>QRDG01000062.1:1976352-2051569 GCA_012064385.1 Puccinellia tenuiflora | reverse complement strand
GAGAAACGGAATTGATTGTTTATTATTATTACCTTGCAGACATGTGCTGCATCTCTCTTAGTCTTCCGATCCGGTTCTGACGGCTAGCCACCTTAATGTTGTTCTCCGCCGAGATTTTATCCACCATCTCCTTTACCTGAGCAACTATGCTGGTCACTTGGGCGGTTGTTTCTGTCGGGATTTTCATGGCCGGCCAGAAAAATCTGGAAAGGATCAAACGTGAGCACACCAGGATGATCGGTAAACGAAGAAATAATTAAGAAACAGAGCGGTCGATCGTCGTAATTACTCGCGGATGCAGAAGAGCGGGCCCTTGAGGTCGTCGTCCTCAGATGATGACGAAGGAGCAGCGTTGGACCCCCCGCGAACCTGTGCCTGCAGCTTGAGGTAGAACTTGGCGAGCGGGGCCTCCAACTCATTGATTTCGGCGAGGACCTGCTCCAGATTGCGCAGGGTCATGCTGGGCAGAACCGGTACGTCGAGCTGCATGCAAAGATCAAACGTGACGGGTTGGGTTAGTACTAGTACTTGTTGAGAGATTCAGACAATGGAGCGAAGCAAGAAGAAGAAGAAAAAAAAAGAGGAGGAAACGATGAATGCAGCTTGCTCGATCGACAGAGAGGAGAATAACAGGGGACGGGCGGACGGATTCACACACCTTGCGGACGTGGGCGCCGACGGACTCCAGCTTGGTCTTCAGCTCAGCGAAGCAATTGTTGGCCGCCTTGTCGCGGTCGGTGCCCTCCTCGGCGGCCCCCAGCGGAACGCGGATGCAGACCATGGTGAGCTTCACCATCTCGACGGCGGGGCTGGTGTGTGGGTGTGGAGACGGGGCAGCTGCGGGACGATCGGAGCGTGGTGGCTAGCTAGCTAGCGCCTAGCTTTATAGCGTGTACCCGGCAGCGGCCGGCGTGGTACCAATGTGGGGTGGTGGCCGCCGCCCGCCGGGAGACCCAAAATACGCGTATTGTTGTGGTGGCTGCACGCAGAGATCCGTGGTGGTGGGCCACCACTGGTGGCTGTGTGCACTGTGGTACGAACCGGGTGGTGGCCGAGCTCATCTGCACTTAGGGGTGGGCATAAAAACCGAAGACCGAAAACCGAAACCGAAAAGACTGAGATCGAAACCGAAATGACCGAGACCGAAAAGACCGTTAGAAATTTGGGTAGCAAATTAGAAAAGACTGAAATTAAATCGAAAATTCGGGTATCACTTATACATAACCCGAATAGACCGAAATACCGATTTTATTTTATTTTGAGTGAATTACGTAGGGAAGCGGCCGAATTTGTGTGCCAGTCCAGCTTATGTGTACATCTAGTCTATGGGCCAAACTACTAAACCAAGCATACCATCTAGTCTTTAGGCTCAACAACTGGGTATCCCAGCCCAGCTTACTGTAGATTCTCTCGTGCATAAGAGACCAGTTGATTGTTTTCCACTTTCCCAGTCCCGGGCACCGATTCCCCTTCTTGCACCCTATATTTTGGTCTATTTGGTCATGACGGAAGACCGGACCGAATAGACCGAAGACCGAAGAACACAAAACCGAAAAGACCGAATTTATTACGGGTATCATTTCTGGATGACCGAAATTGTTAAAAACCGGAAAGACCAAACCGAACTAACCGAAAAGACCGAACGCCCACCCCTATCTGCACTGCATTGTGGTAGGGACACGTGGCTGCACTCAAGGAGTGAGCTGCGTTGCGATCCATATACGAGGCGCGTTGTGCACCATATTCCGACCGGTGCCAAGGCGGCAGTACAATCTGGTATGAACAACTGGTGGCTGCGCTCAACAGTGAAATGCATCGTGGTGGCGGCTGCTCAACAAGTGGACCGTGTTGCCGTGCATTGCGATATACCCGTCAGGATGCAGGCGGACACGGACGTCCGTCTGTCCGTTCCGTCCGCGCTGCTTCAGAGCCCTAAACGGACAAGCTGACGGCAAACGTCCGCCTAGCCGCTATCAAAGGGTTCGTATCGTCTCACAACATAGCCAACATCAAAATCGTCGCCGCCACCTCCAGGCCGTTCAGCCGCCGCCCATCTCCGCGGCTGCCCTCGGCCGTTCCCAGCAAGACCCATCAACTCGCACGTCTTCCACTACCCAGCAGCGCCACGTCGGGCTCGGCGCCCTCCCCGTCGCCCACCTGCGAAGAGATGTCGGGCGCGATGGAGGCAACGGCAGAATGAGCGGTAGTGGAGGGGAAAAAGAAACCACCGGAGGAGGGGGGCGAAGAAGCCGCTAGAGGAGAAAAAAAGGAGGCGACGGCGGCGACACCCACATGAATCTAGGGGAAAAAGAGCAGGTCTGATCCTTCTCTTCCCCACCCTCCATCCCCAATCAACTCTATTGTATGCTCGGGTTTCTTGGACTGAGATATGTTCAGTCCACATTAGAGCATCTCCAGTCGGGATGCCAATAGGGCCGCTAATAGATTTATTGGGTGCGCCGGATGAAATTTGGTGTCCAGTCGCGGCGCCAATAGCCCGGTTTCATCAGGCGAGGCACAATAGCTCGTCCGGCACACCCACCACACGCCCTCCGCGGCGGGGAGCCGCTTGGGCGCACCGGACGAAACTGAGGGCGCGAAACTGACGAACGGGCCCGCTTTCATTCACACAAGACGTTGAACCACTGCGGTCAAACACATTCATGGCGCGGCAGTGAGGCATCCCGTCGCTCACCGGCTCCCTGGCGAGGCGGCGTCAATGCGGCGCACCTTTTGAAGCCGCCGTTTCTCTCCGGCGATAAACCCGCGCCTCCCCCCGATCCAATCTCACGCCGCAGCCCCTCTCTCCGCTCCTCTCTCCTCTCGGCTCCCAAAACCCTAGCCGACGTCGATGTCGCAGGACAAGCGCAACCCAGCAGCTACCGCCAACGGATAGCGCCCGCACATGCTCCTCACGGAGGAGGCGGAGGCGCTCCACTCCGCCAACTACCTCGCGCCGCCGGATATGTGAGCACCCCACGGCTGGGCGCTCAGCATCAATGGCATCCCGGTGCGGGACGCCCCCACGCCGACGAGCCATCATTGGCGGGACTCCATGCTTCACCACTACTGGGGTGCGCTCACCACCGAGGAGCGGAACAACCCGCAGTGGGAGCCGCAGGCGGCAAACTACGACCGCTATGTGCTGCGTTACGCCAGCTCCACCACGAGGAGATGACGAACTGGACCGGCGAAGGACCACCGACCCACTGCGTGACAAGAACTCCTCTGGCCGTGGGCCTTCTGGAGCGTGCCGGGGTGCACGATGGAGTACGTGCTAGGGTGTGTCGCCAATGGCACACCCATGTACACTCCGTCGGCCTCCTTCACGGCACTGGCACCTCCTTCTTCCCACCGCTGGGCGACGAGGAGGACGGCGTCGTCGTCGTCCGGCTCGGGGTCCTCCTCCGCCCGCGGCACATCGGCGCTCCTCACCCCGAAGCCAGAGGTGAAGAAGGAGTTGCGCAACCCGGCAAGGTGTCGGGCGGAGCGGGAGCGGGATCGTCATCCGCGACACCTGATACGTCCATTTTGCATCACTATTTTACATCATAATTTATCTTTATTCATCGATATATTTCATATTATGATGCAATACTTATGTTATTTTATCCCATTTTGCATGTTTGGCAATTATTGGAGATTCATCCACCGGAGCCTGGAATCAGCTGGAAAAGTACCTGTCAAGACACCTGACTTCGGAAGCCCCAAAAATTCCAGAAAAATTCAGGGAATAATATTTAGGGAAATAAGTCACGGAACCGGAAGGGGGCGAAGAGGCGAGCAACAGGGGCAGGGGCGACCCCCTGCCGCAGGCCCACCTAGGGTCGCGGCAGGGGCCCGCCCCTGGTCCCTGTGGCCCCTCTCCGTCTCCCCTTCAGCGTATTATTGACCCTTGACCTAAAAACATCGGGGATATCGACGAGAAATTTTTCCGCCGCCTCCACGAGGCTGAAACCAGACAGAGAGAAGAAGAGCTCCAGCAGGGAGAAATCTGCCGGGGAATTTCCCTCCCGGAGGGGGGGAATCGCCGCCATCGTCATCGCCATCACGCCGGGCATCATCGGGATCATCATCAACACCATCTCCATCATCAGCACCATCATCACCGTCACCGTCCCATCTCATCCCGCTGTAGAAATCGTCATTGTTTTGTTATTAGTTCATTGGAATCGTATCCCGGGTATTGATTACCACTTGTAGTTGATGCTTGAGAGTTTTATCGGTGAATTATCTTTACGATCAGATTGTTACCCTTATTCATATCACCTTTGATCATGATCTATATGATGTCTTGTGAATAGTTCGTTTGGTTCTTGAGGACATGGGGAAAGCCTAGTTGCTAGTAATTGCATAATGTTGAGTAATATTTAATGGTTTGATTTATGTTGTGGTGGTATTCCTCTTGTGGTATCGTGTGAACGTCGACTACATGATACTTCACCTTTCAAAGGGCCTAGGGGAATGCATGGTGTATTTAGTTTGCTTATGGTAGGGTTGCAGGAGTGACAGAAACCTAAACCCCAATTTGTGGAGTAGTGCACTAGGGAGTGTAGGATCTCGGAGTTTAAGGCTGTGGTTAGGTTTTTATCTTAATTACTTTCTTGTAGTTGCGGATGCTTGCAAGGGGTTTAATCACAAGTATGTATTTGTCCAAGTAAGGGTTGTGCATTAGCATAGGTCTACCCACATAGCACTTTATCAAAACATTGAAGGTTAATCATCGGCGTGCAATGAAACTGGGTAGGCAGAAATTCCCATGTGTCCTCGAGAACATTTTAATCATCATAAATAACACAACCGGCCTGTCCTTTGAGCTTAAAAGGATTGGGCTATTTGCTGCAATTATTGTAGTACTCTTTTATTTACTTGTTCTTTATATCAAAACTCCAAAAACATTTCTCTTTTAGTGCTTGCAGTGAAACCTTGCTGAAATCTACTTGTCAACACCTTCTGCTCCTCGTTGGATTCGACACTCTTACTTATCGAAAGGACTACGATAGATCCCCTATACTTGTGGGTCATCAAGACTCTTTTCTGGCGTTCGGGCGCCGTTGCCGGAGAGTGTAGCGGTATTGGTAAGTGGAACTGGTAAGGAACTCTTTTATTATAAGTGTTGTTTTTATTTCTGCTTGTTACTTTGCTTCATTATGGAGCACTCTTCACTTAATATGCTGTTTGGGAGCGACTCTACCACCACACCTGTAGTGGATAAGAGTACTCCACTCTCCGAAATTGATCCGTTTAAAATACCCATGGGAATTATTGATCATGTTATGAGTAACCGTTATGCAGGAGATGGGGCCATCCATCCAGGTTATCATTTGCTTTATATTAAAGATCTGTGTGAGCTATTTAAGATTGCAGGTATGTCAAAAGAGGTAATCATGAGGAAATTATTCTCAATATCACTGAAGGATAAAGCTATGGATTGGTATATGCTTTTGGATAATTCTCACTTGATGGATTGTTCTAAATTTTATCCTCTTCATGAAATTCATCAAGATAGAAATTATATTTACAACTTTTGGCCACATGAAGGAGAAAGCATCGCTCAAGCTTGGGGAGGTTGAAATCTCTAATGCTTAAATGCCCCAATGATAAACTTCCTAATATATAATTGTTAACAATTTTTATGCGAGGTTGTCTCGCTATGATAAGGATATGCTTGATTCCTCTTCTCTTGGATCCTTTACAAACAAGGAAGTTAATGCTAAATGGGATTTAATTGAAAGGATTTATCGCAATGCGGAAGATTGGGAGATCGACAAAGGTAAAGAATTAGGTATAAATTATGAGTATGACTGCATTAAATCTTTCATGGAAACTGAATGTTTTAATATGCTTAGTACTAAGTTTGGGCTCGATTCTCAAATTGTTGTTGATCTCTATAAATCCTTTGCTGAACATATTGATATTCCAAAAGAAAATTGGGATAAGTATCATGAACCATTTAAAGATGTTTGTAAAACATATGTGCTTGCTAGTAATGATATACCTGTTCAAACAGTTGAATCTGTTTTACCTGCTGTTTACTTTGAAAAACCACCATTCCCTATAAAAATTAAAGAACACTCAATCGTGTCTAATGTGGTTAATAAAAGTGAAAGGAAAGCTTATGATCCTGATAAACAACTTGAAATTGCCTCTCCAGTAGCTTTGGTTAAAGATCTTTTAACTAAGAACGTCGATGGAGGTTCTATTTATTTTTGTGAAGCTGCTACTAACATTGTTAGACAAGATAAAAGTGCAAAAGTTGTTGGTACTCCTATTGTCTCCGTCAAAATAGGTGATCATTGCTATTACGGATTATGTGATATGGGTGCAAGTGCAAGTGCTATTCCTTATACACTTTATCAAGAAATAATGCGCGAAATTGCGCCATGTGAGCTTGAGGATATTGATTTGGAAATTAAATTGGCTAATAGAGATGTCATCCACCCGGTGGGAATTGTCAGAGACGTTGAAGTCTTATGTGGTAAGGAAAATATCCAACTGATTTCCTTGTCTTGGGGTCAGTTAAAGATAAATTTTGTCCTGTCATATTTGGTAGACCTTTCTTAAACACTTGTAGTGATGTTATAGATTTTAAGAAAGAAAAGGTTTCTGTTCAATTTGCTGGAGAGCCGTATGAATTTAATTTTTCCAAATTTGCTAGACATCGTTATGATAAAGAATTACCTAATGAGGATCTTATTATTGAAAGAATTGCTTCTATTGCCGTGCCTCCTAATGATCCTTTGCAGCAATATATGGAGGAGCACGAGAATGATATGTTTATGCAGGAAAGGGAAGAAATTGATGAAGTCTTCTTTAGACAGTCGGCTATTCTGAAGCATGGTCTACCTTTGGAGTCTCTCGGGACTCCAACACCTCCAAAGGGAGATCCTGTTTTTGAATTAAAAGCTCTCCCACACACTCTCAAATATACATATTTAGATGAGAAGAAAATATATCCTGTTATTATCAATTCTAACCTTTCAGCAAAAGAAGAGGAGCGATTATTGGAGGTTCTTAGGAAACATCGAGCTGCATTGGGATATACTCTGGATGATCTTCAAGGGATTTCTCCATCTATTTGTCAACATACAATTAATCTTGAGCCTGATGCGAAGCCCGTTGTTGATCATCAACGAAGATTGAATCCAAAGATGAAGGATGTGGTAAGAAATGAGATACTCAAGCTTCTCGATGTAGGTATAATCTATCCTATTGCTGATAGTAGATGGGTTAGTCCTGTCCATTGTGTTCCCAAAAAGGGAGGTATGACTGTTGTAGCTAATGATAATAATGAACTCATTCCTCAAAGAATAGTTGTAGGATATAGAATGTGCATTGATTATAGGAAACTTAATAAGGCTACTCGAAAAGATCATTATCCTTTGACTTTTATTGATCAAATGCTTGAAAGACTGTCTAAGAATTCTCACTTTTGTTTTCTTGATGGTTATTCTGGTTTCTCTCAAATTGCTGTTAAATATGAAGATCAAGAAAAAACTACTTTTACTTGTCCTTATGGAACTTATGCCTATAGACGTATGCCTTTTGGTTTGTGTAATGCACCTGCTACTTTTCAAAGATGCATGTCTGCTATTTTTCATGGTTTTTGTGAGGAAATTGTGGAAGTCTTCATGGACGATTTCTCTGTCTATGGAACTTCCTTCGACAATTGCCTCTATAATCTTAATAAAGTTTTGCAGAGATGTGAGGAGACCAATCTTGTTCTCAACTAGGAGAAGTGTCACTTCATGGTAAATGAAGGCATAGTGCTTGGACATAAAATTTCTGAGAGGGTGAAAGTGCATGGTTGCCCCCATGCATGGTTTTGGTAATTAATGACAATCTCTATGGACTAATATTTGTGTTGAGCTAATTGTAGGATGTGTCCATTTGCGTTGCTTGATCTCCATTTGTTGGAATCAAGACTAAGGGAAGAAAAATAAGAAGAGTTTGTGTTGATCACGGCTTTGTGCAGGTTGATCAACACTCAAGTCCAAGTGAAGATTTGCCGAAGTGTGCTTCTCCCTTCTTGGTGTATGGGGGAGCGTCATGTGAGTCTTCACCAAGCGAAGCGCAATCAAGAAAGGTGGTGCATCTTGAGGAGATGAAGATCGTCTTCATCAACCTCAAGTGGATTAATGCGCAAGCCAAAGGTATGATCTTGATAGGCTTTCTATTTTACTGGTCTCATGTTGTTAGTTGAGAGACCGGGTTATAGGATAGATAGCCGTACTATCAAGAGGGGCTCTTAACCGAATATCCGGATCATATTGTCGTAGAGAGCACAAACCTTTGCATCATTGCATTCATCTTTATTGGTTCTTATTTGGATCTTATCGTGGTTTGGTATTGGTGCTTGTCGTGCTTGTCATGACAAGGCTAAGTTCACCGAAAACGGTTTTCATATGCGTCTTCTATTGCGTTTTCGGTATTGGAGATTTCGCCGGTTTATCTGTGCGGAAGGTTTGTCTCTTCCAATTATTTACAAAATCTCCTTTACTTATTTGCTACATTTCTAAGGGTAGCATTTGTCGTCCTCTTTCCAACAAAATTGGTTTTACTTCATTCGGACTTCATTTGCAAAAGTTATAGCTTTTCCGATTTGCAAATGAGAAGTTTTACTTTTCCCCTTTTGGTTTTACCTTCCCATTTTGGTCTATGATGTTTCTCCTCATAATCTTGTAGTGCTTGTTGTGGTGATTCCAACGAGCCCAAGATCATCGAAAATGGAGATCGGATGCAAAAGTTATCGCGTTTCTCGTGCGTGTTGTTTTACTTTCTGTATGGCATTCGGATTTCATCCGGATTTTTCCGAGTGAAATCCGAACGTCCGGAATTTTCCGGATCTATTCCGGGTGGATTCCGAGGTGAACCAGTTTTGCTCTCTGTTAGTGTTTCGGAATATTCCGGACCAATTCCGGACGACCACAAAAACTTCATAACGGTCAGATCTTGTGGACCTATAAAAAGGGGGTTTCTTCCCCAAAGGTTTCACTACAACCGAAATGACCTTTAGTGACAAAGTACTTTTGTCACTTATTAGCCCATTTTTGTCACTGATTAGTTGTGGATGACAAAAATGGTGCGTCATTAGGTTTGTCATTGATTGACCGTCATAGATTCATGGGGATGACGAGATGAAAAATTTTGTCACTGATTTAGATGAATCCGTGACGGTGGGAATTTTTGTCAATGATCATGTTTAATCCGTGACAGCCTGATTTGTCATTTTTTGTATGCAAATTTGTCACTAATTGGTTGAATTTGAGTGTACGACTGGTCAACATTAGCTGACGTGGCTTCTTACATGTGGGTCCAGCTGTGGTGACGTGGATGCTGATGAGTGGGTCCAGATGCTGTGACGTCAGATGATGTCATGTGGGCTAGATCCGTGCTGACACGTTGGACCCACTTAATCCAGACAGGTGGGACACATATTTTCTGTCTAGTGGGACCCACTTATTCATGACATGTGGGACCAATTTTTTCTGGTGAGTGGGACCCAATTTTTTCTGGTATGTGGGACCCACAAAAGCTGACGTGTGGGACCATTTCGTTTTTCAAGAAGTGGGACCCACATTTTAGGATTGTGGGACCATACATTGCTGTTTGGTGGGCCCAGAATGTGGTGACGGTGTCACATTTTCCGTCATTGTTGGAACGGAAATTTTTTTGTAAAAATGTAATTTTCTGGCAATTTTGAGCAGAGAAATACAATTGAAAACAAATATATAATTGGAACCGAATCAATATTATAGGAATTATAGTGGCACACATACTATAAGTCTGAAAGACACAAACATTTGTAAGACACTGAGGTGAATAAAAGAGGAAATAGTAGTATCTAGCATTGTTCTTTATTCAAAAGATGCATCAGGATGGTGGTCATCAGTTGGGCTGTGATGATTGCTGTGACGTCCTTAAGAGCAAACTAAGCAGCGCATCCATTTCTTGTTGCCTCTTTTCATAAGCCAGACTCTTCTCTTCCTGAGATTTCTTGAGAGCTGCATGTTCTTCATCCTGCTTTCTTCTCATTTCTTCAAATTTCTGTTCCTGGGCTTGCATCCTTGACTCCATGTTACAGTCTGAATAATATAGATGAAGAGAGTAGACTCACCGCAACTTTTTTAATCGCAGAAGGAACAGCAACTTGTAGACTCTTATCTTTGTCGTAGAGCTTCCAGTGCGTTGCAAGGGGCATCTTATCGCTGCGGATGTGTATACCAACCTCAGAGCTTAGTTTTGCTGCATGTAGAGGATTTTTGGGTCTTCTCACGCCTGCAGTGAAGTCAATTTGCATTTTATTGCCACCATTTTTTTTTGTCCATTCATGGAGTGAATGCCCCATGGTAGGTCTCCGTCCAAGTCCTTTCTGCTTTGACTTGACAGAGACTGACAATGCATCTGAAATTCAGACAGAAAATAGGTTAAACTTGTCCAAATATTAGCAAATAAGTACAAGTAGAACATGTAAAGTATCCATGGTCGTACCTTTGCGTTGGAATGGAACTAGTTGATTGTCATCAGGTGATGAGTTGCTGCCATCAGAAGTACGAATCTGCGTCGTAGGTGTGGTTTGCTCTTCAACGTCGGTGTCTTCTGTCATCGTAGGCGTATCTGAGGCTGCAGGTTCAGTGAAAGCAGGTACTCTTGATCTTGTTGAAATGGTGGATGAAGGTGCTACTATCTGTTTGACACGCTTATTATGTGCCGCAGATGCCATTTCATCCACTGCATGTTTGATAATGCATGAAGACATAAGTATGAATGCAGTACCACTACCATGAATCAGATAACCAATTTGCGAATTAATGAACATGTTAGACCTGAGACGGCCGCTTTGATGCATTGCGCTCGTCATCTGTATGCAAATCATCATCTTCATTGGCAAGGTCTTCATCATCTGGTTCATATGCAGGGTCAGCTTCCTTGTCTTGAGGTTCTGGCTCCTTTTCTTCGTCATTAATCCCGCCTTGTGGCCGACCATACATGAAGGTACGTGCAACCTCTCTGAAATCTTGTGGATTAAGACCTCCAGCAAGAAATTTGGCTTCCATGGCTTGCTGTAGACGAGTTGCATTTTCCTCCATTTGTTTTCTCCTTTCTAACTCTATTGTAGTTAGTACCTCTTTTTGTTTAGCAGCTGAAAAAAGAAGGAAATTATTTGTGTGTATTAGCGTGTAGGAATTCGTGACCGCAAATTCAGAATTATGTGGTACGTTCCATAAATAATGAAGTGGCCTAATTTATAATATACATGACAAGTTTGTTTTTCACGTAAATGTTGCAGATCTCAGCGAGTATATGATTTCCCGTAAGTAATGGACATAACAAATATATGATCTCATTCATCTAACTTAAAAGTTCATGCAATGTTTCAGATCTAAGATTGATAAATATGGCAGATCCTCTTCTGTAGTACATGAAGATATAACGTGAAGAATTCCTTTTCTTAAACCCTAGATGCGATCGTGGTAAGAACAAAAATCAAATGTTCGTAGAACCCTAGATGTGATCATGTAAATTAGTACACCGTATGTAAACCTAACAATTCTAGTCTAACTGTTGAACGATCGATCTAGTACGTACTGAAATGTGGGATAGATTTATCACCTTGGCGTTTGTGATTGACCTTCTTCGGCGTAGATTTGGGCGGATCGCGAGCCTTGGGTGGTTTCCGGTGACCGGTCATGGCGGCCGCCGGATAGCCTGCCGGAGCGAGGGTACGAACTGCCGGCGGAGAGAGTGGATCTGGCGAGGTAGAGAGCGATGAGGGAGGGAATGAATTTGTACGTGCGAATTAAGAGGGAACGGAATTAAGGGGGTTGGGTAGCACGATGTATTTATAGTATCGCGGGCGAAAAAAATGAGTTGCGTGCGGCGGGGAAAAGTGGAGGGAACGAAATTTTCCCAAAGTTAGGAGGAAAGTTTGACTACCGGGTCAGAAGTGGGGGGGAAATTAATATTTGAGCGTAGGTTACATGTTTTAATTATTTTATGTTCCTACAATCATGTTAGTAATACGGGACAACCAAATTGCACATGTTTCGTTTGATTCATATTTATGTGTCGAAGTTTCATCTATGAGTTCATATTGTTAAAAAAATTATGGTGAAACCTTGGGTTATGACATGAACGAACACCAAAAGTTGGAAGTAAATTTGGGGCTTCAAAATTCTTGTCTCATAGACAAAGATTGTTTGCTTGGTGTACTATGTACATAACTCACCTTCAACCTCAATGATTATAGAGATGTGTCACATATATATGAAAAAGGCTAGAAAATCATTTGAATGAATCAAAATTGGACTAAATGGTTCAAGGAAGATGAATGAAAAGAGGTGAAACTTTGTGTTTGTGCTTACATAGCCCTAATAACTTGTTATGGTCATTTGACAATATTTTTTACCTAGTTTAGGTGCCACAACCATTTTTTGAAAGAAAAAGGCTAGAAAATCATTTGAATGAATCAAAATTGGACTAAATGGTTCAAGGAAGATGAATGAAGGGAGGTGAAACTTTTTTGTGTGTGCTTACATAGCCCTAATAACTTGTTATGGTCATTTGACAAAAAAAATTACCTAGTTAAGGTGGCCCAACCATTTTTTGTAAGAAAAAGGCTAGAAAATCATTTGAATGATGAATCAAAATTGGACTAAATGGTTCAAGGAAGATGAATGAAAAGAGGTGAAACTTTGTGTTTGTGCTTACATAGCCCTAATAACATGTCATGGTCATTCCCAATAGTTTTTACCATGTTTTAGGTGTCCCTACCATTATTTTTGAAAGAAAAGGTTAGAAAATCATTTGAATGAATCAAAATTGGACAAATGGTTCAAGGAAGTTGAATGAGGAGGTGAAACTTTTTGTGTGTGCTTGGATAGTCTTAATAACTTGTTATGGTCATTGAAAATATTTTTTACCAACTATAGGTGTCCCTACCATTATTTTTGAAAGAAAAGGTTAGAAAATCATTTAAATGAATCAAAATTGGACAAAATGGTTCAAGGAAGTTGAATGAGGAGGTGAAACTTTTTGTGTGTGCTTGGATAGTCTAGATAACTTGTTATGGTCATTGAAAATATTTTTTACCAATTATAGGTGTCCCTACCATTATTTTTGAAAGAAAAGGTTAGAAAATCATTTGAATGAATCAAAATTGGACAAAATGGTTCAAGGAAGTTGAATGAGGAGGTGAAACTTTTTGTGTGTGCTTGGATAGTCTAGATAACTTGTTATGGTCATTGAAAATATTTTTTACCAACTATAGGTGTCCCTACCATTATTTTTGAAAGAAAAGGTTAGAAAATCATTTAAATGAATCAAAATTGGACAAAATGGTTCAAGGAAGTTCAATGAGGAGGTGAAACTTTTTTAGTGTGCTTGGATAGCCCTAATAACTTGTTATGGTCATTTGACAAAAAAAATTACCTAGTTAAGGTGGCCCAACCATTTTTTGTAAGAAAAAGGCTAGAAAATCATTCGAATGAATCAAAATTGGACTAAATGGTTCAAGGAAGATGAATGAAGGGAGGTGAAATTTTTGTGTGTGTGCTTACATAGCCCTAATAACTTGTTATGGTCATTTGACAAAAAAATTTACCTAGTTAAGGTGGCCCAACCATATTTTGAAAGAAAAAGGGTAGAAAATCATTTGAATGAATCAAAATTGGACTAAATGGTTCAAGGAAGATGAATGAAAAGAGGTGAACCTTTGAGTTTGTGCTTACATAGCCCTAATAACATGTCATGGTCATTCCCAATAGTTTTTACCATGTTTTAGGTGTCCCTACCATTACTTTTGAAAGAATAGGTTAGAAAATCATTTGAATGAATCAAAATTGGACAAAATGGTTCAAGGAAGTTGAATGAGGAGGTGAAACTTTTTTGTGTGTGCTTGGATAGCCCTAATAACTTGTTATGGTCATTTGACAAAAAAAAATACCTAGTTAAGGTGGCCCAACCATTTTTTGAAAGAAAAAGGGTAGAAAATCATTTGAATGAATCAAAATTGGACTAAATGGTTCAAGGAAGATGAATGAAAAGAGGTGAAACTTTTTGTGTGTGCTTACATAGCCCTAATAATATGTCATGGTCATTCCCAATAGTTTTTACCATGTTTTAGGTGTCCCTACCATTATTTTTGAAAGAAAAGGTTAGAAAATCATTTGAATGAATCAAAATTGGACAAAATGGTTCAAGGAAGTTGAATGAGGAGGTGAAACTTTTTGTGTGTGCTTGGATAGTCTAGATAACTTGTTATGGTCATTGAAAATATTTTTTACCAACTATAGTTGTCCCTACCATTATTTTTGAAAGAAAAGGTTAGAAAATCATTTGAATGAATCAAAATTGGACAAAATGGTTCAAGGAAGTTGAATGAGGAGGTGAAACTTTTTGTGTGTGCTTGGATAGTCTTAATAACTTGTTATGGTCATTGAAAATATTTTTTACCAACTATAGGTGTCCCTACCATTTTTTATAAAAAAAAGGTAGAAATTTAGGTAAATGCATTTAAATTGGCAAATTAGCTTTGTTACGAACAGTGGACTTAAGGTATCCTAGTCTTCTCTCCACTGGATACATCCAACCGTAGTGAACAGGACCCCTTTGAATAGCCTCATCAGGAAGATGGATAGCTAAGTGCACCATTACATCAAAAAAAGCAGGGGGGAAGATCTTCTCTAGTTTGCATAGAATTATAACAATGTCAACCTTCAATCTTTGAAGCACATCAACTCTTAGGGTTTTCGCACACAACTCCCTAAAAAATCTCCCCAATTCGGCAATGGCCTCATACATTTCCTTTCCTGCAATTCCTCTAAGGCCAGCTGGCAAAACACGCTGCAGAAGTATGTGGCAATCATGTGTCTTCATTCCAGTCACTTTACCACCATCGATATCAACACATCTTTCCCAGTTTGCACAATAACCATCTGGGAATCGAATTTTGGCCAAATATCTGCACAGTTGTTTCTTTTTTCCTTCACAAGAGTCCACGGTGCTGGGGGCTTCACATATTTTTCTCCCTGTTCTTCCATCCAGTAATTCTTCCTAATGTTCAATTTCTTTAAATCAAGTCTAGAATTAATAGTGTCCTTATTCTTACCCTCAATTTCAAGAAGGGTACCAAGGATATTGTCGCAGATGTTCTTCTCAATGTGCATCACATCGAGGTTGTGAGCCAATTTTAGTTCTGACCAATATGGTAGATAATGTAAGCTGACCTTGAGATGCCAAGTTGGTTCATCTTGTGGAACACGCTTTCGCTTTCTCAAATTAGGATTTTTGCCCGGTATAAAATCCTTAACCCTTTCTACCTTCTCCTTTATTTCTTCCACTGTGAACTTCCTTGGTGGTCCTCCCTCCTCAACTTTTCCATTAAAAAGTTTGCTTCTCCTATAAGGGTGATCCGACCGAAGGAATCGACGATGACCAATATATCCAATCTTATTTTTTAAAGACTCATAGCAAGGTTCTACGTCGCAATGCACGCATGCGAAAAATCCTCTAGTACTACGCCCAGACATGGTGGCATATCCAGGATAATCATGAATCGACCAAAGGAACGCAGAATGCAATTTGAATTCTCTATTTGTGCATGCATCATACGTGTCCACGCCTTTCCATAGGAGCATCATATCTTTTATCAGTGGCTGCATAAATACATGAAAATCCTTCCCGGGTGAGTACTTTCCCGGGATTAGCAACGACATCATGAAGTTGGATTGATGCATGCACATCCATGGTGGGAAGTTGTACGGAATGACGAAAACAGGCCACATACTATATGCATTTGTCATACTACCAAAGGGATTGAATCCATCTGTAGCAAATCCTAGCTTTATGTTACGAGGATCTTGAGCAAACCAACCAAACTTTTCATCAAAGTGCTTCCAAGCCTCACCGTCTTCTGGGTGCCTTAGAATATTTTCTCAGCAACCCTCTTTTCTTTGTGCCACCTTGTGTGCGTTGACATTTCCTCTTTAACAAAAAATCTTTGTAAACGCGGAATTATCGGAAAATACCGAAGCACCTTATGAGGAACCTTCTTCCTTCCACTTGGATCTTTCCATCTTGATATTCCACACACAGGACAATGTGTATTGTCCTTGTGCTCTCCCCAGAAAAGAGCACAATCAAACTTGCAAACATGAATTGTCTCATAACCAAGCCCAACATCTGAAAGAACACTTTTAGCATGAGCAAAAGATTTAGGAAAGTCCACGTTTGGCAAAGCTGTACATAAAGTCTCAAGAAGTAGATCAAATGCTCTGTTTGTGATCCGGTTGTATGATTTCACATGAAGTAGCCTTATAATGAAGGCCAACCTAGTGAAAGTGTCACATCCCTCATGAAGCTCCTTCTTTGCTTCTTCTACTAATTTTGCATACAAATTTCGGTTACTAGGACCTTGATCTCCAGACTTGTGCATATCATGTACCAGATCAGATGCGTCGTCAACGTAATTATCTTCAACATAATTATCTTCAGCTTCTTCCTCAAAATCAGCATCGTCGTCGCTTTGATACGAACCATCATGGGTACTATGGCTTTGCTGATCACTGAAATCTTCCCCATGAAAAATCCACCTAGTATATGTAATGGACATACCTCTGTAATTCACATGATGCTCAACCTCAACTTGATCCTGCTGTATCAGATTAAGGCAGTCAATGCATGGGCATAATATTGGTTCATCAGAGCCCAATCTTTCTCCATTACGCCCCCCTTTTTCTCGCACAAACTCCATAAACTCACTAACACCTTTCATGTAGCGAGGTGTCATCTTTTTCCCCTGAATTATCCAACTGCGATCCATCACCTACAATTCATCGCAATGTCCACCAGAATATATCTTAAGAACGAAAATAATTTGAATTGCAGATAGATCTAGTCCCAAACAAATTACAAGAAACTCACCACTACTGCGCCTACAAACGTGATCCCCCAACGTATGTGGTTGACTCGTCGGTGACCACGATCGTGTACGATGATCACCAGATCGCCTCGACGATGACCATGGACTCCTCGCCCCGACCTGTCCCGTAGCACGCGATTTGATCGAGAAAAGACAGTACGATCTATATCTATACATAGTCATAAGAGTCCTAACCGGACACGATTACAAATTTGCGTGCGATGGAATATAACTACAAAAATAACTAATACGATTGCTAAGACGACAACACACGATTATCCCAGCGGTACCACCTTGCGCGCGCGTTACATACGTCGCGGGTTCGACATGCGTAAGACCCAAATTTTTCCAATAATTCCTTTACCTGACAAGTGGGGTCCGCACTGTACAAACCTGACTGCTGGGTCCCACAATGTATAACAATATTTAAAATAGCACAAATTCTTCCTATTAAACCTGACTAGTGGGTCTAGCACGAAATTCAGTGACAGTTTATAGCAACCACGGTCTCAATTTTGTCATCTATTCTAATGCCCAGCTCCGCCGGTTAATCCATGACAGTTTGCCATGACAAAATAAGCATTTGTCATTAATTATTGTACATCCGTGACAAAATAACTAATTTGTCATCGATCAAGCCGGATCAATGACGGTTTGGAACTTTGTCATCAGGCGTTTTGTCATTAAAAGTCATTTCTCTTGTAGTGTTTTTAGGGTTCTTGAGCAGCTCTTTTTCCTCTCTCTCCTCCATTGTTGCATATTTTGAGAGCTCGATTCCTCCACTTCCCTCCAATGATTCTTGCCCAAACTTAGGGATTCAAGAGAGGATATCTAGATACACCTTTCCACCAATCAAAATCTCCTCTAAGTCAGGGGAACTAGTGGATCTAGATTTTGGGGTTGCTTTGTGTTCATCCCCTTGGTTCTTCCTCTCTTATTCCCCCCAAAGAATTAGTTGCTTGGTTGGAATTTGAGAGTGAAGGATTTGACCACTTTGTGTGTTCTTGCCTCTTGCATTTGTTGCATCGGGTTGCTCTCCCTACGGTGATACGTGAAGATCGACGTTGAGAAGCTTGTTACTCTTGGGTGCATTGTGTTCCCAAAAGCTTGTGCCTCTTGGGTGCATTGTGTACCCTAGACGGTTTGGAGGTGCCGCGAAGACTTCGAGTTGTGAAACTTCGGCACGTTTTGGGAGCCCCCAATTGAGTTGTGGGTGTGTGCCCCAAGAAGAGTTGTAAAGGGCTCTGGAATCCGCCTCGAAGGATTCCGATAGTGGAAGGTGAACCAAACCCTTGGGTGAGGTTCATCGGAGAATAGGGTGAGGCCTTTGTGGCATCTTGAGTAGGCCTTTTGTGGCGAGCTCACACCCCTCCAATGAGACATACTCCCTTAACAAGGAGGAACTCGGGAATACATCCTCGTCTCCACGTGCCTCGATTATTTCTATAGCCGAGCTTTTACTTATGCACTTTACATTGTGATAGCCTTCGTGCTTGAAGTTCATATCTTGCTATCACCTTGTTGCTTGCCTTGCTTAGCATAAGTTGTTGGTGCACTTTAGGTAAACCTAGTATTTTAGGTTGTTGGCTTGTTAATTTAAACACATAGTTTTATTCCGCAATTATCAAGCCCCTAAATAGAAAAAGTGTTAATCGCCTATTCACCCCCCCTCTAGGCGACATCCGGGACATCGTTTGTTATTTCAATTGGTATCAGAGCCTCGTCTCTCTTGTTTGGCTTTACCGCCTAGAGTGTAAAGATGTCGTCTAGGGATTTAGTGCACAATTTCTTGTTTATATTCAATGGTACAAATTTTAATGTTTGGAAAACTCATATGCTTAGTCACTTACGGGTCTTGGACCCCAATATTGAGCGCATCTTAGATATAGGTTTTTCTCCTCCAAAGGACTATGAAAGTACGACTTTAGAGGATGAGAAAAACTTATATCTAGATGCTCTAGCATCTAATGAGTTTTGCAAATTTGTGAGTGTTGTAGTGTTTGAGTCAATCATGCCTCTACGGGACGCTCATGAGCTTTGGACCAAGCTTTAAGACAAATATGGAGTGTCCAATGCAATTAAGGATGATTGCTCTCCCTCCACCTCCGGCCGTGACGAGCTCTCGTCTTCGACTACTCCACCAAAATGTGGTAAGACACAAACTAACGGAATGGTGAGTAGTGATGGGTTATGCAATTTGGATAGTGAGCTCATTATTGATGATCATTTATCTATATCTTGTTGCAATGCTTCATCTTTGGACCTAAACATACATAGCACTATAAATGATTTACATGCTAGTGTTGATAGTCCTTCCATATCATCTAAAAATTGCTTGGATAAATCTCTTTATGATATGCTTGCTTTATCTTGTTGTCATGATAAAAATGCTTGTGTTCCCTCTAACTCTTACATGAATAATAATGTTGAGGAAACCCAATTAGCTATGCAACAAGATGTGAACTTGTGTAGTTCAAAAATTAATTTTTCCTCTTCATCCACCCATCATTGCCTTATGGCTAAATCTTCTTCTAGCAATGATAATAATGATGAAGAAGATGATGAGGAGAATAATGATGCTCTCCTTCATGAGAAATGCATAATGATTCTTAAGGCTCTTTCTAAAAATAAAAATGCATGTGATAACCTCTATGAAATCATGGGTGCCCTTGTTGAGCGCCGTGAAACTATTGAGGCTTTGGAAGCAAGCCTTGAAGAAAAGGGTAAGATAGAAAGAGATGATGCTATGGAAAAGGCTTCATTAGAAGATTCTCTTGAGGAAGAGCAAGAGACTCAGGCTTCTAGAAACTTGAGAATATTGAGGAATCTCACGATGCCATTATTGCTAAACTTATTGAAGAACATGACCATGCCATTTCCAAATATAAAATGCTTAAAAAGGAAAATGTTGAATTTGGTGTTGGCAATGCTAGACTAATTGAGGATATAGAGAGACGTGACAAAGCTCAAGAGGCTTTGGAACGTGAACACTCTCTCCTTATCTTGTCTCATGATCAACTCCAAACTCAACTATCTAAAAATGATGAGCTTGTTATGTCTTCGTCTAGTCCTAATGCTAATGATGCTTGTGCTACTAACTCCATTTCTTGTGAAGCATCTACTTTGAAGGAGAATGTTGAGCTAAGGGCTCAACTTGAGTTGCTAACTAGCAAGTATGGGGAGTTGGAAGAAAGTCATAAAAAGCTATCTAGCTCTAATGATGATCTTCTAGCATCTTATGCTAGTCTAAAGTTAGCTCATGAAGTCATCACTACAAAGGTAACGTCTAGTGAGCTTCATGTGGATAATAGCACAACCATAACTAAAAATGCTACATTGCCATGTGCTAGTCCTAGTAGTTCATCCACTCACAATGTTGGTACCTCATGTGATGAATTACTTGCTTTGCCTTGTTGTCATTGCAATGAAGCTTCTACTTACTCGGTAACCTATCCAACCCCATCTTAATTGATGATGAGTATTCACTTAGAAAGGATAGAGTTGGCAATGTGTTTGCCAAATTTTTGGGGACTCAAAGTGGTGTCAAGAAAAGAACCATTTGGGTTCCCAAGCCTATTGTGACTAACCTCTTAGGACCCAACTTGGTTGGGGACCAACAAGCTCAAACTTGATCAATAGGTTGTGGTGGAGGACATTGGAGACTAGGCTACTTTTGAAGAATTAAGGGATCTTCATGGTTTTATCTCTTCAAGCCAAGTCAATTGGATTATCACATATCTATCTCATATCCAATGCTTCCTCCTTGCGGTAACTCGTATTTAATTCATATATACATTGAAATTTGCTTGCTCCCTTGCATGTGTTAGTCTTGTTCCTAGCATGTGCTTGTATGTGATATGCTTCTTTCTTACTTATCTTGTTATTCAAGGTTGTGTATGTTAGTTGTGTATCATGTATGTGTAACTTGTGTGTTGAGCTTTATTGGATCTTGTGTGGATTTCATTTGGCTCTTTGAGATATTAATAGACTATCCCATTTTGGGGGAGTGATATGCTTTGTGCACTTCACAAACCTAAAAATGTGTGTACATGAGGCCACCACCTAGTATTGATATTTTAATATTATCTAGTCACTATGTGGTATGCCATATTCATGAGAAATTCAAATTCTACAATGTCCATTGATTTCACTAGTTGATTTTATTTGCCTCTTGCTTAGATGAAATGATTTATCACATTATGGGGGAGTAATAAGCTATGTGCATATTACAATCCCACAAAATGTGAATATTTGAGGTTTGCCACTTAGATTTGATATTATCTCATTCCTATGTGGCATGTTGGCTCAAACAAGTTCCTTTTTCCATGATTGGTTATCCTTTGGCTCTTGTTTGTGTGAGTTTTCTTGGTGTGGTTTTTCTCTAATATGCTTTTCCATATATTATGTGACAAACCATTTGTTCCATTTTATTCTAACCATGGCTTTGCCGGTTGGTTTGAATAATCGAAACTACCAACAAGCTTTAGTAAAATATGGTGCTTTATTTCTTATCTCTTGCCATATGCTTTTTGTTGTGAAGTTGGTATTGAACATCATTCCTATATACCACCGAGAAATATCTCCATATACTCCTTGTCATGACAAGTGATACTAGTAATTGTGGTGGATTGTGTAGACCATCTTCGCTTTGGCTCTTGCGTTAAAATTGCCTTCTTTGCCTCTTGCAAGGTTTTTTTTTAATTGGTAGTGGTTAGTGTTGTCAATAAAATATGGAAAGTAATGATCCCTTGTGCACGTATTTTGTATTCAAATGCAAATATAAGATAATGCATAAATCTTGGGGGAGCATTCCTTTTTATTTAGAACACTATCCCATCTATCAATATTGCATCCTTTCAATTGGCATTTGATTCTTTATCTTGTTGGTACCTTCAATTGGTATTAATTGGAACTTAATATCTCCTTCATAGATATTTGTTCCGATTGATATTTATTGTGGGAGTCTTGATACCTTTTTGCCTTATATTACTTTACTTGATTTCGGTCAAGTATCACCCTCTTCTTGGTATCTTTTCTCCTAGTTGATATTTTTTTTGTTTTAATTGGTATCTTATTTTCAATTGGTGTCTTATTGATCATTTGTTGTGTTGATTTGATTCCTTTTGATATCACACTTCATGTGTTGATGTGTTTTCGAATCAATCATTCGTTGATTTGATTTTTCCTCAATCATTTGTTGATTTGGATTTTGATATAATTTGGACAACCTTTTGTGTCACACTTTGGTGTGCCCTCTTCTTGGTTTACTTTCTGTTTTCGTCCAAATTATATCTCGTTTGGTTCTTGTAATCCTTTTCATGCCTTTTTACTAGTATATATATTTTATGCCATGCTAGCCTTTCTAGTTCCAATATATGCACATATTTATGTGGAGTGTTTCCTATATATTGTAGTTTATCTAACTACTATGGGACCCAATGAGTGGGGGGACCATTTTGTGCATGAATTTTGTTTTTAGGTACAAAGGATATGCATTGGATGCTTGCCTCAGTCATAAGGAAGGTGTTCTCACCATGTGATCTTAGGAGTCAAGCTTTGATGACTAACAAAGAATCATCTTCTTCATCACCAATGTCATATCGGTAACAAGTATCTATCTCATGCTTACCTTTTTAGTATCCAACCTTGTGTAGGTTGCCTCTTGGCATGAAAGCTTTTATATGCAATTGTTGTGGTTTTGGCCTATTTCCTTCACTTAATATATCTTTGTGATATGTGTGATGAATTTGCAAAAACCTTTTCTTCAATTGGTATTTCTTATTTGTGATACTTGTTGCCTATTTCAAAGCATCTTCACTATCTCTTGTTCCCTTAGTGATATGTGTGATGCATTTGATAAAATTGAAGTTCATTTATATACAATGAGATAAATTTGAGCTATGTGCTATGCTTTTAAGCAACAATCTCGTTTGTATATTTATGACTTCCTTTTGGATACCTTGCTCCTTTTTCCGAACCATTTCGTATGTATATGTTTCTTTGCGGATGAATATCTTAAATGGTTTGTCTAATTAGAAACCTATACATATGAGAGAGGTCACCTTTTAGTTGGTATCCTAATTCCTTTGAGCTACCTTGTTTTCATCTATAATTCCTTGGTGGCTCCAAATTTGTCTCATGAGTGCTTGACTTATTGTTTATTGGTATCTTTGCACACTCATGTATTTCTTGAAGATCCTTTTACCTCATGCTTACCATGGTGAGCATGTTGAGTTTTATTGGCTAAATGATCTCACTAGCTTTTGGCATTTTCAATTGGTTTTAATTTCCAATTGGTATCCCTAAGCTTGTGAACATATTTCTTTAAAAAGATCTTTTTATCTCGGTTGGGCCTATCTTATGTTGGATCTTTGAAAATTGGTATCTTCTTATGGCTCAACCACATCTTTGGTGCAAGTGCTATGATTTGCTTTTGCATTATGCACTCTTGCACTTGTTGAGTGTTCTAGATGATTTTGGGGGAGCGAGAATTTCATATTTATGCACTCCTCCATTGTGCATGAACATTGGGGAGCTTCTCCATTTTTTATTTAGAACTCTCGCTTTGGATCTTTTTGATTGCTTTTCTCCTTTGTGGAGATGTTTAGAATGATTTCATCTTTTTGAAATCATTGGATCCTCAATATAGTTTGATTTCCTCCAATTTTTCGTTAAGAGGGTTTGTCATCACCTTTGAGGAGGCACTCATATTATATTGGCTCTATAAATTTTTCTTCCCATTTCGGCAATCGATGCCAATGGGGGAGAAGTTTAGAGGGTTTAAGGGAATTTGGGTTTTATGCTTTTGTTGCATTTGCCTTTAATGCGCTTGCATCCTTGCTCGTTTGTCTTGCAAGGATGCTTTATTCATTATATAAACGTTTTTCTTGCAAGGATGCTTTATTCATTATATAAACCCTCTTAATAAGGGATTGTCATCAATTACCAAAATGGGGGAGATTGAATGTGCATGGTTGCCCCCATGCGTGGTTTTGGTAATTAATGACAATCTCTATGGACTAATATTTGTGTTGAGCTAATTATAGGATGTGTCCATTTGCGTTGCTTGATCTCCATTTGTTGGAATCAAGGCTAAGGGAAGAAAAAGAAGAAGAGTTTTGTGTTGATCACGGCTTTGTGCGGGTTGATCAACACTCAAGTCCAAGTGAAGATTTGCCGAAGTGTGCTTCTCCCTTGGTGTATGGGGGAGCGTCATGTGAGTCTTCACCAAGCGAAGCGTAATCAAGAGAGGTGGTGCATCTTGAGGAGATGAAGATCGTCTTCATCAACCTCAAGTGGATTAATGCGCAAGCCAAAGGTATGATCTTGATAGGCTTTCTATTTTACCGGTCTCATGTTGTTAGTTGAGAGACCGGGTTATAGGATAGATAGCCGTACTATCAAGAGGGGCTCTTAACCGAATATCC
This sequence comes from Puccinellia tenuiflora, assembly GCA_012064385.1. Classification (NCBI taxonomy): domain Eukaryota; kingdom Viridiplantae; phylum Streptophyta; class Magnoliopsida; order Poales; family Poaceae; genus Puccinellia; species Puccinellia tenuiflora. Next base: position 2,027,221 of record QRDG01000062.1, on the reverse strand, counting down.
GGATCGTATTGTCGTAGAGAGAACAAACCTTTGCATCATTGCATTCATCTTTATTGGTTCTTATTTGGATCTTATCGTGGTTTGGTCTTGGTGCTTGTCGTGCTTGTCATGACAAGGCTAAGTTCACCGAAAACGGTTTTCATATGCGTCTTCTACTGCATTTTCGGTATTGGAGATTTTGCCGGTTCATCTGTGCGGAAGGTTTGTCTCTTCCAATTATTTGCAAAATCTCCTTTACTTGTTTGCTACATTTCTAAGGGTAGCATTTGTTGTCCTCTTTCCAACAAAATTGGTTTTACTTCATTCGGACTTCATTTGCAAAAGTAATAGCTTTTCCAATTTGCAAATGAGAAGTTTTACTTTTCCCTTTTTGGTTTTACCTTCCCATTTTGGTCTATGACATTTCTCCTCATAATCTTGTAGTGCTCGTTGTGGTGATTCCAACGAGCCCGAGATCATCGAAAACGGAGATCGGATGCAAAAGTTATCGCGTTTCTCGTGCGTGTTGTTTTACTTTCTGTATGGCATTCGGATTTCATCCGGATTTTTCCGAGTGAAATCCGAACGTCCGGAATTTTCCGGATCTATTCCGGGTGGATTCCGAGGTGAACCAGTTTTGCTCTCTGTTAGTGTTTTGGAATATTCCGGACCATTCCGGACCAATTCCGGACGACCACGAAAACTTCATAACGGTCAGATCTTGTGGACCTATAAAAAGGGGGTTTGTTCCCCAAAGGTTTTTAGGGTTCTTGAGCAGCTCTTTTTCCTCTCTCTCCTCCATTGTTGCATATTTTGAGAGCTCGAATTCTCCACTTCCCTCCAATGATTCTTGCCCAAACTTAGGGATTCAAGAGAGGATATCTAGATCCACCTTTCCACCAATCAAAATCTCCTCTAAGTCAGGGGAACTAGTGGATCTAGATTTTGGGGTTGCTTTGTGTTCATCCCCTTGGTTCTTCCTCTCTTATTCCCCCCAAAGAATTAGTTTCTTGGTTGGAATTTGAGAGTGAAGGATTTGACCACTTTGTGTGTTCTTGCCTCTTGCATTTGTTGCATCGGGTTGCTCTCCCTACGGTGATACGTGAAGATCGACGTTGAGAAGCTTGTTACTTTTGGGTGCATTGTGTTCCCAAGAGCTTGTGCCTCTTGGGTGCATTGTGTACCCTAGACGGTTTGGAGGTGCCGCGAAGACTTGAGTTGTGAAACTTCGGCACGTTTTGGGAGCCCCCAATTGAGTTGTGGGTGTGTGCCCCAAGAAGAGTTTTAAAGGGCTCCGGAATCCGCCTCGAAGGATTCCGATAGTGGAAGGTGAACCAAACCCTTGGGTGAGGTTCATCGGAGAATAGGGTGAGGCCTTTGTGGCATCTTGAGTAGGCCTTTTGTGGCGAGCTCACACCCCTCCAACGAGACATACTCCCTTAACAAGGAGGAACTCGGGAATACATCCTCATCTCCGCGTGCCTCGGTTATTTCTATACCCGAGCTTTTACTTATGCACTTTACATTGTGATAGCCTTCGTGCTTGAAGTTCATATCTTGCTATCACCTTGTTGCTTGCCTTGCTTAGCATAAGTTGTTGGTGCACTTTAGGTAAACCTAGTATTTTAGGTTGTTGGCTTGTTAATTTAAACACATAGTTTTATTCCGCAATTATCAAGCCCCTAAATAGAAAAAGTGTTAATCGCCTATTCACCCCCCCTCTAGGCGACATCCGGGACATCGTTTGTTCTTTCAGAGGGGAATTGAAGTTGATAAAGCCAAAATTGAAGCAATTGAGAAGATGCCCTATCCAAAGGACATCAAAGGTATTCGTAGTTTCCTTGGTCATGCTGGTTTTTATAGGAGGTTTATTAAGGATTTTTCTAAGACGTCGCGGCCTCTTACTAATCTTCTTCAAAAAGATGTTCCATATGTTTTTGATGAAGATTGTAAGGAAGCCTTCGAGGTTTTTAAAAGGGCTTTAATCACCGCTCCTATAGTCCAACCGCCTGATTGGAATTTACTCTTTGAAATTATGTGTGATGCTAGTGATTTTGTTGTGGGGGCTGTCCTTGGCCAAAGAATTGATAAAAACTTGATAGTAATTCATTATGCTAGTAAAACTTTGGATAGTGCACAGAAAAATTATGCAACCACTGAAAAGGAATTTTTAGCGGTCGTTTTTGCTTGTGATAAATTTAGACAATATATTGTGGACTCTAAAGTAACTATTCATACTGATCATGCTGCAATTAAGTACCTTATGGAAAAGAAAGATGCTAAGCCTAGACTTATTAGATGGGTGGTTTTGCTGCAAGAGTTTGATTTGCATATTGTTGATAGAAAAAGTGCAGAAAATCCTGTAGCTGATAATTTGTCTAGAATGGAAAATATTCCTCATGATCCTATCCCTGTAAATGATAGTTTCCCTGACGAACAACTTGCCGTCGTTAAGGTAACTTCTCATGATGCTCCTTGGTATGCTGATTATGCTAATTTTATTGTCTCGAAATTTTTACCTCCAAGATTTACTTATCAACAGAAAAAGAAATTCTTCTATGACTTGAGGCATTACTTTTGGGATGACCCACATTTATACAAGGAGGGGGCTGATGGAATCTTGAGAAGATGTATTCCTGAGCATGAACAGGAGGAGGTATTGAGGAAGTGCCACAATAGTGATTATGGAGGACATCACGCAGGTGAAAGGACTGCACATAAGGTTCTTCAATCTGGTTTTTATTGGCCTACTTTATTTAAGGCTGCTAAGAAGTTTGTTTCACCTTGTGATGAGTGTCAAAAGGTTGGTAACATTAGTAGACGTAATGAAATGCCTATGAATTATTCTCTTGTTATTGAACCTTTTGATTGTTGGGGATTTGACTTTATGGGTCCTTTTCCTACTTCCCATGGTAATACTCACATTCTTGTTGCTGTAGATTATGTTACTAAGTGGGTGGAAGCTATACCAACTAAAAGTGCTGATCATAAGACCTCCCTAAAAATGCTTAAAGAAGTTATTTTTCCTAGGTTTGGTGTGCCTAGATATCTTATGACTGATGGAGGATCTCATTTTATTCATGGAGCTTTTAGAAAGGTTTTAGCTAAGTACGATGTTAATCACAGAGTCTCCTCTCCGTATCATCCTCAGACTAGTGGGCAGGTTGAATTAACTAATAGATAAATTAAACTGATCTTGCAAAAGACCGTTAACAAGTCTAGGAAGAATTGGTATAAAAAACTTAATGATGCTTTATGGGCCTATAGAACTGCTTATAAAAATCCTATGGGTATGTCTCCTTATAAAATGGTTTATGGGAAGGCATGTCATTTGCCGCTTGAATTAGAACATAAAGCTTTTTGGGCTGTTAGGCAACTTAATTCTAATCCTAATCTTGCCGGTAAAACTAGGTTGCTTAAATTGAATTATTTGGACGAGTGGAGGAATGAGGCTTATGCTAGTGCTCGTTTGTTTAAGGAAAAAGTAAAGAGATGGCATGATAAGAGAATTTTGAAAAGAGAATTTAATGTTGGTGATAAAGTGCTTTTGTATAGGTCTCGTCTCAGATTTTTTGCAGGAAAATTGCTATCAAAATGGGAGGGACCATTCATCATTGAGGAAGTTTATCGTTCCGGAGCTATAAAGATCAATAATCTTGACGGAGACAAACCTCAAGTGGTGAATGGTCAGCGACTTAAGCACTACATCTCTGGTAATCCCTTGAAAAAGGATGCTGATGTTATTGAAGTGGTCTCTCCGGAAGAACGCATCGAAACCAAATTCCGGAAGACACCAGAGTCAGAAAACGAATAGGTAACTGTTTAGGTAAGGAAAGTGCCTCGGAAAATTCCAGAAAATTTATATTATTTATTTCTCAAAAATTAGGAAAATTCAGAGACTAGACGGAGTACGATACGGACTCTAGGGGGCAGAGGCGGCCCTCTGCCATGGCCCCACCCCAGGCTGCGGTGGGGACCCGCCCCTGGCCCCTGGACACCGCCTCCGACTCCGCCTAGTCCCGTCGCCTTCATTTTATTGCAAAAATTTCTACTATATATTTCCCCGAATTTTTCAAGGAACGTATCCTGTGTTTTTCGTCATGTTTTGTCTCTGGTTATTTCTGTCAGGATCTCGAAGCTTTAGATCATGGCATCCTCTTCCAGCCCCGACAACACCGGCAACGATGATCAAGGCATGGACTTCAAAGGAACTGAAGGAACGGAGGAAGTGTTTGAGAACGTGCCCCATGATGATGGAGAGGAGTTCTAAGAAGACCAACGTCAATACCCCTACGCCACGGTAGCGAGGATTGGGGTGACGAAGAATCCCTCTGTTTTTGAGAAAAGGGAGTGGCTACAGAAGGCGGATAAAGGCCCTCGTAGGAACTCTGCTGGGAGGTCTTCCTTTTCTCGAATCAGAAATCCTTTTCATACTTTAATCCATAACCATCAGCTTGAAACTGTTCCGTTTGGAGAGTTACCTTCTGCTTGGGATATAGATCGTACTCATGCAGGATGTGGGAGCTCCAGCGCAGATAATGAGGACGGCTGGGGAAGAGCACAAGATGATTGGGACTCGCCTATTGGGTCGCTAAGAAGCAGAATTGAGAGTAACACGGAGATGATCCGTAATTTCGGCTATCAGCTTGAGGAATTAAAAGAAACCATTGAGAGGCTCATAAGGATCATTGACCCATCTCCACCGCGGGAATGAACTCGAGCATCATGGGTAACGGCACTCCCTTGGCTTGTTCCAAGCTTGGGGGAGTGCCCCGATATCTTTATCTTCTGTCTTCTATTTTTCGTAGTCTTGTAAGTCGTATCATGAGTAGAGAAGTTATCTTGTAGTATGGTTTTGCATTGTGTCCTATCAATTCTTATGAGTCCTTTGTATCCGTTGGTGTGTGGTTTTCTATAATGGAATATAATGAGAAGTATCTTTTATTCTTGTGCACTTTATATTTTATTATGGCAATCTCTCTCATCTGTTGATCTCGTGGTAAGTGATGATTTGACATTGGGTGAATGAGTAGAAGTTTATTCGGTATCGATAAGCATGGCTTTGTTTAAATTGCAATAATTACTTTGGTGCTTGAGTAGAGAAGAAGAATTTAATTGCAAATACACTATCATGTATGTCTTACATGCTTGTGAACCTTTTAGCTCATACACCTTTGTATTAGATTTATTTCTGACAGTGATGATAAGCTTTATGTTGTATGTTTGATATACTGTTTTTGATAGCACAGTTAATTTACATCTCTCAACACTGTTTGCTTGCTATAAAGCCTTTCTAGCCTAAAGCCCTGTACTGAGTGTATGGTTCACTCGTGCATCCATTCCCCAAAGCCAAACTTTCTTGCCAGCCGTGTCCACCATATCTACCTATGCGTGGTATTTCTTGCCATTCCAAGTAAATTTGTCATGTGCTACTTTTAAAATTTTAAAATACTCCATTTTGTGCCTCTATTTTTAAGCTCATGAGGGAGAAGTGGAGAGCTAGATATAACTTGTGACGAGCAAGGTCATTTCCCCCCTTTCACCCGGTATCGATGGATTACGTCTTCACTTTAATCAACCCGAGAGCAGCTTAAGCAAATATAAATATAACTCACCATTCTCCTCCGCGCAATGCAAATCTGAGAAATCAGCTCAAACATTAGACAGTGGTGAAACCAAGGAGAAAGAGGAGCGTACTCGCTCCTCTAAAAACCAGCTGCTCTCACAAGTCTAAAAGCCTTGCTTGTTACGGGGGACTAGATAGCTTCTCTGTTGTGAAGTCGTTGGCGAAAGCATGCATTCCTAAAAATTGTTTTGCTTCTGTTTTAAAACTTAAAAAGCTCTAGCACATGATTAATCCCTGCTTCCCTCTGCGAAGGGCCTCTCTATTATTTATTGTTGAGTCAGTTCACCCACTTCCTCTATCTTCTACAAGCAAACCCACAGTGTTGAATTATGATGTTAAGAAATTATGATATCTACATTATGTCTTTTATGTCTCATGATAGTTATTCATTTTCCTTATGTCAGTTCTAACTCTTTTGTTATAAAGATACAGCTTTGACGATTTGCAACTTGTGGGAGGATGACCTGATGGTTGAAGTATTTAAATGAATCTTTCTTAAAATGTGGGCTGAAAGTATAATTGTTTTTTAAGCAGAGTCTCGACTTGTCATTACCTAATAAGTTTCTGTCTTACTTCACCTTAACATGTTGTAGTTACATTACTTGTTTTTAAGAAGCTTTATGAGAGAAAGGTTCTTGTTTAAGATATATTTGTGTTTGTTGAGTAAATACTAATGCTTCATGTTCGTATTCTTTATTTATCGACACTTCCCTCTATAAACCTGTGGTCATGTTTACCGAGTTCAGTTTTCCCTTGGGGACAAGCGGAGTCTAAGCTTGGGGGAGTTGATACGTCCATTTTGCATCACTATTTTACATCATAATTTATCTTTATTCATCGATATATTTCATATTATGATGCAATACTTATGTTATTTTATCTCATTTTGCATGTTTGACAATTATTGGAGATGCACCCACCGGAGCCTGCAATCAGCTGGAAAAGTACCTGTCAAGACACCTGACTTCGGAAGCCCCAAAAATTCCAGAAAAAATCAGGGAATAATATTTAGGTAAATAAGTCACGGAACCAGAAGGGGGCGAAGAGGCGAGCAACAGGGGGCAGGGTGACCCCCTGCCGCGGGCCCACATAGGGCCGTGGCAGGGGCCCGCCCCTGGTCCCTGTGGCCCCTCTCCGTCTCCCCTTCGGCGTATTATTGACCCTTGACCTAAAAACGTCGGGGGTATCGACAAGGAATTTTTCCGCCGCCTCCATGAGGCGGAAACCAGACAGAGAGAAGAAGAGCTCCGACAGGGAGAAATCTGCCGGGGAATTTCCCTCCCAGAGGGGGGAATCGCCGCCATCGTCATCGCCATCACGCCAGGCATCATTGGGATCATCATCAACACCATCAGCACCATCATCACCGTCACCGTCCCATCTCATCCCGATGTAGCAATCGTCATTGTTTTGTTATTAGCTCATTGGAATCATATTCCGGGTATTGATTACCACTTGTAGTTGATGCTTGAGAGTTTTATCGGTGAATTATCTTTACAATCAGATTGTTACCCTTATTCATATCACATCTGATCATGATCTATATGATGTCTTGTGAGTAGTTCGTTTGGTTCTTGAGGACATGGGGAAAGCCTAGTTGCTAGTAATTGCATAATGTTGAGTAATATTTAATGGTCTGATTTATGTTGTGGTGTTATTCCTCTAGTCGTATCGTATGAACATCGACTACATGATACTTCACCTTTCAAAGGGCCTAGGCGAATGCATGATGTATTTAGTTTGCTTATGGTAGGGTTGCAGGAGTGACAGAAACCTAAACCCCAATTTGTGAACTAGTGCACTAGGGAGTGTAGAATCTCGGAGTTTAAGGTTGTGATTAGGTTTTTATCTTAATTACTTTCTTGTAGTTGTGGATGCTTGCAAGGAGTTTAATCACAAGTATGTATTTGTCCAAGTAAGGGCGGTGCATTAGCATAGGTCTACCCACACATCACTTTATCAAAACATTGAAGGTTAATCATCGGCGTGCAATGAAACTGGCTAGGCAGAAATTCCCATGTGTCCTCGAGAACGTTTTAATCATCATAAGTAACACAACCAGACTGTCCTTTGAGCTTAAAAGGATTGGGCTATTTGTTGCAATTATTGTAGTACTCTTTTATTTACTTGTTCTTTATATCAAAACTCCAAAAACATTTCTCTTTTAGTGATTGCAGTGAAACCTTGCTGAAATCTACTTGTCAACACCTTCTGCTCCTCGTTGGGTTCGACACTCTTACTTATCGAAAGGACTACGATAGATCCCCTATACTTGTGGGTCATCAACACCCCGACCGGACAGCTCGACAGCAGCGGCGGCCGACGTCCTCTTCCACCTCCGCCGCTGCCGAAGACGGTGAAGACGGAGTATGATCACCTCATCGCCGCCCAGGAGAGCCTCTTCCACCCCGACGCCGACGACAACGACTGCCCGGGCTCGCCGCCGTGCTGCAAGAGTCGCTCAACGACGTCCTGCCGCTGGACGAGCGTGCGGCCTGCGCGTGGTCACTGCGGGACCACACGGAGATCACCGGGGCGCTGTTCCTCGACCTCACCACCAACGACCACGAGGCGGGTCCCAGCCGCGTCGAGGATAAGGAGGAGGAGGAGGTGAATCGGGAGGCCGACGACGGCGCAATGGTCAAGGACGAGCTGCTGGACTTCACCGTCTTCGACCGCTACCGCCGCTATTGCTAGATTTAGGTTTAGATTTAAATAGTTTTCAAATTTCGTTCAAATTTGTAAAATTTCCTAAATTTGGACGAAATATATCTAATTTCAAAATGTTTGATTCTTCCTATTGGCGCCGCGACTGGGGAGCGACGGCTCCAATAGACACAATTTTATCCGCGTGGCGCCAATAGAGCTCGTCCGGACGCTAATCCAGACGCTCTATTGGTGCCGCGACTGGAGATGCTCTTATGATGCAAGGTTAGAAAATTTAGGATTTGGTTGATCGAGATGTTTTGGTCTGAGGTCATTGGTCTGAGGTCATTTTGTTGGAATGGCTTCCCTAATCAACATATTAGTATAGGAATATAGGATGCTGTGATGTACTAATTCTCTGATTAATTTCCTCCAAAGGCAAAAGTGTTTTGGTATTTGTACTCAGGCCACAGATTTTCAACCTTGTTGAGTAGTAATAATAATGCTGGACGTGCGTGCATGATTGGGGCATGATGGTCTGATCGATGGGCACACACTGAATGCATACACACGCAGGACTACGCAGCTTGCATATGTTTGCTCGTTCAAACCCTGTCTCTGAAGTCTGCACCACCCGGCAGGGGGAGCACATCAGCCATCCCTGCACAAACCTTTTATCTTTGAATGATTCCCGTTCGTTCAAACTCGGTGCAGGCAGAATGATTGATTGTACTAATTTTCACTACTACTTGAGTTAATAAATTCATTGTTAATTTTGTTGTAGATTGCCTCCTCTGCAAGCAAATTGGGTGGACTAGACCTGCAGCAGTTGGTTGACACAGATGATCCCCGTCTACCAATTGACGCAGCACATTTGTTGGGTGTTGCAGAGGAGGATGCCTCAAAAAAGGTGCAGTTAAAGATCAAGAAATCGAAAAAAAGGAAGAGAACTGAACTTGCGAAAATCAAGAAAGAGCAGCTGGATGGTGCTGAGAAGACACAGGTGCATGTTAATGCAGAGGAGATAGCAAGCGAGGTCTCTTGTCCGTCGAGGTGGCATGCGTATTACTCTGTCTTGTTTGACAAACGTGATAAGACGCTCTACAAGGTTTCAATCCTCCTTGATGCCGAGACGAACCGTGCCATCCTCCTCGACGACAAAGAAACAATCATTGATGCTTGTTGTCTCAAGGAAGGGGATTTGATGTATCCGGGAGTGGTGTTTGAGTGCACTTGTCACAAGGTTGAGATTGGCGAGTGCATTCTTCAAGATAAAGAGGACTCCCCTTTGCCGACAATCGCAGATGAAGGTGGTGGAACCAAGAAAGAGAGGAGGGATGAGAAGAAGAGGAAGAGGAAAAGACTTGATGAGCATTGGGATAGCATAGAAGAATTGAGGCGAAAGAACAAGGACACCGTAAAGGAATTAAAGAAAAAATGGTAACTTCTGTTATTGCTTGATAGTTATGTCTATTCACTTGCTACTTGATGCTTTGCTGGGATACAAGTACTGCTATTTATTCAAACTTACGAGAAATATTGAAGAACTGTGGTGCTCACAGACTACTGACATGTGGACGTCGAATGAGAGGCTTGGCTACTTATGTGTGACCAGTCATTTCATTGACAAAACATGGAAGATGCAGAAAAGGATACTCAGATTTTGTATAATGGAAATGCCACATAGTGGCTTTCGGATGTACAATGTAATGTTAAAGAGTTTGCAGTATTGGAATATTGAAGATAAAATATGCAGCATTACATTGAATAAGCATCAGTCAATGGTTCAATGATGGACAATCTGAAAGAGAAAAACATGTTGACTTGTGGAGGTAAACTTTTTCATATCAGATGTGCTGCATGATTGGTGATAATGATAGCGTTCGTGGTACCCCAAGCGAAGGCGTGGATATAGCAAGTAGCAGTTTTTCCTCGGTAAAGAACCAAGGTTAAATCGAACCTAGAACTTTGAAATCAACAATGAGATGCACGTTGATGATCTTTGGCTCTTAACCGTCAACGAATATGGACCTGCAAACACCCAAACGATTACTTTGCCCTCAACGGCAGGAAGATTGTCAATCTTCCCAATCTACTGAAAACAAAACGGTTAAATGTATAATGTAGTGGATTGAAATATGGAAACGGCCACCGAGAAAATAATTATGAGAAGCAAGTAAACGGTGTTGTAATCAATAAAAAAATATGGACCAAGGGCCATGCGTTCACAAGTAGTGTCTCTCCATAAAATAAAATACTCATATGATGGGTAAACGAATTACAGCTAGGCAATTGACAAGATTATGACACAAACTTAATCTAACAAAAGCTCAGTCGAATACGAATCTCCGTGTAAAAAACAGACAATAAAACTTGTACGAATCTTCGTATAAAATCTAACGACTGATGAATCGATTGAGATTTCTACAACGTGGCTCCAACTTTTCATAACCAAAAAGAACACTTTGCATCTAGAGTAAAAAACATATTTGGTACTTAAAAACCAATAATTTGAGAAAAACAATTATTCGTCGGTGGAATTTTATTTTTCTAAAGTATTGTAGATTTGGTGCTTAAAAACATGTAATGGTCTAAATTGTTTCAAAAACAATTGACAATATATTTCATGCGCCATGCACTCCAAGACTTCCACGATTGGCTAATATAAGAGAAGACTCGCTTCTTCTTGCAACGCCCATTTGCTAATGCTTGTTGGCAGTACATTTGTCCAGCTTGGAGGCTTGGAGCTCTCGGTCTCTCTCTCTGTTCAGGAGTGCATTGACAATCTGAAACGTCTACCATGTGTAAGCTTTTCATAATGTTTAACTGTTAAATTACGGTAGTATTGCTTATGCAAATAAGCAAATCATCCTAAAAAAGATAGCAGAAAACAGAAACTGGCACTGGGCATCTTGTTAATAGGTTAGTTTCATAAATCATGTCAAAATGATATAAAAGCATTGTAAAAACATATGGCACTGATATATAATCAAGCATGGAATATCAAAATTATAGATACGTCGGAGACGTATTAGCATCCCCGAGCTTAACTCCTGCTCGCCGTCGAATAGGTAAGTGATAATAAAATAATTTTTGAAGTGACATGCTACCATTCACAATCATGATCAACTAATCATGTAAAGCATATGAACTGAATGCAATGATCCAAAACAAAGGTTTATTGAATGAAACAAACAATGATTAACTAGGTAAAACATCTAAGCAAGAAGTAACTAGAAAAGAACACTTTGAAGATTTAAAAGCATAACACTTGACAATGATTGATAAATCACAAAGCAATATTGATTCAACAAAGGAGCCTGGCCACCACAAAGGAAGATTTAAGTTTTCAGCAAAAGTTTCAACTTGCAACTTGTTTATCTCAAAATAAAGTCAATACAAAGTTTTCATAGTTAGACACAAAGATAACATGAAGTAAAACATGAATCAAAGTTGATACCAAGTGATGGTTTGAGGAGTTTAGAAGGAGGAGGAAGACTGACTCAACATAAAAGTAAAAGAAAGGCCCTTCGCAGAGGGAAGCAGGGATTAATCATGTGCTAGAGCTTTTGATTTTTGAGAGAAGTAAAACAGTTTTGAGACGTGCATACTTTCGTCAACGACTTCACAGCAAAGAAAGTAGCCAGTCCCCCATAACAAGCAAGGCTTTTAGACTTGTGAGAGCGGCTGGTTTTAGAGGAACGAGTACATCCCTATTTCTCCTTTGTTTCACCACTAACCAATATTTGAGCTAATTTCTCAGATTTTCATTGTGCGGAGGAGAATGGTGAGTTATATTTATATTTTGCTTAAGCCGATCTCGGGTTAATTCAAGTGAGGACGTGAACCATCAACACCGGGTGAAAGTGGGGAAATGGCCTTGCTTGTCACAAGTTATAACCAATTTCTTACTGCTTCCTCATGAGCTTAAAAACAGGTGCACAAAAAGGAGAATTTTGAATATTTTAAACATAGCACATGAGAAATTCACTTGGAGTGGCAGGGAAATACCACATGTAGGTAGGTATGATGGACACAAATGGCAAAGATTTTTGGCTCAGGGAGTTGGATGCACGAGAAGTATTCCCTCTCAGTACAGAGTTTTTGGGCTTAGCAGGATAGCAAGCAAACACATAACATCAACTTGGTTAAATGAATTACTATAGATATACATCATGCATAACCACTAGACTTCACACCGTCTACCTTGTTAGCCAAACCAACTCTTTGCAAAAGAATATCTAGACTTTGAGAACTACCAAGCAGGACAAGCACCACAATTTTAAAGCCTTATGGTAATTCTTTACTAATCTATTCTTACTAGATGACCCACAAGTTTAAGCATTAATATACTTCATATCTCTAAACAATTGACAAGTATCAAAGATTCAAGACAATGGTCTACAAGATTAAGCAACACTTTTAACACTTCCTACATGATAATTTTCACTTAACCAAACACCAATCAACTTATTTGAAACAAAACAAAAGGGTGAAGCGACATGAGAAAAACTTTCTAACTACAAAAGCTAACATCTCTGAACTAGAGATGCTTGAAAACAAGAGCTAAAAGCATAAATGACAAAGGCTAAACACTCAACACATATAAGTGAAGCACATGAGTGTATAATGAAAAAACGGAGCGTGTCTCTCTCCCAAACAAGCATGCATGGATCCAAATTATTGCAAGGACCAGAAAACTAACATAAACAAACTAAAAGTAAAAACAAATCGACGCTCCAAGAACAGCGCATAATGTGTAAAGGAATAAAAATATAGTATCATGAGAGAAACCGATGATTGTTGATGAAGAAGGGGATGGCTTGGGCATCCCCAAGCTTAGATGCTTCTAACTTTTTGAATATTTCAGAGGAGGGTCCATGGGGAGCCTCCCCAAGCTTAGACTTTTGTTCCTTCTCGATCTTCTTTCATCACCTCGCATTTGGATACTTGAAAACTTCCTTCACACAAAATTTATAGCAACTTCATTAAGGGGTTAGTCCACAAAAACAATATCTTCCTTCAGTTCGAAAGCACATATCAAGAACTCATTTTTTACAACATTAGCTACTGTCACAAAGGTCTAAGTAAAGCTCTAGCTTTGAAAAAGCTTCACTTTGCCCGCGAAAGAAGAAATGCAAAACTGATGACAGAATCTGTCAAAAACAGAACAGATTATAAAGATGAATTTTTTCGAGTCACTTCTGGATCTCAAATAAGAAAACTTAAAACTATAAAAAGGTAGAAAAAAACCTTGATGCTTGATGTCAAAAAAATTCAGCCACATATGACGTTCTGTGAATTTTTGGATTTTCGAACAGTGAAGAACAGAAATCTATTTCTGGACAGCAAACTCACAAATTAGTCTTCCTCTCTGTAGAGGCTATTCTTGGCACCAAAAACCAAAAAAAAAGATACAAGGGAGTTGTTACAGAAGTAACATCACCCAAAACTTAAATAAAACTGTAGGTAAAAATAAAATGGGTTGCCTCCCATAAGCACTTTTCTTTAATGCCTTTTAGCTAGGCTTGATAATTTTAATGATGCTCTCATAAGAATAAGAGTTGAAACACAAAGAGAGCATCAAGAAGCAAATATGAAACATATTTAAGTCTAACGCTCTTCCTATGCATAGGAATCTTGTAAACAAATAAATCCATGAAGAACAAAGTATCAAGCATAGGAATGTAGAACAAGATCAGTTTCAAAATTTTCAACGCAAAGAGAGGTATTTTAGTGACATGAAAAATTCTATAACCATATTTTCCTCTCTCATAGTAATTTCCAGTAGCATCATGAACAAACTCAATAATATAATTATCAAATAAAGCATACTTTTCATGATCTACAAACACACAATTTTTATTAAGCTCCAAAATAGTATGATCAAAATAAACAGAAGTCGTGACCTTTCCAATCCCATTATTAAACATGTTTCCTTTTGGTTTCTTTGCGTTTGGGTTATGTTTAATAGGGGAATCGTGGTCATAAGTGTAGCAAGCATCAATTTCCTCAAAAAGAGATATTTCAAGAGAATCCATAGGAACATAACATTCATCCTCCTTTGGTAAGCATGGAGAGCAATCAAATAATGTAAGAGTTAAAGAGTTACTCTCATTAGAAGGTAGGCATGGGTGGCTAATCCATTCTTCCTCCTTTTATTTGTCACTCTCTTCCTCTTTTTCATCCAATGAGCTAGTTTCAGCAATTTCTTCTTCCATGATTTCCTGCAAGGCATTAGTCTCTTCTTTTAAGGATAAGTTCTCCCAAGAAATTCGGTAATATAAGGATTATCATTGTAATACTCAAGGCAATACCCAAGTATAACAAAATTTTCAGATTTGTAAGAAGCATCATCAATATCTTTAAGCATAGAAGTAATTTCATAGGCACCCATAAATGCAACAAATTCTTCAATTTGTTTAAGATTATCAAAATCATAGTTTCCTTTAGCATAAGAAGCCAATGTTTCATTATCATTATAATCACATTGGAAAGGGAGGTGTTTATGCCTCCTACAGCAAAAAGATTCATTAAGGCACCAGGATTCATCATAAGTAGAGCAAAAGTTCTCAGCAAGACTATTCAATTTATTTATTTGTGCCCATAAGTGTTTTCCTTTTTCACACAAGCGGTATTCCTTATAATAATTTTGTTGTTCCTCCGTGAGCCCACCTTGCCAATAAGATCTAGTCTCAAGAAAGTAACCATTGATAGCAAGTAAAGAACAAGACATAATAACAGGACAAAACCGAAATAAACTAGGTGCTGGAATTTTTAATTTTTTTGTGTTTTTCAGTTTTAAAGTAAACAAAATACAAAACAAGGCTAACAAAAAAATAATAGGCAAGACAATAACAAAGTAAAGTGAAAGGATGTGTGAAATTCCCCTAGCTGGAGCTTCCAAGTCCCCGGCAACGGCGCCAGAAAACGTCTTGCTGACTGCTGTTGGGAGATCCCAAGAGGCAGGTATGAAGCAGCGTAGCGGAAATTTTCCCATGATAACAAAACCAAGGTTGTCAAACCAGTAGGACTTGGAGAAGGCTTAGCAAGGTGTCAATAGCGCCGTTTCTCGATTATTGACGTGGACCTGCAATCAATCACCAACAAACAACTTTGCCCCAACAAAACAGAGAGGCTGTCAATCTCTCCGGCTTGCCAAACACAAAGAATTAAATGTGTGGATGTAAAATATGATGAGGATGAAATATGACCATAGAGCAAATGATGATGAAAAGCAATGAAGACGGTTGTAAGCAATGTAGAAAAATAGGACCGGGGTGCACAGTTCACTAGAGGTGTCTCTCCAAAAGATATACATGATGGGTAAATAAATTACAGCATGGCAATTGACATAATTATAGGCGCACAACAAAGCTATCATAAAACAATAGTTCACCGCTTCATCTAATATGGGCATTACGTCAAAATACATAGACCGTCATCCAACTACATCTATGACTAATAATCCACTCTGGGATCGCTATGCAGCATGTCACCCAAAAGTATTAAGTTGCAAGCAACAGATCATTATAATAAGCAAAGTGCATAATGTAAGCAATGTAGATAACACGAAGAATTCACACCGCTGTTTTCTCCCTAGTGGCAACAGCACATCTCTAGCCTTAACCGTTCCTGTCACCGAACTCAGACAAAAAGAGGCATGAACCCACTATCTAGCATAAATACTCCCTCATACAACACTAACAATTACTTGGTCAAAGCAACCACTAGCATCGGAGAGCATGCAAGATCATAGATGAAACACATAACTGAACAAAAGTAATGACTTTCACAATTCATTAGATCCATACAAACACAATCATGTAGCAGTTACAAATAGATAATCTTGATCATGATAGGCAGCTCAAAAGATCTAAACAATGGAGTACAAGGAGGAGAGACATCCATCTAGCTACTGCTATGGACCCGTAGTCCCGTGGTGGACTACTCACGCATCACTCCGGAGGCAGGCATGGTGGTGTAGATGCCTCCGGCGTCGATTCCCCTCTCCGACAGGGTGCCGGGAAGAGATTCTGAACCCTCCCGAACTAGGTTTTGAGATGTCGGCGGCCTCGGACGTATTCTGGAGATTATGATCGCGCCTCCTCTGTTTTTAGGTCAGAGGAGAATTTATAGGCGAAGGGGCGGCGCGAGGCGATGGACAGGGGCCCCGGGTGGGCCCCACGCACGGCCAGAGGGGGGCACAGCCAGGTGGCGTCTGGAGCCCCTGTGCCTCCCCTCTAGCTGTCCTTCGGGTTTCGTCTTCATTTCATATTGAAAATAATTTCCGTAAATTATGAGAGCAATCCGAGAAACTTCAGAGAACAACTTTTCTGAAATAAAAAGACAGCAGAAAACAGGAACTGACACTGGGCATCTTGTTAATAGGTTAGTTCCATAAATCATGTCAAAATGGTATAAAAACATTGTAAAAACATGTGGCACTAATATATAATCAAGAATGGAACATCAAAAATTATAGATATGTCGGAGACGTATCAGCAGACAGCCGTTAAACTAATCAATAAATATCGGCAAGAGTACCACCACCAGTATTTCATAGAAAAGAAACCGAACCGCTTGGTTGATGTCGTAGGGAGCCGAGGGTACGAAACACGATTGCCGAGGGCGTAGCAGCCGGGACAAATATTGCAAGGACATAACTCCTCGCAGCAATCATGAGAAGAAATCCAAACTTGATCCGGAGAAGCAACATCTGAAGTACCATACCTAGACAAATTTAATCTTTCAACACCATCATTGACATCGGAAAGGAGATCTCACCGTCGAACGATAGGCCAAAAATCATTTATTGAATACGAAGCCATCTCCATTGACCAATAAGACGACAATCAAAACCAAACTATAATATTAAGGATCTTTCGATAGCGCCGTGCGTAGTTCCAAGGTCCCCACCCCTCCTAGCGCCAGAGCCGCAACTAGAGGAGGCAGAGACCCATCGATTTACGGACGAAGACGACGAGGAAGATACAGATTGCGGCGGCGGTGACAGCTAGGGTTGAAACCCTAGGCCGCCGCCTCTCTCTCTTTTCCACATTGCAACGACTTATTTAATTCTCCATCATTTCCAAGTTTCCAGAAAATAGGTCTAATCAGTTTTTATATATAGCCGAAGTTCTTCATTGCTCCCATTTTAAATTTGTAATACAATGGTGTTCTCATTTTAATGAGTAGCTTTTCTTGGCATCAATTAATGAGCCAGGTACGGTGAAATTTCTCGATCGTTTTGGTATGCAGAGATGCGATTTATCCCACTAATAATTAAACAAAAAAAATTATTAATCTGACTAGACAAACAATACGCCACACTGGTAACTAATCTCTTTCACTAACTAATTTCAGACATAACGAAAAATGAATATTTATAAGATAGACTAGTCTAACGAGCTCTTGCATGATTAGTTTCCGGCGCCGGTGGTGACGGCCTTGCGACCACCTTCCTCCACCTTTCCGACGGCGGCCTCTGCCGCGAGCGCCTTGGCGGTGTCGTAGGAGGCGTGGAGGCCGACGAAGAAGTAGTACGCGAGCAGCGCCGCCGTCCATATCCCAAACCGCATGAACGACTTGCCGTCAATGGACCCGAGCAGGAAGATGTTGATGAAGATGGACGCCGACGGCAGCCACGGCACCAGCGGCACGCCCCACTTCTCCGGAACCCTCGCCTTTGGCACGCCCAGCTGCAGGTACAGAGTCGCCGCGAACCACGCCGGCACCGTCACCGCGTACGCCGCCCACCCGCCGTCCGCCGCAAGGCCCCAGTACGACGCCGTGGCGATCGATGAGACGAGGATCACGACGATGCAGGCGACGAGCTTCTTCTGGCTGGTATTTGTGGTCTCGCCTGAGACGTAGTAGCGGCGGACGAGCAGCGCGACGGCGACGAGCATGAAGATGAAGAGCGTGGAAATGGAGAGGAGGTTGGAGAGGATGCCGAGGTCGGTGAAGAGGGCGATGATCGCAGTGGCGGAGAGCATGGCGACCGTGGCGCGCACGGGCGTGCCCCAGCGCGGGGACACAACGGCGAGACACGGCGGCGCCATGTGCGCCCGCGCGATGTGGGTGAGGTACCTGGCCTGTCCCACGGCGCTCACCAGCAGCACCGTGGTCATCCCCTTGAGCGCGCCGAAGGCGACGATGTACTTGGCCCAGTCCATGCCGACTGCGGTGAACGCCATGGAGAAGGGCGCGTCGGCGTCGATGTCCCTGTACGGCTGCATGAGGCAGAGCGTGAGGGCGAGCACGCAGTACACCACGGTGGTGACCGTCATGGCGCTGATGAGCCCTACGGGGATGTCCTTGGCCGGGTTCTTGGTCTCCTCCGCCATGGTGCTGACGGCGTCAAAGCCGATGTAGGCGAAGAAGAGCACGGCGGAGGCGGCGAAGATGCCGCGGGCGCCGAAGGGCGCGAAGTCGTCGGTGAGGTTGGAGAGCTTGGCCTTGGAGAGTCCGGCACCGATGATGAAGACGATGACGGCGAAGTGGACGATGGAGAGCACGTAGTTGAACCGGGAGGAGCCCTTGGTGCTGAACACGGCGAAGAGGCAGATGAGGGTGATGACGACGACGGCGATCGGGTCGAGCCGGGAGTAGTCGTCGGCGAGGGAGGTGGCGTGGATGCGGAAGTCGTTCGGGTGGTGGTTCAGGAGCGTCGCGAAGTAGGACGTCCAGGATCGGGCCACCGCGGCGCCGCCGATGCAGTACTCTAGGAGGATGTTGCCCGCCGCGATGAACGCCATGAAGTCGCCCAGCTCCACTCGTAGGTAGGCGAACGAACCACCTGCATATATATGTGTCACGTACACGGTACACATACCATGCAAGTTAGTAACACGATAAAAAAACAGTTTTTTTTCGCGAATAATTAAAATCCCTTTTTTTCATGCTAACTAATTTTTACTAAACAAATCACAACAGATTTGTAACAGCCTCTCCTAAAATCTCTCTCGCTGGTGAAACAAACTCCTAATTAACAGCGAGGATTCTTGACTAAAACTGACGACTAATCTATCGTGACATTGCATAAAAAACAGAAGATTTTCACATGTAACCTTGTTAATTCATGGATGGATATCGTGCGTTACCTGCGACCGGGATTTCGATGGCGAACTCGGTGTAACAGAAAACGGAGAGCATCGCCGACACGCCGGACACGGCGTACGAGAGCACGACGGCCGGCCCCGCCGCCTCCTTGGCCTCCTGACCCGTGAGCACGAAGATCCCGGCGCCGATCACCGCGCCGACGCCAAACCAGGCGAGGTCCCACCAGTTGAGCTCGCGGCGCATCTCGGCGCCGCTCCGGCCGCGCACGGCGTGCACCTCGACGTCGGCGTGGGAGCGCGACGTGAGCCGGTCCTTGAGCCTCGGCCCGGTCTCCAGCAGCGCCTTGCCGTACGCGCCCCAGCTCGCGAAGGACTCCTCCGGGAACACGCCGCCGCCGCAGCACCCGCGGCGGCGCACCTCGCCGGACGCCATGGTGACGACGCGCGCGTGTACGTAACTAGGTTTGGGTATCTGGTAGGCTCGGGATGCAGATGCGATCGCTCGCGTTGAGTGTGCGTATATATAGAGAGACGGTGGAATCAAGGTGGTTAACTGGGATGTTGGTATCGAATGGAATCACGGATCCACGGTGAGTTAGTTAGAGGTCAACAGCGGCGTTGTTGGGCTTTACCCGCGTACCACAGAAGAAGGCCCTGTTAACCTTCTTGTTCGATTTGATATTTCCGAGTATTACAAACACAGTACCCGTGTGATTGCAATGTGTCAACAAATGATAAATAGTTCAAGTGAAAAAAATGATAAATAGTTTCCCTAAAAAAATGATACTAGTTAACGCTACGATCATGGCAACAACGTTGAGAGAAAAGGAAAGTAGTCGTTTCAGCTGCACAAGCAGGATGGGGAGCAAGGATGCGGACAGAGCCTAGCGCAGTCTTCATTGCTAAGTGTTCGTGCATGTTACGTATTTCTATTGATCATTTTCTCTTTCCATCAGTTTCATCACATATATTTATACCAAGAATGTTCGAGCAGTTCGTGGCATCTTGTATGATAAAAGATAAACACTAAATATAGCAAATACAGAGATAGAGGAAGCTGCGGTCCCATGTACCTTGCACGGCCAACAAATGACCAAGGCCACACATGACTTCGATGTTATCCGGTGCTTCAGATTTGCCACACACAAAAAATATGCACACTTTATTTTTTTCGTATGGAGCCGTAAAAGATTTAT
The DNA here is from genome assembly GCA_012064385.1 of Puccinellia tenuiflora. Taxonomy (NCBI): domain Eukaryota; kingdom Viridiplantae; phylum Streptophyta; class Magnoliopsida; order Poales; family Poaceae; genus Puccinellia; species Puccinellia tenuiflora. The sequence continues at coordinate 2,006,711 of QRDG01000062.1, read as the reverse complement.
ATGTTCCCATACGCCCTGTTTGCATTTTACATTAACAGTTACATACAAGAACGCAAAAGGTCCATAATGGCCACTACACTCACTTTGTAGCCTGTACTTTACAAGGAAAAATCCATGAAGCTTTACATCATCCTTTCATAGCATGCTCAGAGCCATTCCAACCTCGACATAAGTACATGTAGATTAAAGATAGTATCATCAACTATTTAAAAGGGACCCAAGTACTACATTACTCGCATAAACAAAGATTATTAGCCTTGACCAACTCACATGCAAAACACATGATTTTTTGTAAGTTAAACTTGCCGACCTGCCGGATTCGAACCGGCCAAATGAGAGCACGGAATTTCCCACCCCTGTGCTACCACCTATGCTCTTCCGACCGAGCACAAGGCCGGTGACACAATAAACACTTTTTAAACCTCCATTTATTATTTTCATGTATGCATTGTCCGTATCTAATTCACATAAGCTGTGACACTTCAAGTCCATGGCCACCAAGGCTAGCAAGGTGTAGAAGGCAACATTCCCGTCAATAACAAGGCGTATGCGGTCACTCCGTCGATCTTAAAGCTCCGCCACTTGGACCACTTCATTAGGTCATGCGCGTGCGTGTGGTGGTGGTTGTGTGCATCTATGTTGCGCCCAAGTTCTCTCTCAAAAAAAGGTATGGAAAGTTGTGGTGGTAAACCAAACTAACAGACATTTTAACCGCGGCACAACTATGGTAAGGGATGGCGAAAAACCCGATTAGGACAAGGTATGGCAAATAACCGTGGCACAGCTAAGGTTAGGCCTGACCAAAAAAAAAAAAAAAAAAAAAAAAAGCGGCAAGGCTATTGGCAACCACTTTCCAAACAGTTAACTCTCAACAAAGTTCTACTGTTTGAAATACCGTCAAACATAGTAATACTTGATAATTATTCGCAAACCCAAAGCTCTCCCTTTTCGCCATGATGAAAGCTAGTCCCGAATGAGAGAATATAGGTGTACCAACATATGCTGCATTTGGACATATAATACTACACATTCATTTCTAGGGAAACATACACTCCGAGCTTTCTCTGGGTCTGGTGTTCACTGCTCTCGTCCAAGGGCTTGGGCCAGGATTTTCCTTTTCTGATCCTTACATAATCTTTGGTCCATGAAACGGGTTGTAACTGAAACCTTCCCCTACACGCATCAGTGGGATTTGGCCCACATGTGCTCAGTCATACTAATGGCTTTATTTGGTACTCGAGCTGTTCTACTTTAAGGGGTTCTTGCATTTGTGCCTATATTTGTAAAGTTGTCATGAAAAACACATTTATTTGCTAGATATAATATCACATTTTTTTATTAAATCCTACCAAGCAATGATTATACTCTCACATTACACCTCACTGCGTGAAACGGAGCCATAGCTTCACTAAGGGCGAGCTTCCATGGAATGATGAAAAGGTCACAGCAATGGTCGTGTCAGCTGGTAAATTGTTGGCAGTGCCTAGAAGGTTGGCCCATGTTTGCATCGTCGCCAGAAGCCCAACTTTTTGGCATGCTCATGAACCATTGCCGCTGGCTTTGCTTGGCAAGAATTTCGCTAGACAATTTTTTTTGCAGGGCCAGCTGATTTGGGTACACGCTCTTAAACTCTCAGCGCGGTGTAACATATATAAACTCGGATTATCCATTTTATTTCGGATCTACCATGCCTGAGATGACCGGACCTCCCCATGGCTTTGGACCACCCCTCCTGTCCAAAATCGCGTTTGCAATTGCACACCTGCCATGACGTGTTGGGACTAGACAAGCAAACAAATGAAGAACACACTTACGCTGGTGTAATTCAGAGGCATATATATGCATGCATCTGTCCGGCGAGTAATCGAGCAATCCTGTGGCGAACAAAGAAGGCAGTCCAAGTATAAGCAATGAGATTAGTGGAATCAAATGGTGGCTAAGACAGGCAAAAGATGAACACGTACCACACTGGTTAATTGGGACAGTTTGTGGATCCAAGCATACATTCATACAGGGCGCCTCTACGTACAAACCCCAGCAATGATATATAGATATTATGTGCCTGCAAGAACACGAGCAGGTCCATGAATAAACAACTCGGTGTACCACCCATACACACACAAAAAAGGGACAGCAAGGCCCAGAAGGACAATTTGTAGTGTGATTTTTAACATAAAACATTTGGGTGCAAGTTTTACCCCCAAAAAATAAAAGAGGGCAATGGTTCCCCGGATAAAGTTTACCCCTGGATACACTCAGCCGACTCAGTCTCTCTTGTTCAAAGAGATTTTAATTCTGAATTCTTGTCCATCCAAAGAGAATGGGTCGGATGAGAGTGTATCCAGAACAAGACTAAGCTCCAAGCAACAAATTCCCCTACTTAAACAACTACAGACAAGACAAGAAGCCCAAATCTGACTCATGTTGATCCGGATGCAAAAGAGATGCTGCTGGCCATGTTGGTAGTAGACCATCTGTAGGTACACGGACAACACATCACAGGCAGGCCCATGAAGCAGAAAAGAAGATTCCCTTCCCATGCATGTGCAAGCGAGAAGGCTACTTCCGTACCGCCATGCACGCCAAACATGCACGCTTCATTCTAGTTTGGTCAAAAAAGCCATAGCAAGGCATCCGTGTTTGATATATAGCAAGCATAATCAATCCTCACAAGATGAATGAAAAAAATCCATTACTGCCTTTTCTGTGTTTTACAGCTTAGTTGGATTACTTCTGGTCAATACCCACAATGTAAACTCTATATATATCTTCAATCGGTCAATGTAATAATAATCACAGTGTTGGCATGTACAAGAACATTAGTATTAACCTTGCCAGCAAGTAGCCATTCAATAGCTCCGTCCCATGGTGAGCTCGCTCGTCCTCATGTTCACTTCCAGACCAGAGGAAAGCTCCCTAGCAGTCTTCCCAGAAGGCAGAGGCAACCAATAGCCGGTGATTGTACCCTTAACTCTGGATATCCTGAATTAGTTCATCTAGCCTATAAGTAAATAATGTGGTTTGTTCTTCGGCAGAAGGTAAGAAACTGTAATCTCCCAAAACAGCGTGTTCCATGATCCCGTACTTCGGTATGAAATCCTGCCGAGTGACAAAAGGAGCAAGATAAGAACTCTAGATCACCACCAAGCCTTTGTCAAGTTAAAGATGCAAAGGTAGCTCCAAAGTTGACAAGAATGCAGGCATAAGCATGTGCCCTATACTCTAATAGTACTTGTTAAATAAGAGTGAAATGCATCTACAGTCCCCGAACATACTGGCTATGTCCAAAATGATCCTCAAACTCGCAAAATGATCTAATACGGTCCCTAAACTTGTTTCCTATGTCCACCTACAGTCCAAAACTGGAATCGCCCTGTATTTTGCTGACGTGTCTATAGATCCGATACAAAAACATTTTAAACTAAAGTATTTATATCTTCTATTTAATTTATCCAAAATTTACAAGTTGAATCATTTTGTAAACCCTGGATTTTTTTTGCAAGCCACTGGACTGTTAATTTGTATGTGATTGGGTGAAGTGTTCCAATCTATATATCATAACGTACCAACATCGAAATGTCACTAGGGAAAGCTTGATCGGCTCGACACACTGTGGATGTGGGTGGTAATGACAGGCACGTTGCATGTGTACGTGACTACATGTCATACGGTCGCATGATCCGGCGGCCATTATCGGCTCATCGAACTCGTATGCGTACGTACCTACATAGATATTTTCAGAGCGCGCAAGTGACACTACCTGCACTCTATGGTGCACCGTACGATTGTATGAATACCACTCTACGCAGCTTCCAAATTCAACGCCGGGACGAGACCAACATGTTACGAGGACCGCATGTCAGTCTGTATACACTATACATATCCTAACCCAAAAATTAAGCACATGGAACTAACTAGTTCAGTGGCTAATATTTTTTTCCCACGCCCAGCAGAACCAAGTTCGAATTGGCCAAAAAAATCCAAGGTTTATAGAACGGTTTAATTTGTAAATTTCGAATAAAAATAATAAAATTATGATTTTTTGCTTAAACTATTTTCTGCTTCGGATCTATACAGTGACACGTAAGTAAAGTACGGGACGATTCCAGTTTCGGACCGTATGTGGAGACAGAAAGAAAGTTCAGGGACCGTATTAGATCATTTTGTGAGTTCAAGGACCATTTCGGACATAGCCAGTAAGTTTGAGGACTGTAGATGCATTTCACTCGGTAAATAATGATATGGATTATGATGTCATTTATGCCCACTAGACACTGGTTTTGGTGCTAGATCAAGCCTAAATGTGCATCTAAAGCCGATCTCATAAAACAGAGATCATAAAAAATAGAAAGGGGGGCTGAGAACCATTGCTAAACCAATCGAATTACTTCCCATCGACCTAGAAATTAAGTTCACTACAGTGATCAGCTGATCATTAATGACTTTAACACTACAGATCATAGAAGACTTAGCAAAAAAATGCTGAATATTGGTGACGATGTGTATATATTCAGACAAAAAATGTTAATCAAGGCCTATTTAGAATTTTGACACCACAAATGGATAGCGGCACTTTTTGCGCAGACATTTTGTTGAAGAAATTCTTGTGCATGATTTTCAGAAGTGAACCGAGGACTTGAGTGCATAGGGGTACCTGTAGCTAATTCTGAGAAGGGTGTTTGTGTTGTCAAACTTTCAGCGTAAATGCAAAATGATGCCTTGCGATCTCCATTTTTACACTTGTATACCAAATCACATTATAGTTAGCTCCTGCAAATAGAGGAAATAGTCATGATACATGGAGGTAGCTGAACAGCTAAGACAATCCTATTTACGGTTCCATATGAAGAAACATATATATGCTGTTTAACTCTGACAAAATTTCGGCTCCCTTGTACACCAAATATTCAAGTAGCCCAACAATAATACTCACGCCCAAATTTTAAGCTCACAATAAGGGGAAGACAATGATTTGCCACTCTAATAATGTCCACCAATGATATGCTACAATTTTCTGTTGCAATTGAGGAATATTATATGGTCGCTCATCGGGTGGCATATCATTGACCTATAGGTTTTCACCAATAATAATGATAGCTAAACAGAGGATACAGAATAATCTACAAGCTAATTTATTTGTAACTATAGCATTACCTCGGTTATCACCTTGACTTCTTAGTTCATTGATCCACGGCACCTGAACAGCCAGTACATAGTTAGCGGGAGCCAGGAGGAGTAAAAGAGAAATAACCTTAAAAAAGCACAAAACACAAAATATCTAGCAACATATATAACATATTAAGATAAAACAGAACTAAGTAGTACCATAAATATTGTATCTGATAAATACAAAGATGAAATTATTCTATAGGCACTCTAAAGTTCCAAATTTTTTAGTGAGGCTCGCAAGAGAAACATTTTGATATTAATCATTAATGTATCAGATGAATAAAAAAGGACAGACCCAGTGCACAAGGCTCCCACACAAGGTGGGGTCTGGGGAGGGATTATAGGAACCTAGTCTTACCCTGCAAAGTGCAGTGCAGGGAGGCTGGTTCGAACCCACGACCTCTTGGCACAAGTGGGGAGGACCTCACCACTGCACCAAGGCCTGCCCTCTATCAGATGAATAAAAACATAAAATTATTCTATAGGCACTCCCGATTTCCAAAAATTTGAGTTCGAGACTGGCAACTTGAGCTCAGGTCCACATGTCAAAATTTGAAACTTGGCACCATGTACAATATCGTCCCAAATAAATAAATAAGACCACACAAAGCAAATAAATGAGAAAAAATAAGCACATAGCAAAATATGACTTCATATGTTCTTCCAGGTGAGAGTGTCATTTCCATCTCTATTTTTCCTTGTTTGTACTCTACCTGCTATTAGATCATACTGAAACTTAAATAATGTTGAAAGTTGAGGCTCTGATCACATCAAATGGATTGTAAAGGAATTTTGGAAGTTTGATATCCTATTTCGAGGTGTTCGGAAGAAATAAAAGAGCAGCACAAATTTCCTTCCGTGCACTTTTCACAGGATAACTCAGTCATTCTAACATCCAGTGGGAGCTATTTTTTTCTGCAAGTGCCCGAGGCGATGCACCATGTGAATATTGAAGAATAGCACAGCTGCACTTGCAGGCTAATAAACAAAAAGTTCCATCATTGCCCTACCGTTGTGCAGCTGAACTGAAAAACTGAAGGTCACTGTTTACATGCATTATTTTCTGTGTGGGTGGGTAGCCTCGGTCAGTTTCAGTTTCTTTAATCACATACAACGACTTGCTTAGTTTGTTTATAGATTCATGTGGTTTTACTTTCCTGCATTCAAAGCAGGCTTCTGTGATTTTTTCCTGAGTTTCACGTTCCTATGTTTTGCACTTGTAATCCTTTCCTATTTCCTGTATTTTAGATTCCTGCGGTCCAAACAGGGCCTGAAGAAGAATGAAGCTTCACTGCCATTGGACTAGTAAAGTAACCAACTCCTAGGTGAAACTTTTTTTTCTAAGAATTTTGAAACTCAGAACATTTGAATACTCTGTACCTAACATATAACAAGGATTATTACTATTTCTAAAGTTTGCTATGTACTTAGTCACATCCTATCCCTGCATACAAGTTGCAGCCTAGCACACTTGAATATGTGCCCATGGTGGAGTACAAACAACGGTATAAGCTCTATAGCTATCAACAGTTTGGTGACAGTTTTTCATGTGCATGAACTTCGTTGGCATTTGAATATCAATGAATAGGAGGGTGAGGGGATAATCAATCAGTACACAAACATATAAAATGCATTAACTTCCATGGAGTAAGCATCAATTAACAAAAACAGATCTCCTGTAACCTCTAAATGATTACCTTTGGGAACCACAGTGGCATGGTATCTTCTTTTCCTCCAAGGGAAATTTGTAATTGTAAGTCAATTCTTCGCCAGCATATATACGCCTCTTTGCATAAATGAAAATCTTCTTCTGGCCCTCAACGGTAATTACTTTTGTATAACAATTCGGCTGGCATGGAAATTATGAGATGTTATTTAGCATGTTACAGGAATCACATCTGAATGTTTACTGTTATAAGCAGCTTACGTCACATGAGTGGTTGATAAATCTTGCTAAACCCCCGCGCTTAGTAGCATCAACCTGTGAAATTAAGAAAATGTGGAGCCAGTGAACAGAGTTGCACAAGATGCAGTCACAAAAATTGGTAAAGATAAAACATAATGTTAATCAGAGGTTTGAGACTGCAAAGCAGCACAAAGAACTCAGTTGGTTAGAAGATGGCATTTATGCTTTCCATAACTATTCTCACATAGCTAAATCACTTTTTGTACTGCTTCAACAATACCAAACTCCTATTGTCTAAGAAGCAAATATCAGACATAAAGACATGGATGGGGCAAATCATCTTGGATAAAAGCAGAAAGGGATAATCTTTTATGCCTACCACATAATCATCGTCCAAGCGAAAAAGGTAGCTGCTTCCAATTCCGCTCTTCTCGTATTGAGCCTCACGTATGTCCGAGACCTGTATGGTGCAGATATATCTATAATTCAAGAGAAAAAACTAGTACATGGACAAAGAGATCGTTGATTGAATTCAACAAAAATTACCGGCCGACGAATCAGTTCACCAACATATTCAATAACAAAATCTTCTGCATCAATCGACTCAAGGGCCACCAGCCCCCATTCATGGATCTTGCTCCTTTGAAAACGTAACCGCTTCTTCCTTGCCTATGTGCCAAGGTAGTCAGTTGTCATTCAACCTAATGGCAAGAGTAACTTATACATGCAACAATTTATTTTACCTTTGATTGGGTAATTTTAAGCAGCTCAGCGCCTTCAGAAGCAGCTAACAGGTTTCGTAACTTGACCCGATTTGTTCGTGCGGATGTACCTTTGACTGGTGGATTTTTCCACATGCTATTAGCTGAAGTTGAAAGAATACTCCGAACACGATACCCTCTCACACGAGTCCTTTCTGATGGAGTGGCGTTTCGTGCCCAATTACGCCACTCCCACCCACTGGTGGAAGCCCTTGCACAGCCATCTGATTCTGGACATAAAATCAACGGCTTTGCCTTTTGACTGGAGTCAGTAGACACGTTCTTGTGCTTTCTTTTCTTTGCGAACTTCGTGGGCACACCATCGTTCTCGTTCTCGTTCTCAGTACGAACCTTACTATCAACCAGATGCTTCCTAGTAAGATGACAAGTCCTTTGTCCTGTAAAGGGAAGATGCACATGTTAGATATATGCAAATGTACATGAGAAGAAGCAAACTGAATTAAAATACTTACTCTTTGGCACATCATTGGAAAGCCGCTTCAAATCATGTTCGATATTTAAAGTGTGCACTTCACTGGAAAGCCGCTTCAAGTCTTGTTCGATATTCGAAGTGTGCACGTCACTGGAAAGCCGCTTCAAGTCTTGTTCAATATTCAAAGTGTGTACATCATTATCAAGAGTTTTGGCATGACTCTTGGAGAGCTTTTTCGACTTCCCAGCCTTCGAAGAGTGCACGTCACTGGAAAGCCGGTTCAAGTCTTGTTCGACATTCAAAGTGTGTACGTCATTATCAAGAGTTTTGGCATGACTCTTGGAGAGCTTTTTCGACCTCCCAGCCTTCAAAGTAAGCACGTCACTGGAAAGCCGGTTCAAGTCTTGTTCCATATTCAAAGTGTGTACATCATTATCAAGAGCTTTCGCATGACTCTTCGAGAACTTTTTCGACTTCCCAGCCTTCAAAGTTTGTACATTACTAGAAAGCCGCTTCTGTTCGATATTCAAAGTGTGTACAGCATTATCAAGAGCTTTGGCATGACCCTTCAAGAGCTTATTCGACTTCCCAGCCTTCAAAGTGTGCAAGTCACTGGAAAGCCGCTTCAAGTCTTGTTCGATATTCAAAGTGTGTACTTCATTATCAAGCGCTTTGGCATGAATCTTCGAGAGCTTTTTCGACTTCCCAGCCTTCAAAGTGTGTACGTCACTGGAGAGCTGCTTCAAGTCTTGTTTGATATTCAAAGTGTGTACCTCATCAAGAGCTTTGGCATGACTCTTGGAGAGCTTTTTCGACTTACCAGCCTTCTTTGTTACCTGTACATTTTTAAGATGAACCTTGCGCTCAACAAGCTCACATAGAGTCTTCGAAAGCTGCTCATCCATTGGAATTCCCATTGGTTTTTTGGACGACACTGCTTCACGGCTGTTCCTTAACTTTCTCTTCCTGTAGTATGTATATTCCGTTGGTCTCAATGGTTCATCGATGTTTTTAGACACAACATTCTGCTTGGTATACCATGAATCAAAGCACTCGCTAATAGTATCTGACAAGAGAGACACCCACTCTTTCACAGCATTCTCATGCAGTGTTTGCCGGCAGACAGCCAAGGTAATATATCTAGAAATTACAGGAATAGAGTTGACTGATTTTGAAGGTCGATATTTGTTTTTGTCCTTGATCACCACAGAAACTAAGCCAGTCTCCATTCCAGGAGGCACCTCATCAAAACTCTCATCCAGTTCAGCTGTCTCACATACATCAAGCTTTTCAAATATACTATCATAAGATGCAGAAGGGGATTGATGTTCCACTGCATCCAAATTAAAGGGGTTAAAATAATGTAATCATCAAACTCAGGTAAGACAAAATGCAATAGAAGAATGATCCTTTACCATGAGAAGTGAGCATTTTATCTGTTTCCACTTCAGCAGCACATGATGTTTCATCTGAAGTCATGTCAGCAGGACTGGGTACAGCATCTGTAACCATTTCAGCAGTAACCAACATTTTATCTAGAGCCATTACAGCTGGAATGTTTATTGCATCTGTAGCCATTTTAGCAACATCCAACAATTTATCTAGAGCCATGTCAGGAGGAGTGGGTGTTTCATGAATGTCCATTCCAGCAGAACTAGGTGAATCCGGTGCATGAACAGGGGTACGAATTAGTTCCTGCAATACACATGTCCAACATGAATCATGTAAACTCCTAAATTTCAGTAGTTATAAGAGAGATTGTTTATAATTGTTATCTCACTTGATCGGTGCTATCTTCAAGTCCAAAGCATAAACAGTTTGTAATTTCCTCTGCGATAACCTCCCTGAAATGGTGAAACAAAGTTTCCTTTGCTGACATGTATAGTTCATTCGCCAGCATTACCTGGACTCCTGATGAGGGGTCATAATATATAGTGGAACTTGATTCAGGCTTCCCACTAATTTTTCTCACGCAAGAGTCCACGGCTAACAAGGATGCAGAGTGGCAGCTCTCAGCACACTCTAAACTTGGCCCAAATCCAGGTGGGAAATCCATGTCACAGTCATGAGCCTCTGAGTCACATATTGCCTGCAAAGATACAGAAGTATCATCAGCCGTTGTATTGACGAAAGAAAGGATATAAGCACCAAATACACCCCTTCCAACAAATAAATACACTTAGTATCAGTGGCAAAACCTTCGGTCCATCAGCTCCTTTCATGTTTCCATTATCAGATGCATCAGGAATAATTGTAGAGTGAAAACTTGAATGGTGATTTCTCTTAAGCCATGCACCACAGTAGTCCATAACAGGATCATAAAGTATCCCATCCCAGATATTCTTCATGGATTCATAATACATAGTTTGCCAGACTGCTGATAATATATCAGCAAATTTGGCATGCACTGCAATTGATTGAGCAGCAACGGAAGAAGTTGCTCGTGTTGTATTGTACGAGTTTTCTTTTTTGTGAGTAGTAGATCGTGTATCAACCTTGCCCTTTATTGCTGAAACCTTCTTGCTGCTCACATTGGCAGCCTGCAAATGTCATAAACATGCAGGAGAGGTTATGAAAAACTGAAGAATGATCATAAAAAGAAGTGCTCTTGATAGGAAACCTTTGGGCCAAATAGAACACACCTTAACAGCTTGGGCCTTTGATTTTGCAGCTAGTTGCTTCTCGGTTTTCCTACAAGCAATAATTTCTGGAAGCACACAGCTGAATATTTCATCAATGAAAGTCCTGCGGGCTGATTTCATTATACCGGCATGGAGCTGATGGCCAATATCATCGACAATGTCACCCATTACGGCACTCAGTGACCCTGAACCGTTCTCTGTAGCTTCTGAATGCTCCGGGTGACCTCCACTCCACCAATCAATTAGTGAGACAAGTGTAAATGGACCAAATTTGCTATCGACGTGGTAAATCTACAAATAAAACATAATTTATTCAGATTGCAGACTAATGAGAATAAAAAAATAAAACGCAAATACAGATGATATAGTAGCACAACACACTGTCTTTTAACTTGATCCTCAACAAGAAAATCTTAGAGATCGAAGTTCCACAAGAACTATATATTACTTTTGCATTGATGTTTAGTGAATTTAACCGTTTGTACACAGAAAATAGCCTGTGCTACTGATTAGTTGTTCAACTTCACGAACTTGAAATTGTTTGCCCTTGACAAGGCAAGAAAAGAAATGCAAAAGAACAAATGTATCAAATGTTCCTCACATGATGCTAGTCTAACAAATAAGGGCAAGGGCACTCAAGCCGACAATGCAACAAACATTAAGAGGTATTTACAAAACCAGAATCTAACACAAATAGCGTATGTATCAGACTGATATTATTCTGCTATTGACTAGTTATGACCAAATCATAAAATTGCCTTCTAACTATTGCAGACAGAATCATAAAATAGCATATGTAAAAGAATGATATTATTGTGCTATTGACTAGTTATGATCAAATCATAAAATCGCCTTCTAATAATTACAGACCTGCCATTACCTAACTTGAATGGAAACATTACTGGGTAACAGGAATGGCATGGTTGCTCGAGTGGATAAAGCATTTGCCAACATAAAGCAAGAGGGTGGGATAGTGCTAATTCCTTTTTACCATTGAAAGATCCTGGAGATAGCTACTATGATGCCAATAAGAAAGTTCAGCAAGAGAATGAGGCCCATGACGGGAGCCTTCTGTGTCCTCAAACATCCAGCATGATTCATCACTTGAAAGAACCTAGCGAAAAAACAGAAACTGAGAAAATCAGAAAGGTAGATAATAGGCTAGGTGCGTATAGAAACATAGGCAGAGATGAATGACATACATCCCGAAGCGCCATTTTATCAGTACAGGCCACCGTTGTATTCCCCTTCGATTCATTTGGCGTGGAGACCGCAGCAGCAGAGTTCCATTGCGAAAGGAACTGCTCCAGAAGACTCAAGGGTACAGGATTGACCATCTTCCCACCGACAAGAGCATAAATAGCAAGATCCTGGGGCAAGAAACCAGTGGATAGCCCCTCGTAGAGCTGCTTGGGTGCGTAAGGCCCGCACATCTGTCCATGCTCATTCACATACATACAACCTTCCAAGGGCTGATGCTGCGGATATGCAATGCACGCCCCGTTTTGGCCATTCGAATAGCCCATCCCTGACTGCGGATACATCCCCCCGCTGTTATCTACAGAAGAAACATTATCCTCCACTGCGACAAACAGGCCAGAGCTTTGCGGTTGGTCACCACTACAGGACGCAATTTGACGCCCCTCCAAACACCTGATCAATGGTGCAGGCAGAATCAACAATTTGAAGCAATAGGAGGAAATAATAATAATGTGACTAACAAATAGAGAGTCAACGAAGGGTTGTACCTGTCAAGCGAGTTCTCCCACGGATCATCGCAGGTCGACACAGAACAACCAAGGGGCTCCCTGTGCGACAGCCCGTCGGTCAACAGCTTAGCACGCTTCCTCCTGTGGAAAGGACTGGAGCTGCGGAAGCTCGACGACGACGACTCCGCTGCCGGCTCAACGTCCAGCCCCTGATCATCACAAGATAATTGCACAAGCGTCAGATACATACGTTGATTACATAGCGGCAGATTCCTCAGGATACGAGCAGAAACCGTCATCGCCTTCCATTCAACTAAATTCGCCACTCTCACCCCCAAAAAAATAAAAAAAAACATCGCAGCATAATGACGATCGTTGCGCGTTCTCTGTGAATCCAACCCTGTCTTTCACAGCTACGGAAACTACTGTACAAAAATTCGATGGTTGCTCCGCTCGCACGCTACACAACCAGCCCCGCGCAAAATCACGCTGCAGCCCCCAACTACCCCTAGCACGCCGCGTACATACGAAACTGGCGGAATTCCGGTGGATCCCCGATGTGGGACGAGGGGAGGCGGTCGGGCGCGCGTCAGCCGACGAGGTGGATCTGGAGACGGCGGAGAGAGGGCTCACCGGATCGGAGCGCGCGTGCGGCATGGGGTGGCGGGCGGGTTGGAGGCCGTCCTCCTCGGTCAGGTCACCTCCGCCGCCGCCGGCGGGTAGGGTTCGCGGTCGGGGGAGGAAGGAGAGGCGAACCGGTCCGGGTCGGGTGGTGGTTGGGTTGGAGTCCGCGACGAGAGGAGAGAGAGAAGGACGGGGGCAGCGTTTTGGACAGCTGGCACAGTGGACGTCGCCTCACCTCACCGTGAACATATTTGCAGCTTTGATTTTTCAGTGAAAATTTATGCGGAAATTCAATACAGCTGCCGAGCTCACATGCTCCTACCTGGTATAAAATTAAAAAAAAATCAATTCTGAAAAAAATTGGTAACAAACATATTCAAGTGTTCTACTTATATGCAAATTTTCCAAAAAAAAAATATGACATTTGTAGTGCTCTTTGGAAAAACAAAAATAGTGGACTTTAAAAAAATATTTTCAGAGTACTTATTTTGTTTCTTCGCACAAAGCAACATGAATGTCATTTCGTGACGAAACGTTGCACGCGTGTATAACACTTATATATGTTTGTTGCCCATGTATTTTAGAATTTTTGAAAAAAAAAATCGAATTTCATGTCATGCATGACCGCAGAAGCATATGTCCCCCGAAGCCAAAGCTGCACACATTTATATTATTAAAGTTGAATTTATGGTCGTTGATGTCACACTTCACACTATTCTCTACTACCTAAATCTCTATCTCTATATACTATATATATATATATATATATATATATATATATATATATATATCTCCACTACTAATAAAAAGCAAACATATTCTTTCCTAGGTACACACCACATACGTACACATAACAACCACGACCAATTTCCACCTCAGGATCTGACCACTAGATTAGATCTAACCGTCACCGTTAAAAATATCCCCACCTAAGCGTACGTTTAGCAATTTTTTGGGGGCAGACGAAACTCTGCCTCGCACGGTATGTTCCGCCCCCAGCGGACCCTCACGAGCGGAGGAAAAACTCCACCCCCGCTTCCGCGGCCCCTACAATCACGCACGGCAAGCAAAAAAAAAAGAGAACTGATCGCAATGGATCCCCTCACCGCAACCCGACGACTCCCTGTCTAGCGTGCGGCAGAGGGTGGCGGCGGGCGGTGCCGGTCGGCGAGCGGGCCGAGGAGGTCACCAGCACTGAGCGTTGAGCGGGCCGAGTGGCATGAGGCGAGCAGGTAGCGGGCAACGACCAACGAGCAGCGTGCAGACGCGGATCCGGCCGCTGCGGAGGACCTGATGGCCTACATCTTGATTCCCCGCCTCCTCGACGCCGCCGGCTGCTCACGCCTTCGATTTCCATGCCGCCGTCGAGAACTACATCCTGGCCCCAGACGCATCTGCCACGGTCGACTTGCCGCCGCCGTGCTAGGGTTCCACTGCGCCGCCGTGGAAGCCCTCCTCCACCGCGTCCCGCCGCCGCCTCCAGTACCACGTCCTGCCGCCGTCTACCACCACCATATCCTGCTGCGAGGGTCGTGGAGTCGCGCGAGGCAGCGAGCGGGGGCGGCGCCGCTGGAAGCCCGACGACCACCAGCCGGAATCGACCTCGGCTGCGTCAACTCCTCCCGCTCCGGTGGCTCGACCCGCAAGGTCGCCGTCGAGGCTGCCGCCGCCGGGGCTCGATCTGCAAGCTTCAGGGGCTTAAGACGGTGGACGACGAGGACCCGCTCAGGATCCTCCACTTTAACCCCCGCCTTCGCGGCGACTGGAGTGGCAAGTCTGCCATCGAGCAGAATACCTGCTACCGCATGCAGTTGACTGGTACATCCTGTTTGTTTCCCTGATTTTAGTTGTCGATTATTTGGCTGAAAGATAAAATCGATTGAATTCTTATTCAGTGGCTGTGGAAGAACATGCTTGGTAGGAAGCTTCAACGCCGTCGGTTTACTTCATGCTACATAGGGTTAAGCTGCAAGCTTCTCTGATTCATATTTCCGTTTTAACCATGTGCAGGCATTATAGTAGCGACCATTTCATTGCATATGAGAGAGACATGCAAAATTTCCGTTATAATTATTGTGTGGTGTCATCTTTTTTTCATAACTATGTAAGTATATATATGTATCATTGTATCAGGAAGCTTTTCTCCCAATAATAGCTCAACCGTTGTTCTTTTTTGAGGTGATTGATTCTTGATGTGGATATGTTACTGATGCTTCAGGGCAACGTGACCCAATGGATGGATCTGATGCTCCACCATGGTCTGTGCGATGGTACACTCATACTGAAACACCTGCGGGCTACGGCACAACATAGTAGTTAAATTGTTGCTGTCATATCAACTCAGTCGATTTCATTGTAGAAAAAATGTAATGTAGTCATATCGTTGCGGTAACTAGGTCTCTGTATCCCTGGTAATTCTCCTAATGGTATAGTGGAAATATAAAAACAGGTTTGCCAGTGTGAATTGTTACTGCTGAATAAAACTAATAGCAATTAGAGGAAAAGTTATTGATCAGGTACTTTTATAGTGCCATATTCATCAATATAAGCTTCACTTGTTTGTTTGTATATTCTATAGGGAGATGTAATGAAGATGGAAGCTATGGTACAGACACATTGAAAGATTCTGCTGTAGAGGTAAGTTTGCATGGACATTTGCTTCCGGTGAATGGCTGTGTTTGATTTTTGTAACACTTAGAGCTGTCGGCCAAGGAAGATAGGAGAGCTAGACTATAGGGATTTGATAATATATGAATGCTTAGTCTATATAGCTGGTATATGAAGATTGCAAGAATTAATCAGCTCCTTTTGCAATAATGCATAACATCGTAACTAGCATTATCCAATTGCTCACATCCAGGACTATCACGCTGCAATATAACTTGATGCTGCATCAACATTAATATGTTTGGTGAATGAACTCTGGCAGCTAAGGAAAATAGTCAGCAATATCTCAGAAAGCCTGTCCAGTTATTGCTTTTTCTCAAGAACGATGATAAAAGTAATACGTAAATATGAGATACATATAAAAACAAGTTCGCCATAGAAGTAGTGCGATTACAGTATTAATATTCTCTTATTTTCGTAACGTACATCAAGAGATGCTATCAAAAATGAATGACCAATGCCATAACATGTCACAAAGGAGTGAAGAATGTGTTTGTTTGGATACATGTAGGAAACTTCAGAGTTATGCATGTTCTCTTCAATGCTACTGATTTGAGTAGGCAAAAGTTATTAGAGTAATGTCGATTTTGTTGCCCATCTTTGTTGTGATTTGTCCTCCTACCACTTGTCTGTAAATAGCAGTTTCTTGATTCTTTAGCCCACTTCCCAGGCATGTTGAAATTTGGGAGGTTTCGGCTGTTTCGGAATACTCTGAGAAAGGAACCAGCATGTTCTCCACTCTCAAAATTGTGCGTACTCACAAACCCTGTTCCGACATAGACTTTAAATACTGATTTCACTGAAAAAATATTTGACTAATGGGGAATCCATTCTAATGAATGAATCAAGAGGATCTCAGTTCTAGAATGGTTCGCAAAATGTCAAAAAGTGGTTTAAATGGGGAGATGTCCATGTGGTTGGGTATGGTAAAAGGACTAGGTTTTGGTGGGATGTATATGTTGGCAATATTCCTTTGGAAACCAGGTTTCCTTCTTTATTTTGGGCAGCAGTTTCTCCTGATGCCTCAGTGGATCAGTGTTATGATTTAAGTTTTATTGCGTGGGATATTAAATTCAAAAGATCTCTTGGCAGAGACAAGATGTTGAAATGGGAGTCACTGATGGATATTATTAAGTTCACCTTTTTATCTTACCAACAAGACATGCTTGAATGGGCATTCGAAAACAAGGGGGAGTATTCTGTCAAATCTATGTGTCTGTGGGCCTGTGGCTTGCTTATGGTGGGTGTCAGATTCTTCGTTGCAGAAAATTTGGAAATTAAAAATCTCTCCGAAGATCAGGTTCTTTTTGTGGCAGGTAATTCATGATAGGCTACCGACCAGGGAACAAATCCTTCATCACCTATTGTTTCAGTGCCCGGTTGTTGTGTTTGTGTTGTCTGTGGTGAGAGAGTGTGCTGGGTTGCCGGATAATCCTCAGAATTTTCTGAATTTTTTTTGCTCTTACAAGACATGATTCCCCTGGGAATTTTGTTGTATTTGGATTGGTGTTACAACGGTTATGTGGTCCCTCTGGACCATACATAACAAATTGATGTTTTAGAAGAAGATTATCAGGAAGCCAAATGATTATATTTTTCATGTTTTATCTTTTTTTCAGCTGGGGCGTATTCTCTGGGATTCCAAAACTCAACTGCTCCTACACTGGATTCCTGAATCCTGTCGAAGAAGATTGAGGCGTCTGTGGTGTGGCGTACCGACAGGGTCTTGGTTATTGATATGGAAAAGTACTAGCTGTAGTTTTCTATTAAGCTGATGTTTTCTGGTAGCTTTTGGTTTGCGTGCTATGTGCTCTGGGGGTGTGTGTGCCCCTGAGTACCTAGCTTCAGATCTTGTACTTTGGCCCAGTGTTGCCTTTTGTGTAGTTGTGTGCCAGTCTTAGGCGTTGTGTTTTGTAGCTGGTGTTCAGCAGTTGGATATCAATGCTGGTGTGGGGGTGCTCCCGTTGCTCTTTTCTTGTGAACGGTTTGGATTGTAAGCTTGGATTCTGTAAAACTTTGCCTCTATATATATAAACTGGGCCATTGTGCCTTTTTTCAAATTATTTTCTAACAGACATGAACAAATCATCTCGATTGGCAAGTTCTAATTATTTTCAAAACTATTGCATTATTAATGGAAACAAATTATCTATAAATTGGCAGGTAAATTCCTATTTCCTTCTGTTCGTTTGGTAGGATAAAATGTATAGTTATGATTACCTATAAAGGCTAAACGAAATTAGCAATGGTGTGGATATGGGTTTCATGATTTGAGATTGTCTCATGAGTCATGATGACTAATATAATTAGACGTACATTGCACGTGCAACCATTTAATTGTGAAAACGTGCGTTGCACGTACATGTCAACTAGTATATATATATATACTACCTAAAAAGAACTATTCGTTCTGTGGTACGTCGTCGAACGCGTTTCGCCCCTGGCTTCGTCGCGCTTCGTCCAGCGGTCCGCCCAAATCATCGCCCCCACGCCCACGCTCGCGCATTCATCCGCGCATCCCCCGTTATCTCTCCACCGAGTTTTCTCCCGAGCGAACCGCGCGCGCCGCCGCCTCCTAGGGTTCGCCCGCCCGTTGCCGCCGCCGTCTCCTAGGGTTCGCTCGCCCGCCGCCGCCGCTGCTAACAGCCTAAGCCTGCCGTAAACATCCGGCCCAATCCCCGCCGCCAGGTCACCTCCCGAGGCTGGAGCTCGAACGAGGTGTGGAGAAGATGCACAGGAAGCGGTTCGACCGCCGGCCGGCTGCCGCCTACTTCCCCGAATCAGGACGCGAGCTCCATCCCATCCGACTCCTTCCTCGCATCGAGTTTCCCGTCGCTAGGTCGGCTCCCACCGCATCTTCCATTCCCGTATTAGGTAGCCGGCCGACGATCTGCTGCCCATGGATCTGACCGAGGCGCCCAGGGTCTGTTGCATCTGGGGCTCTACTTGTGTGGTGCCAGTTGTGCTCCGCGTACTGGCTGCTTCTTTGCCGCTGGGATGTCTTGCTGAGAGCCAGAGAGAGAGGGCAACAGGTTTGTATTCTGATTTTTTGTCTAAGTTCTACGTAATGTGGTTTCTATATGGTTAATTTTGAGTTGGGTTAGTACGTGTGAATACGAGCATCGTTGTGGTAGGTTGTAGATAAGTTGGCACATGTACATTGATGATCATTGTACGAAAGTGTATGCTTGTGCATTTTTTTGTGTTGGCACATTCAGTGGGATTATCATTCTGCAAAGATGGGTAGTATGTAGTACTGTATGATTATTGATATAAGAATGCACCTGCTTTCATCACATGGAGTGTGCTCTATTTCAGCAACTTGGCATTAGCTGGCAATTTCAGTATGGTATAAGCTAGCTACACTCAAGATTAATGATCCTGTGATATCATTTTTAGGTAAACAATGTAACACCCAAGACTGAAGATCTTTTCTTAGAAAGCTCACCAAGAGTAAAGAATCATTTTTTCAGCGTTTGGATTGATTGGTTCAACGAAGAAAGGTTTTTGTTTGAGCCCTCATTCCATATCATTTCTATAGTAAAGAAGGTGAGTAGATTTCTCAACGTACCAATTTGGAATTGTTTGAGCAATGAACAATGTGGCATGCCGACCATTTGTTGTGGTGTTGATATCTCGGGGTAACACAATATTTCAGTTTTGTAGTAAATATTTCACTTGTCGACCGAACTATCTGTTACTCTTTTGGCAAGGGAGTGTATACAAATAGCTAGCTGCACCTTTTTTTTTGGCAAATAATGTACTAGGATTTACAAGGCATAAAGTCAAAGTGAGTCCATCAGAGGTCATTCAATTCTAACGTACTAATGTGATATGTCTTTTTTCCTTCAATATGTTGGAAATGCATATTCATTTGTGCCTTATTCAGGCTAGTATTCCATGGAAATGATTTTATGCTGCATTTTTTACAGTTTCAAAATCAATGGTAAATAAGATAGTCATTGTTTTGAAATTGCCTTCATTGTGCTATCAAATGGTTGAGAACTTCTGATTGGGAAGTTATGGCTTAACATTTCTCTATCTTTGATTGTACAATAGCTAAAATACATATGCATTGTTTCTGTATTTTTATTTCATTTATTATGATACCCCCCGTTCAAGATAAACTGTTAATGCATCGTGGATGATTTTTTGTTTATCTGTTTCTTTGTTGGGAGTGATTTTTTACCTCACATGCCGCCGCGACCTCCACTGAGCGTCGTCATGGCCTCCCGTAAGTTTCGTCCTGAACGGCTCCCCACACCGCCGCGGCCTCCATGTGCGCTGCCATGAACGACTCAGCGCTCCGCCGTAACCTCCTCTGCTCGCGGTCTGGAATGACTCGCCGCATTGCCACCACCTCTCATACACGCCGCGGGCCATGGCTACCCACGCCGCCGCTCGATACCCTACGTAGAATATTTATGTCCGCTGTGAGATACCCTGAGTAGCCAAGATATCAGGACCAACATTGGTGTCCAAAGAAAACTCTTAGAGATTGCTGATTGCTCCTTGATCTTCTAGGGTTGATTTAAAATGAGAAAGTGCTACAAGATTTTTTACAACTCGGTCATGCAAAATTATTTAATTTTTTAACTTCGTGTGCCACGCCTTATCAAATTGGCATTTGAGAGGACTTGCTACCATGTTTAAATTGTTCAGTTGATTTGACACTATTTTTTAAAAATTCTTATTATTTGCTATTAAAGCTTCACTGTTTATGACCTGCTAATGGTTTTACTACGATGAAGGTAAAAGGACAAAAAGGCATGATTGGTGTACAACTGCACATAAATTTTACTTTGCACTGTTCGATTTTTTCAGAATCAGCACCTTTGATGGCTCATTCAAAATGGAAAGTCAAATATTGTGTTCCTGTGATAAGTAGATTATTTTCTCTAATTGGTTTCTTGTACTTTTTTCAGCTCAGAAGTGTTGTCCTATTGTGGCTCTTTTGTCAACTGGGAAAATCTGCATCATTATGGCTTTTAATAGTATATTTCTAGGGAAGAAAAGGTTGGAATGTTCAGTAAAAAAGTTCATCGATCAATTATTTCTCAACTGCATTATGGCTTATGTTGTCTGGATGATATATGTCCCTTCTCAGGCCTTTACTGATTTCTTGGGAGTTTTATAATTTTAGCAGCAATTCTATTCCAGTTCATTGCATATTAATGTAATAATATATGTCATGTATATTTGTTCTTGGTTCCTCGAGCTCTGATGTTGAAATGGATTTGGTATTTTGTTCTTCCTAACTTGTATTTTTCGGATGTTGTTTTACTGGATCTGGTGAGTGAGATACATGGTAGTGATTCTCTCACAGCGACACAGTGAGTCTTAAACCGTAATAATTTGTCTATTGTGATTGGAGTATTCAATTGTCATGGAGCTAGAAACTGGACTTGGCCAATGAAAGAATTCTTACATGCTCCCACCACTGTTAACATAACTGGTAACTGGTTTTCTCTCGTCGTCAGTTGTAGAGTCTCTTGAGGAGATCACTGGTGATGGTTGGAATGGAGCGTGATATTTATGCTTTCAATTCATGTAAGTTTTTAAGCCGCTTATTCATGCATGTCACTTCCATTTTATCCATCGTATTGGTAATATCTTTAATTAACATCTTGTTTCCTGTTTCAGGTTGTCTTTAAAGGCTTCAGTATAAACAAATTTTGGAGGTTTCATTGTCTACCATGATATGTGAGATCTAATGTATCAAGGTCAGGGCCCTCTCCCCAGGATTCTACATCGGAAGCACCCTGATCCGCGTGCTCCCCCACGTGTACGACGTGTTCAGGTTGTGTTCAGGACGACCTCTTCAGCCTCGTGTGGGACATTGGCATACCTCGGAGGGGTGCTGATCGCGACGCTCCTGTTCTTTCGGCAGCAGCTCGTGTGCGCCTTCCTTTGTTCCAAGACAAAGATCGAGGAAGAGCGAGTATGAAATGGTTTCTATAGTGAGCTCTAGCAAGTTCTACATCTTTGTCGCAAGATATAATTCTAGAGGAGGTTTCTTACATACGGAGTAAGTGATGGTCGTTTTCGACTCAATGGTAGTAGACCAACTTGGCTTGACTGTGTATCGTATGTGTCCCTCTGTATATGAGAACTGTTGTGTGTGAGTGTATCTTTTTTCATCCAATGTTTTGACTTATATTTATGAATATGAGAATGTCTACATACAGAGTAAGTGCTTAGGAATTAGATAGTTAAATAAAACAGTCTTGTACTTAGATTTGGGAGGCTAGGCAAAGATAGTGGTAAGAAAGAAGGAAAATGAAGAATACCTACAACATCAAAAAATTATACTTTTCTACAAACTCGGAAGATGGTTTTTAGTGTTTTTCAATCGAATAAGACAATCTTTTCATCAAAATATGGACCCCGTAGCAACGCACAGACATTTTGCTAGTTACATAGCAAATATCGCAACACTAATGAGCCATATCTTTCTAGGATGGTTTCGTTTGATTTGTTAATTGTGTGCGGTGCACATGTATGTGAAATTATTTTTATTGGTCAACATCCTTATTCCCTCCTCTCTCTCTCGCACTCGATAAATAATTAGGGTCGAGCGCACTAGATTGTTGTGCCTCGTCGCATCTCTCCTAATGCTCACCCTCCTTCAAAATCTCTAGACCCTCATAGCATCCTTCGCTCTGACCCCGCCGAGCCATCACAATCTCCGTCGTGTACGCCCTGCTCCCCCTTTGTTTGCATGTTTCACCGTGTCCGCCCAACCGCATTCGCCCACCGCCACTGAGGCCGACCGATGTGTGATGCTCTACTACACTTCTCTCCACACATCTGGGCCATATATGAGGGTTGCAACGTCGCCCATATTGCGGCTGAAGGAATTCTACCAGGCGCGGAGGAGCAACCTCGCGGTGACGGTGTCCGTGGTGGGGAAGTAGGTCACGCTCTACGACGCGGGTGCTGACCTGCACAGCAAGCCCAACAACGTCCACCTCGGCCTTCTATTTGTCTGGCCTTCATGCTCCGGGCGTGCATCCACATCCCTCAGCCCTCTCCGCTCCAAATTCTACCGCCGCATCGGTTGCCGTCTCGACGTCCGCGAGGCCCACCTCGGCAAGCCTGTGCACAACGTTGCCACCGATGGCAAGTACCATGATGGGAGGTGACGATGGTAATATGTGTTGTTTCATCGCACCGAAATTGTGGTAGGTAACTGTTTGATAGGAGAAAAACGTACAATACTTCACGACTAGGGCGGAGGGGTAGTTATCTCATGCGCATTTGAGAATGGTAAAAAGAAAGAAAAATGTGGCCATGCCGGCGTATAACGAATACATAAAAAAACAAAAGGGGGCGAGAACAATCTTTTATTAATCATATCGAGAACAAATACAATTCCCGATGCGGCCTACTAACGTGGCCAGCCTGACTGTGGCGATTGCGGTCTCCTGGTCCCTAAATCCTTAGAAGATATCCGGTTAATTACTCACGCGGGTTACACAGGCACCTCTGATTAAGCTCTTGTGGTTGTCTTCGCTTCATGTTCTGCATGCATGATGGAGTGTGTGACGAGTAGAACCATATACGTACATGCACCGGTCGATCAAACCAGCCAGCCGCGTATGTATGTACGTATGATCCATTTAAATATTTGATACATTGCATGTTTTTTTTTAGAGAACCCGAGACCTTTATTAATCAACAAAACATAGAGTCATTATAAATAGTTTCCCGGATAGCCTCCGGAGACACACCACGCCACACCGCATTACAGGTAAACTAACACGAACGAGCTAAAACATGCGCCGCAACATTTTGCCCACGCCTAACATGAATGAACTTTATTGAGCGAAACGAAACCATCAGGGTCTTGATATCTTCAATCACCGGCCCATAAGCAGAACGATCTTTTTCCGTAGCCTGAATCCTTGTCACAGCGGACAGGCAATCAGACGCCACAATCAGCCCATCCAAGCCCTCATCTTTAGCAAAAGTAAGTGCCAGCCGGATAGCAAGGGCCTCTGCGAGCTCGGGCAGGGCACGACCTCCGGGAGGCTATTACCGCATGCGGCAACCAGTGTCCCAGTATGATCACGGACAACCGCCCCTGCTCCCATCCTGCGAGAAGAAGAAAACAAAGCCACATCCACATTAACTTGAAGCAAACCTGTCGGCGGCGGAGACCAAGGAACCTCACGAGCAGTCTCACGCCTAGTAACAGATTCGGCTTCATCAGGTTCTCTTCAATCATTTCCACATGAGGCCTTCTGTGGTACCCCAAAATCAATAACAGCCATTCATCCTAGGTACATGCAAAATACATAGATACCAAATGGGGCCTAAGTTCACGTGTTTGTGATTGTGGGCCGGAGTTCCAATTTCGCCATACACGACGGTGTGTATCTTGTCATAACAAACAACATGCCGCGATGATTCATCTCTACTAATATAAAAGACACAGATATGACAAGGATTAAAAATTGACAAACACTCCTTCGTTCCAAATTTGAAGATGTTCGAACTTTTTTCTAAACCACACGATTTATACACAATTTTAGTGGATTTGTCATTTTATTTTTTCCAAATTAAAATATCAAAATTGTCTTATAATTTGGAACCGTCAAGTAATACACAACTATTTTAACTTTGTTTGAAAATCCATGAGTATTTGTACGTGATGCTTGGCAAAAATATTGACACTTGGCGCTACTTTTCCCTCTAAACCCGCCTTCCTCGCTGCACATCGTCACCGCCAACAACAACGCCACCGCGAGTGCATCCCATGATGGTCGCAGGCTGAATCATAGGCATCGGCGTGGGAGCGAGGGGCATAGACAGATCGATGGATCAAAAGGGGAAAGAACAACTCCAAGGGAGAGATTATGTGTACGCGCGTGAAGCAAAGGAGGAGTAGACAGCGGGATTGTAACCGACCGCCACACCACGGAAGGCCAATGTCGGCGGCGGAGACCAAGGAACCTCACGAGCAGTCTCACGCCTAGTAACAGATTCGGCTTCATCAGGTGCTCTTCAATCATTTCAACATGAGGCCTTCTGTGGTACCCCCAAATCAATAACAGCCATTCATTTTCGTAAAACTAAAGGCTGATAACAATTCATACTGGTGGTAAAAATGTGAGTAGTAAAATTCATACTGGTCAAAATCGTGCAGCACCTCAAAAAAAATCCCTAGATGGGCCCCGGCCCATGAAGCCAGTAACTTAGTCGCAACCGTTTCACTAACCCTAAATTGACCTCCCCATGCCTCGAGTCGACGGATATCGGCTCGTTCCGATGATGGAAGTCGACGAGAGCATCCTCAAGCCGGCGGCGGAGCAGGAGAAGGACGGCACGAGGAAGGGGCGCAATGATAGGCCTAGACTAGCAATCTCAGAAGAAACACGAAATCACACACACAAGATTCAGTCCCGCTATCATCTGTTCGCTGAATTCAGAGGAGCCTATGGCTTAAAGCTGCAGTTTACAAGCAGGGGAGCTACGCCAGCCAGAACATGGCGGCTAGGGTTTAGACCCAAAGAGGAAAAGATAAAACATTACAAGCTCGCGGAGGAGCGGAATATAAAGGGAAGTAGCGACAAGCAACGGAGCAGGTGAAGAGAAGCTCCAGGTGTACGACTTGGGCTCGAAGCGGTAAGTAGTGTAATGATATATCTTCAGAGGTGCAGTTCGTCAGGTTAAGCTTCCTAAAAATTACCCGGTCGTGAGAGACGACTTGTCCTCAAGGCGTGAAGTCTGGGAAGACTTTTTGAATGAATGTTGAATCTTCCCAAGTTGCTGACTCCTCTGGCAGGTTCATCCATTTGATTCGCCATTGCACCACAGGGATGGAAATGTTACCTTGCTTCCTGGGAATTAGTTTCCTCTCTAGAACAGCTTCCAGACCCACCTGGATGTTTCCATTTGCATCCACGAGGGGAAGGGCAGGTGCCGGAACTGCTACAGGACACACATGTTTCTTTAGCTGGGTAACATGGAAAGTGTGATTGTAACAGCCCAGATTTGATACCCTAAAATTTGAGCCAAATTTTCACTTTTTGCTTTGCATTGCATCATGGCATACATATTTAAATTGCAAAATTAAATATTGCAAACAATGGAAAACATTAAAAGGGAGCAAACACTTCCTAAAATTCCAAACCAAATGCAATTGCTCAAATTGGCAAAACAAAATATTCTTGAGCTTCCATATTTGTCCAGGAAGTTCCAAGAGTGAAAAACAATATTCTTGCTTTGTGCTTTTATAAGGCTATAAGATTGATAGTTGGAATTGATTAATCTTGCCTTAAGTAAACCCTATGAACAAGTGTTATGCAAAACTTTCTATTTGGCAACACCAAATTTTGTCAAGCTTCTACATGTCATGGGGAGGCTACATGAATTTTTGCAGGTTTTATAAAAGGGTTTAAATGCCTCAATTAAAAATGAGGACTTCAAATAGTTGCAAATCAACTTTGAATTTTTAAACCAAGTTGAACCTTTCAAAAATTCAAAACAAAAATATGGTGAGCTTCCTTATATTATTGTGAGCCTCCCTGAATTTTCTCATAATTTTTGGAAATGATTTGAGGCCTCAATTAAATAGAAAGGGCTGCTGTTTCAATTAAAGAAATAAAAACAAAAGGGGAAAAAGCAGGCAGGGGGGTATCTGCAAAAACTCCCTCTCCTTCACGCTGTAGCGGCCATGGCTGTAGCGACCGAGCTGCCGCGCTCGTCCCCGACGCACCCGCTCGCTCCCTGGCCCCCCATGGAGGATAAGAGGCCTCCCCGTTGCCTCTGCTCTCTCTCTCCCCCTCACTTTCCCCCCTGCACCGAAACCCTAACCCTAGCTGCTGCTGCCATGACCGTGGGCTGAACCGAGCGCCGCCGCACATCGCCGTCGACCGGAGCCTCCCCGCGACCAACGGAGCATGCCAACGTCCTCGCCTCGTCGTCTTCTTCCTTCGGCTAGGAGGAGCCTAGAGCCCCGGATCGACGCCGTCTTCTTCCTCTTCTCCGGCACTGCCGCCGCCGTCTTCCCCGACTCACCGACGTCCCCTTCCCTTTCCGGCCTCGACGTCGGCACCACCGGACTCAGGGTGAGCAGGCGACTCTCCCGGACCTCTCTGTCCATCTCTCCCCCTAGATTGTAGGTGCCTTCGCTGCCCGCCGTCGGCCGTCGCTTGTCGCCACGGACGCCTCGCTCCGGCGACCGTAACCTGGCGGCGCCGTCCGTTCTGAGCTCCCCGTAGAAGGGCGCATCTAGCACACCTAGTAGCTAGGCCGTGCGCGTTCCCCAGCGGTGGATCCGTCCGCGCCGTCGCCGTCGGTCACCGCCATCCCCGCGTCGGTCGTGGCCTCCCGCTCCGGTCAAACCTGTCTGTGGCCCCGTTGGGCCGACGTGGATGCCAGCGTGGTGCGGCCCCGCCAGTCAGCCACTGTGGCTAGCCTAGCCACGGTGAAAAACGGTTCGGGCTGTTTTCTGGATTTAAATTAAAAGACAGAAAATGAAGTCTAACTTTGAAATTGCATATCTTTTGAACCATAAGTCCAAAAAATGCAAATAATATACCAAAATGCTCAGGAAGAAAATGTCCATCTGTTATTGCCATTGGTAGAATTAATTGACCAAAATAAAATGCCTTTATTTAATAAAAACAGAGATGGCAGATTTAATTCAAATTTTGGAAATTGCATAACTTGAGTTCTACTCATCCAAAAATTATGAATAAGCTCTCAAAATGTTAAGTGAACAATGATCTACAAGTTTATGTAATTTGAGAGAATTTTAGATGTAATATTGGTGCTGTTTAATAAAAATAGGTAAAATGGCAGATTTAAATCAATTATTAAAAATATCATAACTTGATGAATATTAATTCAAAAATTGCAAATGATATACCAAAATGACCAGCAAGACAAATGCTATCTAGCCATGTTAATTTCACAGTATGAAAATAACTTTTACTTTGATGTCATTTTCGAAGTGGTTAAAATGATTGAAATTGCATAACCGTTTAAATCACCATTTCTTCATCGTTAATCGGAAAATTGCAAACGAAGTACCAAAATGATCAGTAGGACAATATCTATCTAATAATGTCATTTTCATGCATTTAGGACCCATAATTCAGTACTGGAAATTTTGGATAATAATGCAATTCACTAAGTTAAATATGGAGTTTTGACCCGTTAATTGCGATATTTAATTTAGGGGTTCCATTTAACTTGTGGGACATGCCCAATATGATTTCAGTGCATAATTTGACCATCTCATCATGATTGTGCATTGCACCTTGTATTCGTGTTATTTATTTCGTTTTCCTGTTATTGTTGTGTTTCGTTAGATTCAGGAGTCGAGGTTCCACCACAATACCTCGACGATCAACGCGCCCAGTACTATCAGCAAGGCAAGAGCTAACCTAACCTTCTGTGCATATCTCATCCTATTAGTACAATTATTTTCTCCACTATAATATTGCATTCGATTCTAGAAACAAGTTTTGTTCAGTGGATAGAGAATCCTATAACTTGCATGCTCCCTGAACCATTATCTGTTTCCCTTCCTATTAACCATAGGTTGGTGTGTTGGCCTGAGATAATTAATATCAGTTGTATGTTATGCTTAGATATGCTTAGCCATGCGTAGTCGAATGCTTAAGTTGTCCGTTGATTATTTCCATACATGTGAAGTTGATGGAATGTTCGGGCAGTGGTGGAAACTTGTGTTAATAAATAATTGCTAAGAAGGCTGGGATGAGTTGCCATCGGGGATGGTGTTTTGTCTCGTTCCTGCCCCTAGGTGCGAGTTCTTTACCTCTTGAACCAAGACTAGCGTGCTACCAACGGTGGGGGTATGGGCCCCTTACTAACTGAATAACTTGTGCGGGCGTATCCAAGGGTCCTCTAGTTTGCGCTTTCCATTTGCGAGTGTGTGGTCGGTGATGATGGTGATGATGATGATGATGATGATGATGATGTGATGACGATGGTGGTGATAGGAGTGGCGATGGGGCAGGGTGTTGAAATAGGCACTGAACTTGTCCTGTCGTCACGATGACCCTTGGATAGTCTCACGCGAGGTAAAGGTTTAACCGCGCCCGCCCTGCCGGCTTTCCCCGGAAGAGAGCTAATTGTACAGGCAAGGGGTCGGACGGTACCAATGGATAAAAACAGTACACCCCTGCAGGGTTTAATCTTTTCGAAAAGCCGTGTCCGCGGTTATGGACGACTTGGGAATAGACGATAAGATCATAGAAAACCTGAACTTAATTGATATGGCAGCTAGAGGCTGTATAATCAACGTGTGGAAAAGGTTCATTTCTACTCGAGGGTGATTCGAGGGAGTGCCTTGGTGGATACGAGTGGTGAATGTTGGTTACTGCTGGTGCAAGGTGACCCGAAGAAGAAAGTTTTACTATCTTATCCCCTTTGAGAAAAACCTTCTGAGTAGTCGGTGCCATGAGTCCTAGTGTTACCTGAAAGGAAAACTAGCTTTCTGCAAAACCAACTACTATACAACTTTGAAGCCAAACAGCATCGGGCCTATATCGCCCTACTAATTCTTGCGAGTACGTCGTACTCAGCCTTGCTTTGTTGATTATTATTTGTTTCAGAGGAGGACGCCACCAAACTGGAAGGTGGGTTCTTTATCGACATCGACGAGTAGTCTGGGGTTCCCAGGTGGCAGCTTGGGACGTCTCGGAACAGGCTGGCTGGGATATGTTATTGTAGGCCTCTTAGGCCATAATTTGGATCTTGTTGTTAGACAACTATATTTGCTTTCCGCTTGATGTAATGATGGGTCTGTGACCTCTGATTGTGATGTTTGCTATCTTTCTCATATATGAGTTGAACTATGATCTCTTGTGTCGTAGAGTCTGTGATGTGCCAGTTGTTCCGCAGTCTTGGTCTCTTTGCTATACGTGAAAGCGATGTCTGAGCTTATGGCATGATCGAGGTGTTGTGTACCGATGATGTATTCCGAGCACGCCTGCTGTCGTGGTGGATTGCACGGCATATCCATCGGAGATGGAAAAGAGTGCGGGGCAGGCGACGATCGGATGCTCGCGCGGGATTGGGCAACAAACATGCAAACACACGTCAGTTACCCAGGTTCGGGGCCCTCCTTGTGGAGGTAACACCCCTACGTCCTGCTCTTCTTGTTCTTATTGATTGATCACAAATCGGGTTACAATGGCGCTCCTTGAGCTGTTTTCGAGTGGTGGCCGGCTGAAGGTTCCAGCCGGCTTGAGGTTGAAGATGATGCTAAAGGGTTCCTCTCTCTGTGCTTCTTGTCCTCCCCTCCTTTTTCTCTCTCCAGTCTGCCTCGCGCAGGAGGCCCCTGCGTGCTTTATATAGGCAGCATCTAGGGTTTCTTGGTTACAAGGAAGTTACACGATTGCCCCTATGACATCACTACGATCTGGAGCCGGCTGGAGCTGTCTCATCATTACATTGTAGCGGTAACGC
>QRDG01000062.1:1508037-1969383 GCA_012064385.1 Puccinellia tenuiflora | reverse complement strand
TCGTCTTCGGAATCTTCATCATCAGCGTCGAAAGCTAGATCCAGATCGTCAATCTCCTTAGAGTCCAGATCCGATCCGTCGTCGAAGTTGCTAGGTGGGTGGCTGGCATGCTCGAGGTGAAGCCAAGATCCTCCAAAGCCTTGGCGGTGAAGCCGACAAAGATGTCGATGCCACCGACGGAGACCGTGGACCAGCCGGCGGGATCCTCCTTTGCCGGCGTCCAAAAGCCGTCATTGAGGACGTCACCAGCTCCTGTCTCGTCGAAGTAGCTGACCAAGCCGATAGCGATGGTGTCGCCGATTCCGCCAGTAGATCCCGCCCAGAACGTAACCCCGGACATCTCTTGCCCCACGGTGGACGCCAACTGTCATGGTATTGTCAAATCTAGCCGCGATAGGGGTGCCATCGAGCTAGGTAGAGAGGGGGGAATAGGAGATGCGGGATATTCCGGTGACGGGATGAGCACGAGTTACCCAGCTTCGGATCTAGCAACGGTGGCGAAACCCTACGTGCTGCTATAATTCACTATAAGGCAATATGCGCCGATTACAATGAAAGTTGTGTGTCTTGGTGGTTTCTTGCCCTAAGACGTCCCATAGGCCGGCTTATAAAGGCGTCCGGACCTAGGGCTTACAGGAGGAAACCTAACCGACTAAGTCACAAAGTTCTACTCTATCCCGGCTTGGGCCTTGCCTTGAGTGCCATGTCATCGTCAATGCGGGCCGGCTTCTGGAACCTTCCCTTAGCCAGATGGGCCTCCTGCGCTTCACCGTACTGGGCCGCCCGGTAAGCCGGATTTCGTCTTACCACCACTATGGGCCACCCTGGTACGCAGGCTTTAGTCACCTTCATGAGGGTACCTGTTCGGCATAACCCCAACAAATATCATCTCATAAAACAAAGATCCACCACATAGGAGTTACATATATGACCATAATCATGTTAGTTAGCTTATATGGTTCTAAACAATGATATCACAAGAGAGAGATAGGTCAAGCTACTTCCACAAACCCATAGTCCAGAGGTGGACTATTCCTCTTCATCATGGATACAATGATGATGATGCTGGAGAGGGTGGAGATCCAACCAAGGATGGCTTCGGCGGCGTTTCCCCCTCCAATCTTTGCTGATTCTGCCTCTGTTTCGATGATCTGTCCGCCTCCACTGAGACCGCATCGGGGGACCTTTGTATAGCCATTTTTATGTCAAGATTTGGAGCTAGGGATCAAGACGGACGACTACTGACGCTCGAGGAGGGAAAGAGCAGGGGTGGCGTGGCCACCCCCTTGGGCCGCGCCACCTACCCTCTTTTGGCCCTCGTGGCTCTTCTCATCTTGTCCAAAAGCCCAAGGTGCTTGTCTTCGTGAAAAAATAATTCTCGGAAAATCCCAGGTCCATTTGACTTCATTTAGGTCCCTGGAAGTTAAATATACACAAATCAGGGTTTTCCTGTTCTGTAGAGTTATAATCCAAATAAAGAGGATCATTGGTAAATCTCCAAAAACCAATAAACTACAAAGTTCATGTATGCGTTTTACATGCACCAGTGCACCATTTTAAACACATTACCAACAGATTCTTGGTGCCAACGCATTAGCACTCTTCCGAGAGGTGCTGGAAGATGGGGGTTGACCACGATGAAAGGACAAACGATGTCGCCTAGAGGGGGGTGACTAGGCGATTAAAACTTTTCCGGTTTAAGGCTTGATAATTGCGGAATCAAACTAGGTGTTTAAATTAACAAGCAAACAACTTAATATACAAGGTTCACCTATATGCATCAACAACTTATGCTAAGCAATATAACAACAAGGTGATAGCAATATATTGACAGCAAGCACAAAGACTATCACAATGTAAATTGCATAAGTAAAGAGCTCGGGTATAGAAATAACCGAGGCACGCGGAGACGAGGATGTATTCCCGAGTTCCTCCTTGTTAAGGGAGTACGTCTCGTTGGAGGGGTGTGAGCTCGCCACAAAAGGCCTACTCAAGACGCCACAAAGGCCTCACCCTATTCTCCGATGAACCTCACCCCAAGGGTTAGGTTCACCTTCCACTATCGGAATCCTTCAAGGCGGAATCCGGAGCCTTTACAACGATCTTGGGGCACACACCCACAACTCAATCGGGGGCTCCCAAACCTTGCCCGAAGCTTCACAACTCGAAGTCTTCGCGGCACACCAAACCGTCTAGGGTACACAATGCACCCAAGAGGCACAAGCTCTTGGGAACACAATGCACCCAAGAGTAAAAGCTTCTCGAACTTCAATCCCATGAATCTTCGTGGAGAGCACAACCCGATGCAACTAATACAAAAGGCAAGAACACACTAAGTGGTCAATCCTTCTCTCCGAAATCCAACCAAAGCAACTAATGCTACGGTGGGATTTAAGAGGAAGAACAAAGAGGAGAATCACCAAGAACTCTAAAATCTAGATCNACCCAAGAGTAACAAGCTTCTCTAACTTCAATCCCACGAATCACCGTGGAGAGCACAAACCGATGCACCAAATGCAATGACAAGAACACACTAAGTGGTCAAATCCTTCTCTCCGAAATCCAACCAAAGCAACTAATGCTATGGAGGGATTTAAGAGGAAGAACAAAGAGGAGAATCACCAAGAACTCCAAAATCAAGATCTACTAGGTTCCCCTCACTTAGAGGAGGAATGGATTGGTGGAATGGTAGATCTAGATCTCCTCTCTTGTTTCCCTAAAAATGGGCAAGAATCATTGGAGGGAAGAGTAGGAATCAAGCTCTCAAGATTTGCAACAATGGAGGAGAGAGAGGAAAAAGAGCTGCAGGAAAAAATGGGGAAGAAGCCCCTTTTATAGGGGGCCACAAAATGTGGCCGTTGGGGCAAAAACGTGTGCAGCCCGACACCCCGGCCTGGGGCCGGCCTGCACCCCGGCCTAGCCGGCCGGGAATCTGTCTCGCGAAGAAGCAACCGAAGCAGCCTGGGAGGCCGGCCTTCACCAGACCTGGGCCGGCCTGCTCTCGCAGGAGGCCGGGGAAACAGCCGAACGCGCAGGCCTGGGCCGTGGCCCAGCCTGGCAGAGAGGAGCGAGGCTGGCAGAGGAGCAAAAGCTCCCGGCCTGGGGCCGGCCCAGGACCAGCCTGGTGGGAAAGGGGAGTCCGGCGGCCTGCCCGATGCTCCCGGCCTGGGGCCGGCCTCGGGCCCGGCCAGGCCGGCTAGGCAGCCTCCAATTTTTCTTTTCCCTTCTTTTTTTGTCTAGAAAATGTCCGAAACCGAAAACGCGATATCTCAAACATACGAACTCCGTTTTCGATATTCTTGGACTCATTGGAATCACCACAACGAGCACTACAAGATTATGCAGATAAAGATCATAGTCCAACAAGATATTAAAATAACAAATGGGGAAAGGTAAAACCTCTATTTTGCAAACCGGAAATGCTATATCTTTTGCAAATGAAGTCCGAAAGAAGTAAAACCAATTTTGTTGGAAAGAGCACGACAAAAGCTACCCTTGGAAATGTAGCAAACAAGAAATGTAGATTTTGCAAAGAAATGGAAGAGAGAAACCTTCCGCATGGATGAACCTGCAAAATCTCCAATACCGAAAACGCAATAGAAGACGCATATGAAAACCGTTTTCGGTGAACTTAGCCTTGTCATGACAAGCACGACAAACACCAAGACCACACCACGATAAGAGCCAAATAAGAACCAATAAAGATGATTGCAAGGATGCAAAGGTTTGAGCTCTCCACGAACGATACGATCAAGATACTCGGTCGAGAGCCCCTCTTGATCGGCTATCTATCCTATAACCCGGTCTCTCAACTAACATCATGAGACCGGTAAAATAGAAAGCCTATCAAGATCATACCTTTGCCTTGCGAATAATCCACTTGAGGTCGATGATGACGATCTTCATCTTCTCAAGACGAACCACCTTTCTTGATTGCGCTTCGCTTGGTGAAGACTCACATGTTGCTCCCCCATACACCAATATGGGAGAAGCACTCTTTGGCATATCTTCACATGGCCTTGAGTGTTGATCAACTCACACTTAGCCTTGATCAATAAATACTCTTCTTCCCTTAGCCTTGATTCCAACAAATGGTGATCAAGCAATGCATATGGATACACCTACGAGTAGCTCAATACAAATATTAGTCCATAGAGATTGTCATCAATTACCAAAACCACACATGGGGTCAACCATGCACTTTCACCTCCAAAAGGTATGGAATTTGTGATCAGTCTCTACCTATGATTAGCCGTCATCGTGCACCTCAAGGGAAATTTGAGACATTCAATTTTTGCATTCGGCCCTTTGCAAGGCAGTTGAGCGTGCATTCGGGGTCCTCAAACAAAAGTGGGGCATATTGAAGGCTATGCCAAGTTTCCCACCTCGTACACAAAAGCATATCATTATTGTTTGCATGGCGCTTCATAATTTTATCCGTGATAGCAAATTGCAGGATGAAGAGTTTGATAAATGTGATGAAGATGAGGACTATATGTCTGAAGCGGCACAAGCAGCGACACAGCCACAAGAAGACGTTGGAGAGGAGGAGAACGAGGTTACCATGCATACCATTCGTGTTAGGATAGCTAATGATTTGTTTAGTGTGAGGGCGAGATAGGATAGTTATGTTGACGGCAAATATCATGTTGTGAACCATGTCTTTTGTGTAATACATGTCTCTTGCGATAATCTTATGACATCATTTTCTATTTTTAGGAGCTATATATATAAGACATTAAGAAATAAAATTTCCTCCGTAAAAAGTCATTTGCATGTCTAATAGTGCACTAATCATTGGTCAGCTCACAACAGCTTTTCCACAACAAATTTTTCACGGCTGATTTTCATGAATCTATAGCTCAACCAAACACACTCTAAGAGTGGCTGTAAGTACTGACTTTACCAATGTTTCCCGTTCCTGTAACTAGCTATAGTTCAGTTCGGTGTTAGCGAAGGGAGGTGGTCAGGTGGAGGGTTCAGTTTAGCAACCAAATTGGTGAGCAAATATGTTGAATCTACTAAAATGATGGTAAATGTTTCTGCTACAAAAGGTTGAGCAGAGCACACAGCTGAAAGAAACATGAAAATATGCATAAAACGTACACTCTTCTCGCAAGAACATAGAGCATTTCTACATAACTTTCCTCATGGCTAAAATTATCCGACATCACTTATTATACGTATCATAGCTGTGACTGTAAAAAGTACATGTCATTTCAACAACAACAGCGCTACTGACACAACAAGGTTCCTTACACCTCAACAATCTACTTTGACTTTGCTATCCAATTCCGTGAATTCTTGAAAATATGCTTTGAAGTGTTCATATGAGTACTTGATATCATCAACGGCGCACATTTCCCTGATGCTGTGCATTGACAATTGCGGCGCTCCAATATCCACAGTGCGGATACCAACACCGCTAGCGAGTATTGGGCCAATTGTCGAACCACAAGCCATGTCATTGCGAACAACAAAATCCTGCAAACAAATAAAATCGTAAGATTGTATTGATGCATGAAATAAAGTTCCGAGGATTTGCAGCAGATGCATTGTCATGTATAGGTTCCAAGCTCGGGATAATCTGGAACTGCACAAGCAGTTCAAGAGCTTATCCAATAAGTTGTCTTTATTGCTGTTTTAGACACGGATGTGGTCTCCAATACATGTCTTTGACTATTGCTTATCCTAATTACTCCCTCCAGTTCACAAAGTGACGTTTTAGACACTGCCAACCGTCTTCAAGGTGACTTTAACCACTAGTTTCTATTGTAGTACAGATATAATATCCAACAAATTATATTATCCACTTCTATCCTCCTTGGTGTATTTACATTTGTTTAGAGGACCGTTGTGGTATATAATTAATAAAGAAAATCCACACCGTAGGGGTAACATTGTAAATTTTATATATATATTCCAGCTATTCTGCACTCATAAGTATTCTGCACAACTTTCTGAACTTTCTATACAATAATCGGTGAACCTCTTAGCGGAACACCTAGGTTTCCCGTTTTGGCGGACGGTTTTTCGGGTATAGTTTTCAAACCGTTGATCCAAATAGTGCGCGTGATATACCGTTGGATTCGTATTGTAAATGTGCAACTTTTACTCTTCTGGACGGTTTTCAAATTCTGTACGGTTTTAGAACAATTTTGAATATACTAAACACGAATTTCACGATTTTGTCTGTATTCGTACAGTATTTGGGGCGCCATTTTTAAACCGCTCGTCGGATGGATGCAAATAATATGCCGTTGGATAGCTATGGAAATTGCGCAACTTTTACTCTTTTAGAAGGTTTCGAAATTATGCACGGTTTGAAAACAATTTCAAATATACTATACAAAGTTTTCGCGGATTTATCCGTTTTCGTACTGTATTTTGGACGGCATTTGTAAACTGTTTGTTGGATTGATGCAAGTGATACGTCGTTGGAAAGCTATGAAAAATACGCAACTTCTCTATCTCTAGATAATTTTCGAAATTCATTACGGTTTAAGAGCAGTTTTAAAAATAAGCAATTCTGTTTTAGATCCAGCGGACAGTTTTTTGACAATTAATTTCAAACCGCTTATCGAAACGTAACAAATGATACAGCGTTGGAAATATATTCACTAGGGGCAACTTTTTCGTAAAGAAATGTTTTCAAAATTGGTTTTTGATTAATTTTAAAAATACGAAAACTGAAAAACAAGATGGCATGTCAATCTATTTAAAATTGACACGGTTCTATTACTCCGGTAGGGTGTGGCGGTATGGAAGAGTCAAATTATACTCATATCCTCTCCAATTGCATGTTAGGACAGTCGATTTGGACAAATAGAACTTGTATTGATGATTTTAACTAGTACGACTTCCGTCCTAGAAAAACAGAGATATGAACCGCCTCTAATACAGCCGTGAACTTCTCTCTATCTGTACGTGAACATCCGAATAAGAAGAGGTAAACTTACTATTTTTTCCACAAGCGAAAGTAAACTTTGTCACGAACGTAATTGAACTTTCTATTTTTTTTCACAAGTTAACATCTCGCTGGACCATCTTTTTTCTGAACTTCTCACGATTCACAGTTGAACTTCCTATTCTCGAATCACTTCTGAACTTACTTATAAAGTTAATAACTCCCCAGAATTATGTAAGTGAACTTCCTTTTTTGTAACTGAATTTCTCGGCATACCATATCATATTTTTCTGAACCTCTCGCGATACGCACGTGAACTTCCTTTTTTTATTTTTGCAAGTGAACTTTATTTTGGAGAATTATTTTTCTGAACTTTCTATTTTTTCAAGACTGAACTTTTCGGCATACTATATTTTTTCTGAACCTCTCGTGATACGGACGTGAACTTCCTATTTTTTCCGGAGTGAATTTTATTTTGGCGGACTATTTTTTCTGAACTTCTTGCAATGCGTAAGTGAAGTTCCTATTAATTTCGCAAGTCAACTTATTGGCGAACCATACTTTTTCTGAACTTCTCACGATACATAAATGAACCTCCCTAATTTTCGCAAGCGAACTTTTTTGCGGACCATATTTATTCAAAGAAATATGAAACACAAGGGGTAATGGGTTGGTCACCGCCACAAACACACAACCTATCATAGCACCAAAATCATTGCACGGACATGATAAACTTCTCAAAAAATATAAAAAGTGAACTTTCTTTTATCAACAAACAGAACTTTATTTTTTTTCTAGCGGTGTACGGCCTGATGCATTTCGAATGTACAAGCACACAAATAAGAAAATTCACAAATGAACTTTGAAGGAGCCTAAACTAAACTTCAAAACATGCTAAAAGTGAACTTTCATGTCCTGAATGAGCCGAACTTTCCCAATAAATAACAGTGAACTTCGCGACTATATTGACCTTTTCTTTGTTTGAGCTGAAAATTATCTATTGTGTGCATTAATTGAAACCAGTTGACGAAGCAAAGCAAACTTTTCAAAAAAAGACAAATAAACTTCTGTTGTGCAAACAAGGTTGACTGTTTTTCGAAGCTATTGAAAGCTTTGCCAACCGTAATAACTGATGTCATAAATCAATTAGAATGAGAACCCGTTAGGGTGAGATATCCTACTCAAGAACTTAACCGCCGAGAAGTTATATATCACAAATCCAAAACAAAACTGAAGCCAACGACATGAGGTACTAAGAGTGCAACTACCCTCAATGAATTGAAGCCTAATAAACTGCAACTATGCTTGCAGGAGTTGATGCATGTATTGTCGCAGAGATTCAGGCTGGCCCTCCGAGGATTCCACGACCGTGCTCACACCAGTTCACCTGATCACGCCAACGGAGGAGTGGAATGAGTTGTGAACTCCGAGCGCTGCCGCAGTGTTTTCCTGGTAGCCGCGGCTCTGAGCTACCAAAGAACTGAAACATGACAAGGGAAGCGGGACTGACTTTTGCTGAACTGGACTTTAGAAATGCAATGAACTGAACTTTAGATTACATGTAGCTGAACTACAGTTCAACTTCCGGCATGGCAGGAGGTAGGAGGAGGGTCAGGTCGGCGGGGCAATCTAGTGCGGCGACCACGAAGGTCCTGGGGCTCTCGTCGGGCAGCCAGGGAATCGCGCATCTGGCGGCTCGTGGCTAGGCCGCCCTGTCGGCGCGGAGCACGGGTGGCGAACTCGAGCAAGGAAGGCCAGCGGCCGGGCGCGCGCTGGTGCCGGGGAAGGTGGCGGCCGCGTGCGCTGGCGATGGGGTGTGGCACGAGGGAGCCGTCGGACGGCGGCGGCGCGCAGGGAAGACGGCCGGCGGCAGGGTCAAGCGCGTAGAGGAGGCGCACGGCGGCGGGGTTGCGCGTGCAGGGGAGGCGCACGGCGGCGCGAGCTAGGGTGGGCGCGCTGGGCTGGCACCGGGAGGAGGTGGAGGCACGCGGCGGGATCCAGAGCCTAGACGAGTAGGGTGGCAAGCCGGCCCTCCAGAAGACGGCAGCCCTTCCCGAAGAAGGCGTCAACGTGGAGTTGGGGAACTCCCGGCAGCCAGCGGCGGAGGTCGGGGTCCCTCCCATGGCGGCGCGCGGGGGATGTGGGGGTCCTCTTGGGTGGCGTGCGGCGGAGATCGGGGCCCCTCATGTGGCAGCGCATGGAGGAGGTCGGGGCCCCTCCCGTGGCGGCGCATGGAGGAGGAGGCCGCTTCCGGCAGCCGCAAGGTGGATGAGGAGGCCACTCCCGGTGGCGGACGGTGGAGGTCGAGGGCCCTCCTGGGACGGCGCGCGGCGGAGGTCGGGGACCTCTCGGGGCGTCGCACGACGGAGGTCGCGGCCCTCCAGGGGTGGCGCGTGATGGAGGTTCGGGGCCCTCCCAGGGCGGCGCGGTGGAGCTCCCGGTGGTGAGGGAAGGGTGCAAGCGATTTGGATCGAGGGAAGCAGGTGGGACGGGTCGGTTCGGGGAAGAAGGTGTTTAGGATGGGTCAGTGTCGGGATGAGAAGGTTTTTAGAACGGAAAAGTTGTGCTGAATACATATTCATCAAACACTTAAGGGGTTGTGCAGAATAGTCCCACGCGCTATTTGACTCCCAAGGAGTAGAATAGTTTTTCTACACCCACCCTCTATCTTTACAACCACATATGATTTTTATAAATTTTGTCTTATGTATTTAGTCAAGGAGTACGTAAGAAAAAATATAAATGAAAAAAATTTATTTAAGTGATGTTATAAATACGAAAAAAACTTATTTATGTTATTTTTATGTCTTTTACGTCATTTTAACTCATATTTTTCATTTTTTTATGTCGATTTTTTCTATTATGGGTATATTTACATAAGTAACATAATTTATTGATGTAACAACGTAAAAAAATGTTGGGTGCAAAATAGGGTTTCTAAGTGTATTTTTGTCGTATTTTTACAACGTCACATAAATAAAATTTTTTTGTCATTTATATTTTTTCTTACGTTCTCCTTGACTCAATACACAAGGCAAAATTTACGTGACATAAAAATCATATGCGGTTGTGAAGATAGAGGGTGGGTGTAGAATAACTATTCTAGTCCCTGGGAGTCAAATAACGCGTCCCTATAATTAGACTTGCGTCTTGCTCCTTGGTATAATTAGACTTGCGTCTCATATATATAGTGTGATTTTCAAGTTTTCAATCCAACTATACCAGCAGCCAAACTGTTCAAAGTTTGACTAGAAGCATATCCATAACAACATTTATTTAGAAGTAAAAGCATTTTATGTTTTGGTCAAACCTTTAAAACGTAAGGGGGCACGATTTTTAAACACCATGTAGAAGGAAGGAGTAAGGGCCTGTTTGGTTCCCTTCCTAGCTAAAGTAATCTTGGTGGAACTGCCAAGCAAGGATATATTGTGTATGTGTTTGCTGGAGCTGAAAAGCCCTCTTTACTACGGAG
Organism: Puccinellia tenuiflora; assembly: GCA_012064385.1. Classification (NCBI taxonomy): domain Eukaryota; kingdom Viridiplantae; phylum Streptophyta; class Magnoliopsida; order Poales; family Poaceae; genus Puccinellia; species Puccinellia tenuiflora. The sequence continues at coordinate 1,959,004 of QRDG01000062.1, read as the reverse complement.
TAGGCAGGATTGCTCATATGACCTTGCTCTCCTACGTAGGCAACATTTGATTATTCCTCCTTTCATGTTGTCCAATAATTAGTTTTACATAAATACTTTATGTTATTTTAAGAAACTATTGTACTTATTGGAAAGCATTATTCGTTTATCCTTCAAGCAAAAGAAACCAATAACTGGCCTTGCTAGAGCTATTGTTCACGTGGGCTGGTTTTTCTTTACCTAGCGAAGGAATGTGACCCTCTAAGCTAAAGGTTGTTTATCCCTATAAGCTACAAGGTTAAAAAAACTGACTTAGGTCACAAGAATAAGGTAGCGAAATATGATGTAAGAAGTTGAATAAGACCAAGCAAAATGTAATCGAGTTGAAAAGGAAATTATGGTAGCTTGATTTAGTTTATCAGCAGCTAATTCACAGCTGTTATACGGGTCCTTTTTCACATTCACGAACCTGGATAGGTAGTTGGTGCCTCTCAGCTATTTCTCGGAAAATAAAAGCTGTCACAGCATTAGTGGCATATCGTTGATTAGCATTATGCTTAATCACAAGTCCACCGTGCAATTTTGGCTTGTGGTTCTCCTCGTGCTTGTCCTGGAAATCATATTTGATTCAAAGATGTATTAAAATAATGCTGCATACCTGTGAATCGCATACACTGATCTAAAAAATACTTTTATTGTTACCATATAATTGGGGTGTAAGGCATGAGCCATATCTGCGGATACTAGGAAACTCCTTTGAATAGCCTTTTCTAGCAGCTGAAATTTTTGAAAGCAGATAGTCATTGTTAAGAATTTGAAACCCAACTTGCTGCAAAACTACACAGTCTGACAGTAAAGCATTTAAAGTGAAGTAGAATTATAAAAGAAATTACTCAAGCATTGAAATTTTTCTAAGGAATAACCTTTTTTTGGCAGAACAACTTAAAATTGTAGTGCTCTACTTATCATAGTATTAAAAAGTACAATGAATCTAGTTATTTGAACCATGAACGCTAGCAGATAAGCAGAAACAAAATTATGCCATAAATAATGATGTGGCGCCCTATACTTGATGCTACCTTTGGCACAGTCCAGCTAAATCAGAGAATAAGGAAGAGGAGCTGTTCCTATTTTTATGGGATTCATATCACTTTTTCTGGAGTTATGGTTGCTTGTTATTTCTGGCAACCACGTCCACCAGAAAAGGAACCAAATTCAGGAAGGTTTTCATCGTGGAGTATGATATCCTTGAAGGAGCCCGGATGGGGCCTACCAAGCAGGCGTGACAGGACTGAGATGGCACACCAAATAAAAATAGAGTCCATATTAGGTACGATTTGCTTTACTTTGTTTAGAAAAGAGTCCGATTTGTTTTTATTCTGTTTCAGTCGGTTGGTTAACAACCAAGTTGAGTCGGTTATAAAAGCCAAGGGCTTCGCCATGTAATGCTCAGTTTGCTCTAGCTTGCCTACGCATCTGAACAATACCAAGAAATGACTGCTCACTTGAAAAAGTCCAATAGGAACTTCTTGCTGCCGCTGTGCTCACTGACACTTTAGTTGGTCTAGGCGATATTCAATAAAGAAACCTGCCATCTGAAAGTTCAATTGATCTTGTTGGTAGTTGAGGCAACTCGTTGCTCTTCTTTATCACGGGGAGTCTAAGCGGTGCTGGCAAATGGTGACTTCAAATCTTCTGTCTTTAGACTCCGTTATACATGCTGATCTCTATCTATGTATCTTCCTCAGACACGATGTGTCCTCCGGGTTAAAATCCTCGTATTGAGTTTTGAGGGAAGCTGTCCAAAAACCCCTAAGTTTTTGAGGTAGCTTTACAAAACCTCTGTTCCGATTTCAGTATTGAGATTGTCTTGCCGTGCGAGGGGTTGATTTCATCTAACCATTGCTGGTTATCGAGCTTACGATCTCACATATTTGTGTATTGGAAGTTCTTGTTGTTGCTGCTACTATCGTTGTGAAAGATCGGGCAAAACAAAATCCGTATCATCTTTTGGTATCAGAGCTCTTGGTCATCACGGCGAGATTGATCTGTTGATTGGAGGCATCTCGGCGAAATCGGGAAGCTACAAGGCCGCTAGGGTTTCTGCCTGCCGCGGGTACTGCCCTCCGCCGTGACACGATCTACTCTGCTGCGACACGATTATTTTGCCGCGAAACCAACTTTCTGCCTCGGGTTATATTCTCTGCCACAACGCTTCTGCCGCGGGATTATTCTTCTGCCGCGACGCCAAGGCAGCCTGCCGCGGGTGGTTTCTCTGCCACGACAGAACTTTCTGTGGTGGGTGACTGTTCTCTGTCGAAGACACTATGGAAGATATGGCCGTCATGTCAGCGGGATTTCGGCAAGAGGAGAGAAGCCACCATGATAAAATGGTTCACACTAAGGTGGTTGTGCGGGCCAGAGAGTGTGCTTTGACAATCAACCATTGGAGTTCGATCAATGCTGCTAGCCTAGAGATGGTGGAGAAGCTAGAGTTGCCGAGGACGCCACATCCGCAACCATACGTTCTGCGTTGGGGTAACGACAAGCTTGCCATCCCACACCATACCATGGTACAATTTTGTTTGGGAAAATACTCCGGCGAGGTTTGCTGCAACATTATCCCGGTGAATGGTCTCATGTAATCTGCTTCTGGGAAAATGTGGTACCGGGAACAAGGTGCAGTTCACTACATCGATAACACATATAGGTGCTATCAGTATGCTGTTATTTGTGATAGGAAGGAGTACGTTCTGCTGTCCATAGATACCGATCTAGTCAAGACCTGGAGGGATGACAGGCTGCAGAAGAAGAAAGAGCAAGAAGAGGGGAAGAAGGAGGCCGATGCTAAAATCAAGGAGCAAGAAGAGGCGGAGAAGAAAGAAGCTGAAGCTGCTGCCTGTGTTTCTGCGCCTGTTCAATATAAAGATGACGTTGTTACTTTGGAGACCGACTCGAAACCGGGGACGGTTTCTCTTGAAGGGGAGGATGATGTGGCGCCGCCTATACTTGATGCTACCTTTGATATGGTCCAGCTAAATCAGAGAATAAGTAAGAGGAGTTGTTCCTATTTTTATGGGATTCGTAGCACTTCTTCAAAGGAGTCTCTGGGAGTACAGTTGCTTGTTATTTCTGGTGATCACGTCCACTAGAAAAGGAACCAAATTCAGGAAGGTTTTGATCGCGGAGTATGCTATCCTTGAAGGAGTCCGGATGCGGGCCACCTAGTAGACATGACGGGATCAAGATGGCGCACCAAATAAAAAAAGAGTCCATATTAGTTACGGTTTGCTTTATTCTGTTTAGGGAAGAGTCCGATCTGTTTTTATTCTGTTTGAGTAGGTTGCTTAACAACCATTTTGGGTCGGTTATAAAAGCCAAGGGCTGCGCCATTTATTGCTCAGTTTTGAATTATATGAAATAGACACGATGTGTTCTTGGGGTTAAAATCCTCATATTGAGTTTTGGGGGGAAGCTGTCCAAAAATCCCTAAGTTTTCGAGGTAGCTTTAGAAAACCTCTGTTACGATTTCAGTACTGAGATTGTTCTTTCCGTGCGAGGGGTTGATCTCATCTACCCATTGCTGGTTATCTAGCTTAAGACCTCACATATTTGTGGATTGGAAGTTCTTGCTGTTGCTGCTACTATCACCATGAAAGATCGGGCAAAATAATCCATATCAAATAAGGTATGTGTGACAAACCAAATCCAGTAGCCAGCAGCCAAGCAGAATGGGTGCTGCGTGAAGAAATTACTTTGTACCTTAGAGTTTGAATGGTTAAATGAACCTGTGATTCTTGTTAAAGCATCCAGCATGGCAGGTGAACCAGCTCCCTGAGCTGAATCAGAACCAACCTCCTCGTGGTCAAAAAGAGCCACCATTCGAACACCAGATTCATCATCAAGGGAGTGTTCAGCAGAGGTTGACTCTACTAGGGCCTGGAACAGAATTGGACAACTTGTCATATGGTGATTTTGTAGCAAACTATGACACTAATTAGTATTTATTTGAAAATGAATGTTGTTAGCTCTATGGCTTCAACTACGCCTCATAATAAATAATAGGGTCATACAAATGTGGAACAATTAATCTCATAAAACAGCACATATACAAAACGAGGACATCATTTGATAGCAATCAATTCTATTGCGATCATGGTTGCAACTCTTTCCATAAGGTATGGATTTGTATGGTCAAATCAAGAACGAATGAAAGGTGAACATATGAGGTACAATCAACCATGAGGATACGATAATAATGTAGGGGTTACAACTTACAAGTATCCAGATTCAAAGACACTCTCAATAAACTGTTCTTTGTGGCGTATTTCTCTTTTTCCCCTAAACTAGAGAACACATATATCTTTCTGCAGAGTAAAATTAGAAATAGTTGAATTGAGTAATGAGTAATCCCCTCAAAGAACTAATGTACCGGGATCCCTGAGCTCTGGTGCGTTCTGAGTACTGGTCCCACCTGTCAATGTGGTTTTGTTTGCGTGTGTGAGGCTGGGCTGCGGGCCTTCTGCCTGAGTCGGTCCCTCCCTCTCTTCCCTCGAGGCGCCTCCGTCCCCCTCGCCGCGTCTTCTCTCCCACCGCCAGCCTCTCCTCCCCTCCCCACTTCCCTCCAGCCACCAATACCCCCGTATGTGTTGCCTGACCGGCCTCCTGGTCGTCAGCGAGCTCGGCAGCGTCGCCATGGAGATCGCGGGCGGCATGGCCCGTCCCCGCCCTCGTTGACGCTTCAAGCCGCCCTCAACCTAATCTCCATGACAACCGCCGGATCTGCAGGCTCGGGTTCGTCCCCGAGCTGCCGCTGGTTGCCTCCTTATCGATCTGTTGCTGCCGGCGTCCACCCCGACTGCCGGTTGCACCAGCCGGTTGTATGACCTCCTCTGCCTTCTATCCTTCCCATCTTTACTTTTTTATTTAATACACTCACGGTGAGATCTGGTGGCGGCTATGCTATGACACGGTGGCGGCAAGCTGTGGTAGGGTAGGGTTGGGTGGGTCTCGGTCGACGGTCAGGCTCGAGGAACTCATGGTACGCTTGTTTCTAACAGGCAAGATGAGTGCTATATTTAATTAACTCACCACTGTTTGCTTGATTCCATTTGATCTCTTAAAAATATACACTATTTTGGTCGAAGAGTTCTTGCTCATTGTGCACACTTCGTAAGCGTTTCTCAAAACGGCTGTCAAATCTATCTGGTACCTTGGCAATGTTAGCTGTCAAGCATGTTTTTATGTCCATGACTTAGAAATCACTTTCGGTAGACTCCATCCTTACAATTTCTTGGAAGCAATTATTGTTGTACTCTCTCTTTAGTATCTGGATAGCCCTCTTGTTTTTTGGTCTTTTGTTGCCACACTATGCAAAATATTGCACTTGTCAACCTGGGACAAGCTGGAGAATTATACGATTAATCTTCAGGAACTATTTTTTGTTACAGGAAACACGGTATCCACTAGCGACTAGGATACTTTTGTGCAATGCAAGTTCGCGGTGCGTTGGCAGCCAAGGCACACTAAACTATGGATCATGAAGTGGTCCTAACGAACGGGTCACTAAAGCAAACAACTCTATTTTCTGTAGATGTCAATTACATGTTTACATATTTTCGGTCTTCAATATTAGTTCCACCTCGTGTCCAGATGTTTTTGCTGACGGAACGAACTATCCTTCGTATATGCATTCAGGTGCGGACAAGATGTCTAATATCCAACAGACTACAATACCAAATTTCTTATATTAGGCCTTGCAGGCTTCTTTCTGGTGGCGTCTGTTGTGACAAACCGGCTGAGATGCATCCCAATGTCTGCCGCAAATGGTACCACGGTCTTACGGCCGAGAAGTAATGTTAACATTCTCTTTTTATAGAGAAAACTGAGATTAATTTCACCATGGCATGTGAAAATCAGGACCTAGAAACTTGATTGGAGTACTGAATTGTTTTCTTGTATTAAACCATGTCCATAGGATTGTTGAAATAAAATAGAAGGAGAGGCCGCCTCCATTGTGTTTGGTCTAGGCTAAAAGCGAGTGACATCACATTGCTGCAATGTTAGTTTCTCAAAAAAATTGTGGGGTAGTTCCCGTCTTCTTTTTGATACATCTCAGCTTCATTACCTGTTAGACTGAAAATAGCCGATCATTGTGAATTCGTATTATTACATGATTTCTATAATGCTAAAAACAGATATGAGCTTGTAGACTGTGTTTAATTAGAAGAAATGTAAACTTCTCAAGCTTTTTGCTGGCAAGATGCTGGACCTAGAAGTTGTTCCCTTTTCCAGTCTATTATAGACCACCTTGGCATGTCATTTTGTTCTAGAGAAGCCCATGTTTTCAGGTGCTTTCTTATTTGCAGTTACTTTAGATTGAAAAGGAAGCTTTATGCAACAAGGTAATCTTTTAATCAATTGTGTTCATGTGTCTGCCAACTATACATAGGCACATGGTTCTTTTATCTTAATTCTGAAGTACTAAGGTTGCTTGATTCTTGCCACCGTGACTAAAAGAGGACTGAATTAAGGATTGATCTCCATTGGGAAGTTTCATGTATATCAGTTTTTCTCGGCTTTCCAGTATAGATCTTTGCATGCTTCTTTAGCACATCTTTGAAGTTACTTCTCTAGCTTAGCGTGTGTCTATCAGATATACTCAGATGATTCATGTTTAATGTCCTCTGTCCTGATGCTCTGACTCCATGAGTTAGTCTTGTGCTTATTTTTAGGACACTCATGAGAAAGTTGCCGAAGAGGAAGGCGCTCATTGAAGTTACTTTTTCTAGCTTAGCGTGTATCTGTCAGATATACACAGATGATTCATGTTTAATGTCCTCTGTCCTGATCCTCTAACTCCATGAGTTAATCTTGTGCTTATTTTTAGGACACTCATGAGAAAGTTGCCGAAGAGGAAGGCGCTCATTGTGTTACAGGGCTGATACTTTGGGCAAGACAAACTCAAGAGGTTTAAATCTATTCTTGCTCTTGTTCAAAAAAAATAAAAAAAATCTATTCTTGCTATCTAGAACATTTCGGTTGTCATTATCTACTCCTGATAGAATGGCATATGCTCTTGCTTAGGTCTCGAATCAATAGTGCTACATTTGATGTTTTCAAGAAGCTAGCACCTCTGCCCCGGCATGTTCCTGTATATATCGAGGAGTACAACATCAAGTCGTCAAGTCCATGTGCGGGGGCATTATGATTAACATGAAAAAGTCCAAGGTGGCATGCATTATCTGCCGGAGATATACGCTTAGCTACTCAGACATCGACAATGTCGGCACCTCTACCGTGTGCAGTTCTACCCAAATATTTACAATGCTTAAACTATGAAAGATGTATTGAGTAATGAGTATGACGAGGACAAGAGTAGTGTTATCCATTATTCATAAATCGTACAAATTAATTGCAGTTAATTATGAAAAGGAACAAGTTTCTCATCAAACCATCATGTCAACTATTGATCATCGTCATAATCCCCCGGGCGCGGCAAAGCGCGCCAACCCCTTCTAGTACTATATGACATACAGAAAATATGTTTAAAATATTATCCAATAGAGACTTGCATGCAAAAAATATTTAATATAAAGTGACATCAAAAGACTTAGCAGTTTCAAAATATGTGAATTTGTACATGTGGTCTCTATAACCTATATATAAACTGAAACAGCTAGACAAACCTTCAGTGAACAGAATGACATGCAAAGGTTGTCAAGCCTTCCCGAAAATATGAATTCTTTCATGGCACCAGCTATAATGCTTGGTTGAGTATCACAAAGCTGCAGCTCAAAGTCACATATCTCATCAGCTTCACAATTAGCCTCTCTGGCAATCAACTGCAACAAAATGAAAGCAGCATACATCAGAAAAGAAGTTATAACATACTCCCTCCGTTTCTAAATATAAGATGTTTTAGCCTTTGTCTACATTCACATGTATACAAATGTATCGAGATACGTTTTAGTGTGTATGTTCATCCATTTTAGTATGCATCTAGACAACATGTCAAACACCTAAAACGTCTTATATTTAGGAACGGAGGGAGTACTTCGAACCCATCAATTCTCATATTTATATAAGTCAGAAGTCAAAACACTGGTTTCATCAAATGTTTTTAGTAGACATTACCTGCAACAATAGTGGATGGTGCTTTGTGTCCTTGCTCCCAGTTGACTCCTCTGAAACACTTTCTTTTACTAATTTCTGCATTTCATTCTGCAAAAAAAAAATTAAATGTTGAATCAACATTTGATTTTCTAAAGCAAACAAAAGTACATAATTTTTCATAGTTCTTTTACCATAATAGATTAATTCCCAATAAATATTATATTAATTCCAAATTCAACATTCTGGATTAACTACGTGGAGCATTCTATACTAGAAAATTCTTTGAAGAAATTGATCCTACATAGACATGAACAACAAATGCACATAATGTGCAAGCAAGTGTTGCTTCTTACATAGAAAATACAACATGACAAGGTGTACCCAATATCAGCGCAACAACTGCCACTGGTATTATAAGAGGCTAGCCTCTTCAAACAAAAAACTATGATGAAACAATTGAATATTCATATTAATTTACTCCTTAGTTCGAAGATACCATGCCAATGAACAAGTACAATAGGTGACAAACAAGCTAACTGAAAACAGGAAGCAGATTCTGATCAATGTAGTCAAATCACCTTAACCAGCGTGCCCAGCACAGGGACGAGATGATCCTGATTGTTAATCTTGAAGCCTTCTGACGAGATAGTCCTATGACAAAATGTTAACAAGACAAGTATGATAAATTCTTTATATGACCATAAGATTGTAATGGATCGTTCAAAACAAAACAGGGATATGCCAAAACGTAGTTTGCACTATAGTAAGTAATTCCATAACGAGACTACAGTTATTCAAAAGTACTTGCATGCTGACACAACAAATTACCTATATGATATATTCTCAAATTTTCCTTCCAATCAATATATGAATGCTCAATTGTAATTTAACATATCCCTTAGATAAAGTGTTACTCCCTCCGTCCCGAAATACATGGCGTATAAATTTAATCAAAGTCAATACTTTCTAAGTTTGACCAAGTATATATACAAAGGTATGAAGATCTACCATACCAAATCAATATAACTTGATCCACTATAAGATATATTTTCATAATGTATTTATTCAATATTGTTGTTGTTGATATCCCCTTCTATATATTTGGTCAGTTTAGTAAGCTTTGGCTTTCGACTAATTTATACACCATGTATTACGGGGCGAAGGGGGTAAGAGATAATTTTTATATCTACATCTAGCATTGTCATACATGTAAACAGCTTCTGAAACTTTGGCAAACACATAAAATTCAAAAGGTGGTTAACGACGATACCAAATTTACATTGCAGTATAGATGATATATATCAAAACAATATTTAGCAAGCTCTCGGCATGCACAAGAACAGGCTGACACTTCCAAAATAAGGCTTTCAACTATAGGACCAAAAGGCTCTTCAACTATATCGAATAATATGATCTGAAAATGGATGAACTACCAAGTAACAAGTAACAACGTGTGATAATAAAAGACATTTATCTGTTTAAGGAAACAAGTTATAACTAGTATTTCAAAGTGTCATATCCATGTATAATACAAATTTATTTTTATAAAGGTTTATTCAAGTTTTCCTTTTGGATGATACATGGGATACAAGGGTTAACACAAAACTGAATGCGCATACACAAGTGAATACTGCAATCTGGTTTGACATATTCTATAAACTGTTCAAATCTGCCACTATTAAGATTTATCCATTGCAAAATAAATAGCCCCTCAAATGTAACATCACCCCTAACGATTCAATGAAGGAATAATTTTCATAGGCTCCACACAAACTGCGTTAAAAGAGGAGTTTGTAATACCGACCTATTTAGGTGAATAGCCAAACTGGGGATTCTCATGATAGGCTCTTGCACTCTTACAAGCTTATGTGCATAAGAGACTGTGCCTCCCTTCTTCTCTCGTACGAGCACCCTACCGGCAATAGTAAGATCACGGTCAAACCATGTGTACCACAATCCACCTCCATAAGTTTGGACTCCAACCTCGAGATAACCTCCCTTAGTTATCTGAGAACAAAAAGCAAGGCTGTATAGGTAATTCAGCACCTAGCAGGAAACAGCTAACATATTCACCAGATACACATCAGAATGAAAGGCCAAATGGCGCCGCTTTGCATAAAAGAGAAACAGACAGATAAAAGGTCTGTTGGGATTTTAGACTTCAAGTACTATCACATCGAAGTTGGAGGGCGCATTGTAGTCTGAAATCAATAACTAAGAGTTTAAACTCAAACCTTGGTGACAGGCTTGAGCTTCAGGCATGGACTGTCCGTGTGTGCACCAATGATGTGGAACCCATTACCAGCAACGAACCTGTGAGATGTCACGCATCTGTTAACAACCCGCACGACAGAGAATTCAAGAAAACTATGTACAGAGTGGGTTTAATTTTCTTCCCAAAAAAAAACGTGAATTTAGTACCCCAAAACTGGTGGAAAGTAAGAACGAGAAGGAAGGCAAGTGGATCTAGCTGCTCACTTGGAGCCGATGGCGAAAGCGACGAGGGCGGAGTGGTTGCGTGTGAAGAAGTACTTCCGGCCGGGTTCGAGCCCCGTCCACTCATCTCGCTCCGATAGCTGTGCGAACCCCGCCGCCTTCAGCTGCCGCTTCGCCTCATCTTCTCCCACCGGAAGCAACAGCAGGAGAGCGATTCAGTTCAGTTCAGTTCACGTCAATTACCAACTAAAGAAAGGAGACGGACGGTGGCGGGGCGCGTACCGACGGCGTGGAAAGCGGTGGGCGAGGCGTTGAGAAAGTCGATGAGATCGGACACGACGGCGGCCATGGGCGGCGGACGGGTGGAAGTGGGAACTGAATACGATCGACCGGAAGGCAGGGTGTTGTTACTGTATCTGATCTGACGAAACTCAGGCGTACGTATCTCGTCTGTATTTTGTACCGGACGATTCCGAATACGAAACGAGGTTGCTGGTAGTACCAAATTCCGAGTACTAAACTTCTCTAATTTTGGCTACCAAAATTACAATACAAACCAATAAGTCATGTACCAAGGGGAGATCAAATTCGTTGTCAGAACAGAAGGTCATTAATGGTGTGTTTGATCGAATAAGCTCGTACCGGATATCACGTATCCGGTTGAACCGAAAACCTGTTTCCGGTCGGCGAGGGGCAGAACAGATGCGGTTAACTCGTACCGAAAATGAGTTTACCGCATCTATTCTGCGCACCCTACCGGTACCGGAAATTGATTTCTAATCAAATTGTTGATTTTGAATAATACATCAACACAAATTCAAAATAATAAAAGTTTTATAACATCATACACAAAAATTGAATATAATTATTCATTACAACAAATGTTTCAAATCCGGAAAATTAAAACAATAACGAATGGTCCGAATGGAAATAATGGTTTAAATTACAACAATATCAAATGAATAATAAATGGGAATCTACTGCTTCTTCTTCCCATACAACTGCCAATGATGCTCGACTAGATCCTTATAAAGCTGAGCGTGTGTGGCCTTGTCTTCAATCTGCCGATAGGTCTCAAGAAAGGCTTGGATCGGTTAGGGTTCCTTTGGGGCTTCACTCGGCTACCAATGTTGTCATAGAAAAATTCTAAATCTAAATCCCTCTCATCTTCAACGATCATATTGTGTAAAATTACACAAACTGTCATGATATCGGAGAGGGATTTCTTATCCCAAAACCTAGTAGGACCTCGAACAATTGCAAACCGAGCTTGCAACACACCAAATGCTCTCTCAATATCCTTTCGGCATGCTTCTCGAGCTTTAGCAAAAACAATTTATGTCTTATCTTTTGGTTTTGAGATGGTCTTCACAAATGTTGACCAAGACGGGTAGATACCGTCGGCAAGATAATAGCCCATGGTTTAGTCATGCCCATTAACAGTATAGTTGCAAGCGGGGCATCTCCACTAGCAAGCCTAGCAAATATATGTGATCTTTGCAACATGTGGCACCCCCCTCTGACATATGTCGCCAGAGAGGCGGTCGCCCCGTGCGCCAGTCCAGGACAGCATGTTACACAATGCAACATAGCGCAAATCATTACACAATCAGGCCCAAAGGGCTACAAATGGTTTACATGGCCATCAAGGCATGACTAATTATCATGGCCAAGCATGGCACGAGACAGAGTTTAACTGGCAGCGGAAGACAGAACTACGACAACGGCTTGGAGTGGCTCCATTCCACAGGCATCTGGCTGGGCTACTGATCCTAGCACGTTTTTGCTCCATCTCCTTGCGATGGTAGAAGATGAATCCTCTCAACATCTGGCCACATGAAAAGCCAGTGTGAGTACAGTGATGTACTCGCAAGAAAATAACCACAAGACATGAACGGTCAAACAATCTGGCAACAAGTAGCTAGCAACAATAATAATCTAAACATGGCAAGTGTGTACTCACGGCAGTCCAAGTGGATAGCAACAAGGCAGCACAACAAATCATGGCATAAGCAATATAACAGGGGTATCACCAGTACAGAGTCAAAGCCAGGTGGGTTTGGATCGTGTACCGGCGATCACAGAAAGAGTTCACCTGTGACGAATAACGGGTGTACCCATTGGTACCAAGTATTATAACAACACCTGTCATCACAACTAGGCCCAACGGCCTTACCACATATGTCAAACTGCTAGGCCCACTAGCCTCATCTTTCCACTCTGGGCATGCACGGTTGATGTTGGTTCAGGCCTAACTCTAGGCTCCCAACCATCACACCGTCATCCCTAACCACGGGTAACCATCCACAACTCAAGTAACATTCCCTGCATCAACTTATTATTCATTTAGTGAAATTAGGTTGTTCATCTTTCTTTCAAACCGAAATTAAGTTTAACCTCCGAACTCGACAAAGGACAATAGTGTGATCGACACTGAACTGTTCTATAACCCAGGAACATGGCTAGCTTCTAGGTTGACACACTCTCGAGAGGTTGCAGTTACCACCCATCTAAATGCACCTTACTCAGCCGACACTTTAGGATATCATCCTTAAGTCGAACTCAGCAAGACACACTTACATAACCGTTCACGCTACCAAGACACTCCCTGTATAGCTACCGACATAACCCTATGTCTTATGACGAAGTGAATCCGGCACGTCCCCAACTCATGAGCGATGCCTAGCTCCGGAACCTTCACAAGACTAGTCCTGACCACAACTATGCAGTAACCGACTAGACTTGCTAAGTGGGCAGCATCAAAGGAGGCTTGATATGTTACATAGGCTATGGCTCTCCCATTTGGGCGACAGCGGTAGTGCGTTCAATGTTCAGATTAGTGGCACTATGGACTGACCCTATCGATGTTTGGAGGGGGTTTCATTTAGTCCAGTTTCATTCAACAACAAGTCCAAACAATAGAGGATTAGTCCAACACAACAAGTATAATATCACTTCAACATAAGTTCAGAAGCAAACATTAGCCACACGATAGTTCAAGCAATAAAGAGTAAGTTTGCATCGACCGGGTGACTATAGGGCCACCACTGATCAAGCAAAAAAAACAATAGTTCAATCAATGGTTAGTTTGCATTGACCGGGTGACTATAGGGCCACCACTGATCAAGCAAAAGAAAATAAGATAAAAATGTTGGCACAGGTGGTTAGCGTCAACCGGGTGACTGTGGCGGAGATACCTCCGACCTGCGCCACCACAGATCAACTACAAAAGTTAGCGGAGGCGTCCACACGAACCCATTCCTCCATTCCATTGACTGCGGCGGTTCCCCCAGTCCATCGTCGTCGGAATGGGGAGTGGTGCATGATACCCCCCTAACACAATGCCACAACTCTATAGAAAAGTAGCCGGTTCAATCCACTTGGGCAGGACCCAACGTGTATTTAGTTGGGGTACCGGAACTCAACCCACGGTACATGGGTTTATTGTATTACAGGTATGAAAACAAAGCCACGATATCTCATGGCGCATAGTTCATATGTGATAAACAATCAATGCACATGTATGGCATGGTAATATGCAAAAAAATAATTATTGCTTGAGTGTTCATAGCAAGTGGTTAGCTTGCCTTCTAAGGTCGACGCCATTTGGTTTCGAGGGTCACGGACACGTCACGGGTTAGGGTCTCGGTTTTGCCGTCACGGAATACACATATGCATGTGTATAAGGGTGCTGAGCATACAAATATTTTACAAAAATGTAAAACCTATACCACTGGATAGAGCTTTTCAAACTAAGAATTTACAAATTTAAATCACCTCAAACGGAGCTACGGATCAAAAGTTACGGCCCGGCGACGAATAGCTATCTGCTGCGCACCCGAGAAAAAAAAACAGACCGGGCTGCTTCTGACTGGCTGGGTTGGTCGCGTATTCCGGGAAAGTACGCCTTCACTGCGGGAAGACGAACATCTCTTGGTATGCCTCCACTTGACCTGACAGTGGGGCCGGGCTAGGCCGGGACCCGCCTGTCGGCGTCTCCAGCGGGCTATCGCCCTCCTCGCATCGAGGCGACACGGGAAGAGCCCGATGCGGGGCACGTATTGGGTGCCGCCGGCCACTGGAGCTGGCCGCCGCCGCTCACCGCTTCCCCAAGCCTTCCGGAGACGCGGACGGGCTTGTGGGGCCACGCCGCCATAAGGGAGGGGGCCGGGAAGGGAGGGAGGCTGCAAGCGCCACGCCACGGCGCTCGGGAGCTGGAAGCTCGTCAGCGGCGAACGAGAACGGCGCCGAGGCTACGGTGCACCATTTTGCAAACTGATTTGTCTGGGAGGTAGAGGGGATCAAGGGGAACCATTATGTCGGTTTAATCGAAGAACGGCTAGGTCTAGAGCTCGCCACGGTCGACGAACCGACGACGACAACCTCGGTCGAATCGGAGCAGGGCTCCGCCGTTCCGCAACTAAAGAAGCAGGGGGGTTCCAGGGGGAGAGTGAAGGTTCTGGGGGCGCGAGAGGGCTCGGGGGTGCTCTTTTATAGACGGGGACGAGGAGGGACGGACACCCACGTGTCCATGGCCAAGAAGATAAGGGGAAGGGGATAGGATCAAGTCTGGTTCGAGCCAGGGGAGCAGTATGGGGGTCTAGCTACACCTAGGGTGTGGTTCGGACAAGGTGGAACAGTGGAGAACCAGTGCACAGGAACGCACAGTACGCCGTCATGCGCGTGCTGGCGTTCGGAGCGCGCCACGAGCGACATCATCGCGTTCCCGTTGACTCGGAGAACCAAATGCCAAACGGCTTCGCCACTGGGTTTGTCGGGACGAGGGCAACACAACAAAACAAGAACCACTCAAAGGCGCCAACCTGTGTTGTACAAAATTTGCAGAAACCTAGGGCACACCTGGTGTTCGATTAAATGATCAAGGCCGTGCACATCTCAGAAAAATACCCAAATTTCACCGTTGGTTTGAATAGATGTGGATGGTATGTCTGTGGAGTTTGAGCTCAATTGTGTACCTTTAAATTGGTCAAATAATTTGGTGCCCAAAAATGCCCCAATGGCATGGGTATGCCAAGTGTGCTTTCTTAAATGATATTGGTCTGATATTATGGATATGTTGTTGTGTATGGGAGGGTGTAAACCTGGAAAAGTGTCAATGCCAAATAATGTTTGTAGCTAGGGGCTGCTTTGGAAGTTGCAATTATGCATGAAAAGGGTATTACAAAAAAAGTACCTCAAATATTGCTCAAATGAGGTTGGGTCAATGGAGTGAAATGTTTAGGAGGTGGAATTATGCATCTTCCCAAAATTGCAGAATTTCTAGATGAGTGGAAGGTGTCTAGATAATTTTTTGATTGAAAACGGCATAATAGAGAATATGGATGAACTTGGAAATATTGTATGGGACCATGAAATATTTTTCCATGGGAGTGATGTATATGTATGAGGGAACCATATGCTATCTGTTGGACCTCAGCGGCAGTACCGCCGCCTCCGGCGGCAGTACCGCTGCTGGGGACTTTGAGCCCTCCCCTGGGCTACGCAGCACCGCCAACGGTGCCACCAGGAAGGGGCTCTGTTAGACCTCAGCGGTAGTACCGCCACCTCTGATGGATGTACCGCTGCTGGGGACTTTGAGCCCTCCCCTGGGCTGCGCGGCACCGCCAGCAGTGCCGCCAGGGAGGTGCTCTGTTAGCCCTCAGCGGCAGTACCGCTGCTAGGGACTTTGAGCCCTCCCCTGGGCTACGCAGCACCGCAAGCAGTGCTGCCCGCACTGCCGCCAGGAGGGCTCTCTGTTCGCCCTCAGGTGCAGTACCGCCGCCTACTGCCGCCGAGGTCTAACAGAGGCCCTCCCTGGCGGCACTGCTGGCGGTGCCGCACTGCCCCGGTGGAGCACTCAAATCCCAGGGATGGCGGTACTACCGCCACGACCGGCGGTACTACCCTCATATGCAGTTTCTTCCTGTGTAAAACCTGCGAGGACTTACAAAACAATATTAGATTTAAATTATTATGTTGTCATTAATACCAAAACATATTAGGGGACTAGATGCACTTTCAATCTCCCCCTTAATTTTTGGTGTTGATGACAACATAATAATTTAGCGAGATAAATACTAAGGCACAATAGGAGAAGCTCCCCATCAACGTGTGCATGATTTGACATGGGCATTTGAATACCACAAGCACACAATCTCGAAGAGGCACTCCCCCTACAACAAGCATACTGGGCAAGAGATGATACAATACATCGGAAAATACTTGCTACCCCCATGGGTAGCTACACACCCTAAGTTTGACCGAAACGTATATGCAACGGTAAAATGAGATTACTCAAGTAGACAAGGGGGATGTCACTAGTAGAGTTGATAGAATTATTAAAAAGTATTTTTTAATTTTTTCGAATTTTTTTCCATCCGCTGTGATTTTTTTAGTAAAGTTTGACCCAAAAGTCAATAAAAAGTCAACTATGAAAAAAAGCTAAAACTGACGACCAAAAAATATTTTTTGAAAATTCCGAAACCAGTTTTGTACACCAAATATCCGTGTTTTATTAGGAAAACAAGCTAAAACGGATACATACGGCTTGCATCTCCGTATAACGCATGGGTGTGTAGCTACCCATGCGGGTAGCAAATTGTCTCTCTACAATACATATGGCTTGCGAAGATAATTAAAATAGAGGTACTTGAGCAAATAAGCATAGAAGGTTCACATGTCTCACACCATGCATAAAGACGGAGTTCACAAACATGATAAGTAGATAAGTTTCACAAGCTTGAAGATACGAATGAGAAAAGCAAAAGCTTGTGACTCCCATGGAAAATACCCTGGACAACCTAATAGATATCTCTCCCCCTTTGGCATCAAGACACTAAAAAGGATAGAGATCGATGCTAAACGTCCCAGCTCAAGCGTCGGAGAGATCATCATTGCTTCGAGGGCGGGCACGGCGACGAGAGGTGATCTCCAGTTCATCATCTTTGGAGGACCATTGAAGAGCATGACCGTCGGAGTCTTTGGCTTGCCAACGACCATATGTAGTGATGCTAGGCTCCTCCACATCAGCCACAGTTTCTCCTGCATCACGACGTCTCTAAAGTGCAGCTTGTACTTCCTTGTGGCGCTTGAGTTCATTATCATGGTGAGCCTCCCACTGATGACGCTCAACAGCCTTGCTAAGATTGAACACCTTCTTGAGAGCACGAGCCATCCAACCAGAAGCACCCTTCGAAGGAGGACGGAAGGGACCTCCTCCATCTTCATCCACAACAACCTTGTCCTTCGCCTTTCCACGACAACCTTGCTTTGGGGGAACCGGAGGCTCGGTGTGATCCTTGATCCTGAGACGCTTATCCTTGTGAAGAACCCAACTGTTAGGGTCACTGAGTTCAACCTCGGGGAACTTCTTTTCCCATGCACTCAAAATGATTGTCATGATGATAGGACCATAGCAGGCATTCATCTTACACACAATGACTCCCCACATCTCATTCCAAAGATAGTCCATGACATCAAGCTTCTTTCCCTTGCCTCTATTCTCATGCACCGCAATCAAGAGATCCTTGAGATAGCCCATAATTTCATCTAAGTTGCCCACCTTGGGATTGATAGTCTCACGGAAGATACGGTGCAAGATATCATAAGTGGGGTGGAGGCCTTTAGACACACCGCAAATATAGGTCTTCCCAAAGTATAGGGGCTCGAGATCATCCTTGTTCTTTGACTTCACGGAGTAGTGAATGCGAATCCACTCATCATCAAAATTGGGGGGAAGAACACAAGTAGGGCCATGATCCTCATAGCCCAGAAGCCCCCCAACATCCTTCCAAGAGATAGACAGCTTCTCAGTCTTGGTCATCCAGGTGACATAGCGCTCGGTCTCGTTCCCAAAGTGAACGGTGGCAAGAAACTGACATACAAGGGCCTCATCAAAATTCTGAGAGAGAACCATCATGGGGCGAAGGACCAACTCATCACACAGTCCCATGGCTTCGGAGAAATACTCAGGGTTTCTTTCAATGTGGCCCATATTGATTGAATGCTGCTCCACAACATTTCCAGATGGCTTAGTCATCAAAATCTCTTTGTAGCATTGGGCTTGAAAAACGGTGTGAAACCGGGGGTCATTGCCATGGATGGAGGGAATCAAGTGCATCCTCTCAATCACGTATGGATTCTCCTTCCTTTTTTTCAACATATTGGGCATCGGGCATGGTGCTAGCAGTCTTTACCCTATTGGGGAGAGTATTCTTGGTTGCCGAAAACTGTTTGCGTCTTGTTGTGGGACCCCTAGGGGGATCCACCTCATCCTCGAACTCAACCTCGATCTCATCAACTGGATGGGGTTTCTTGCGCCCAACGGACTTGGTGCGAGTTCCCCGACGAGAGCTACCTGAACCAGTGAGAAGCAATAGATCGGGAGGGAATATAGATAAGCATGCTCCAACAAACTCAAGACACATTGAAAAGGAAACACCGATGCGAGCAACCCTAGATGCATGAGAGCAGCCCTAGAGAAATTTCTATGAAAATCTTGCAATAATGGTTCCAAATCAAGGTGAAACCGCATCTACCAACATCCTACACATGGAACTAGAGAGAGGAACTCCTAGTGCATCTTTGATAGCGCGAGAGGTGTTAATCAATCACGCTTCGTTGGGCACCCCAAGAGGAAGGTTTGAGGAGCACAGCAGCAAGTTTTCCCTCAGTTAGAAACCAAGGTTATCGAACCAGTAGGAGTGAGGAATGCTTCAGAAGGTTGTCCACAACTGCAATGGCGCCAGAAAAAGAGCTGTTGCAGGGGAGACAGTGGAACCTGCAGAACACAATCAAACTACTTATCCCCAACAAAGCAGTGAGGTTGTCAATCTCACCGGCCTTGCTGAATACAAAGGATTAAATGTATGTGTGGAAGGAAGCTTGTTTACAGTAAATGAAAGCAGTAGAGCAGTTGATTTAATTGCAAATGTAAAAGAATAGACCGGGGTCCACAGTTCACTAGTGGTGTCTTCTCCATAAATAAAATACTACACATGCTGGGTAACAAATTACAGCTGGGCAATTGACAGAATAGAGAATGCATGACAATGCATGAACATTGCATAATACAGAGGATGATGATGTCTATATGAGATGCTTTGGGCATTACGACAAAATACATAGATAGCTGTTCCAAGCATACACCTATGCCTAAATAGTCCACCTTTGAGATAACATACCGTAAAATCTCTCCAGTATTAAGTTGCAAGCAACAGATAATTGCATGAAGAACTGTGCATAAAGTTTACTCCCTAGTAGCAACGACACTCCCCCGTCCTTATATGTTTCTGTCACTCAAGCCAAGGCACACAGGGACCGAACCCACTATCTAGCATAAATACTCCCTCTTGGAGATACAAGCAACTACTTGATCAAGGCAATTACAAGTACCGGAAAGCATGCAAGATCACAAATAACATAGACATGATAATATCAATAATCAACATCACAAGGTACTTCTCTATTCATCGGATCCCAGCAAACACAACATGTAGCATTACAATAAGATGATCTTGATCATGATAGGCAGCTCACAAGATCTAAACATGATAGCACAAGAGGAGAAGACTACCATCTAGCTACTGCATGGACCCGTAGTCCAAGGATGAACTACTCACACATCTGTCCGGAGGCGGGCATGGTGGTGTAGAGCCCTCCGATGATGATTCCCCTCTCCGGCAGGGTGCCGGGGAGAGCTTCAGAACCCTCCCGAACTAGGGTTGACGACGGCGGCGGCGACGGATGTTTTTCTGGAATTTTGATCAGGTACTTAGGGTTTTCTCGTCGGGGGGATTATATAGGCGAAAGGGCGGCGTCGGTGGAGGCCCGAGGGGGCCACACCACCTGGTGGCGCGGCAGACAGGTGGGCCGCGCCACCCTAGGGTGTGGTCGTCCTCTGGTGCGTCTTCGGCTCCCCTTTGGACTCCGTGTGCGTGACGAAATTATAAGATCCTGGGTTTTTGTCCCGTCCGATTCCGAGAATATTTCCTTAAGTACTTTTCTGAAACGGAAAAACAGCAGAAAACAGGAACTGGCACTGGGGCATCTTGTTAATATGTTAGTTCCAAAAATGCATAAAAATGCTATAAGATGTAAACAAAACATGTAGCAAATGGTATGAAAACAAGCATGGATCATAAGAAATTATAGATACGTCGGAGACGTATCAGCATCCCCAAGCTTAGTTCTACTCGTCCTCGAGTAGGTAGAATGATAACAAATAATTTCTTAGGAGACATGCAAACTCACAATCTAGATCAACATAGTAATGCAAAACACATGATGTGAATAAGGTGATCCAAAACAATTGTCTATAGTTGACATTAAGCAAACAATGATTAACAAATGCTAGCTAAAAGAAGCTAGAACTTTTCATGAATCAGCGTGTTGGAGACTAGGAACCATACATAAGGTTTAGAAAGAAGAATAGTAAATTGTGTCTCCAATGTAAAATGTCAATCAATCTTCAAAGCATCAAATTCAGTTAATAATAGAAATAGCCAAGCTCAAGTCAAGTGTCCTTAATCCATCCACTTAACTTATCAACTGTTATGTAGTCCACTCAACTAATACAAGCAAGAAGAAGGCTTGGCACCATGAGGTTATGGCAAAGAGAATAATAATGGGGGTTTGGAAGGCCAAAAAGAAAGGCTCAAACAGTGGAAGAGGTAACCACAAGACAAGAGGAAGTCCCGTAGTAGACACTGAATGAGGAGTAGTGATTGCCATGCAACGGATGCACATAGAGCTATATGAATGGAAGCTCTCCAATGGAACTAGTGGGGGTGCATCCAACTTGCTTGCTCATGAAGACTTAGAGCTCACTTGAGGAGGCTCATCGTTGGAATATACAAGCCAAGTTCTATAACGTTTGGTCCCCACATAGTTATACTAATGAAGCATGAAAATTCACTACAATGATGTAGGTGCTACTAGCACAAGTGTGGAATAAAAGGATAGTAGTGTTGCCCCCTCTCTCATTTTTTTCTCTTTTTTTTTGCTTTTTGCTTTTTGAGGCCTTTGTGGCTCTTTTATATTTTTCTCTCATTGGTCTTGGACTCTTTTGATTGGCCACTTCGGACTCTTTTCAATATGCTCACAGGTAGAGGCAACACTCTATTTTACAAGATGATCATCACACTTTTTGGTGTACTCAAAACTCAAAGACTAATACATGGTGTATGGTGGATATGCAAGACCGAGCGTAGTGTGGAAAAGATGTAACACATGTGGAAAACCACGCATCACACTAACTCAAATGGTCAAGCAATACTATATGGCAATGAAGTAAAAATGACATAAAGTCATGTAATGTAAATGATGGATGTTGCATGGCAATGTATCTCGGAACAGCTATGGAAATGCTGTGATAGGTAGATATGGTGGCTGTTTTGAGGAAGATAGTTGGCTTATGTGTAGGAGAACAAGATGAAGATCTCCCACGGGGTTGGATGTACTTGCGAAGTATGCACCAATCTCAATGTGAAAAAGGGCAATGCAAAGTACCGAAGAGGCTAGCAAAATATGGAGGTGGAAGTGCCAAAAACCAAAAACTCACATAGCATGTCGTATATTGCAAACAACTAACAGTATCAAAGTTTTACAAATGGTTAGAGACACCCCGAGAGGGATCGTGGCGGCGACACAAGTGCCCCGTTGGCTTCCCCGACCGTTGCAGTAACTATACCATTAGAAACTTCTTTTCAACTAAGACGAAATCACGACACTAAAGCACTATTGACTTAAGTTGTTTTTAGTTCAGAAAAGTACGACTCCACGCTCTACTAACACATCTTCACTAATCAGCTCTTAACAACATTAACCAACATATTTTAACCATTAGTTATTTTAATACCTCAAAACAATTGAAGAGGAGCAAGTTATCTACACAATGGTCTACAAGACTATGCAGCTTTTCTCTATTTCATACCACTATCACAAGCATAGCATTTTTCAATCTAACACATCAACCAAGCAACTAAAACAACTCTCTAACAAATAAGAGTGAAACACAAGAGAGCTTAACACAAAGAACTAGCAGCTCTAAACAAGATAACATGCTAAAAGCGAGAGCTTACTAGAAAACAAACAGTAGCTAAGAATACTCAACAAATATAAGCGAAGCACAAGAGTATTCATATGAAAAAGCGGAGCGTGTCTCTCCCACACAAGAATGCTAGGATCCAACTTATTAAGAAAACTAAAACACACACTCAAAATAAAAACAGACGCTCCAAGCAAAATACATAAGATGTAGTGGAATAAAAATATAGTATCACTAGAGATGACCTGATAGTTTTGCCGATGAAGAAGGGGATGCCTTGGGCATCCCCAAGCTTAGATGCTTGAGTCTTCTTGAATTTGCTGGGGATGACCCACCGGGGCATCCCCAAGCTTAGGCTTTTCACTCTTCTTGATCTCATCATATCGTCCCTTTTGCTTACTTGAAAACTTCCACCACATCAAACTCAAAGTAATTCTCATTAGAGGATTAGTGCATAAACCAAAAATTCACAAGTTCTACTGTGACACAAGCACACCTTAATGCATTATAAAATTAGCTACAGCCACTGATGCTCAAAGAATCAAAAAGATCCAAATAAACATCGCAAGGGAAGCAATGCACAATAAAAGGCAGAATCTGTCAAAATCTGAACAGTCTGTAAAGACGAATTTTTTTCGAGGCACTAGAGTTGCTCAAATCGAAAATCACTGAACTAGAAAAAGTTTCATACATATATGAAGATTCAGCACACAAAATCTCAAAGCATTTCGTCGCTTCTGGAATAAATGACGAATTTAACAGTGACAGACAGAAATCTGTTTCCTGTGCAGAAATCCAAATATAGCAAAAACTTTCTACTAGAGACCTTACTTGGCACAACATTGCAAGAAAATAAAGATACAAAGAAGTTGCTACAGAAGTAAACAAACTTCTTGACTCAAATAAAAGAAAAGATACTGAAAATAAAATGATGGGTTGTCTCCCATAAGCGCTTTTCTTTAACGCCTTTCAGCTAGGCGCAGAAAGTGAACATCAAGTATTTCCAAGAGAAGAAGCATCAAACTCATCAAAAGTATTCCCCAAAACAGAATTTTTCATAATTGGTACCTTGGGTATTTCTAAAGTTGCCTCATTTGCATCACCTTTGGTTGCATCATTTGTTCTTGGCTTTGGTGCCTTAGGAACATATATAAATCTTTGCTCTTTTCCAGAGCGGACTTTCTTGCTTTTAAACTTAAGAGAAGAAAAGGTTGAACTTATGGTTTCCATTGCCTCTTCTAAATCACCAATCCTCAGGTTTTGATTATCTTTAGTGTTGTTGGCTTCTAGGATAGTGACTCTCTTATCAATTTTTACTATAGATTCATCCATTTCACTAATATCAAGAGGTGTTGGCAAATTCTTTTCCATAGCATTCAACCTATTCATAATATCTTCTAAAGTGACCTCAGTTTCAAAAGTTTTAATAGGTGGTACTCCAACTAAACTTTCAATTATATTTCTAGCCTCCAAAGCAGGAGTACCAAGAAAATTACCACCTGTGAGAGTATCAAGAACATACCTATACCAACTAGTGATACCAACATAAAAGTTCCTAAGAAGGATCATTGTGGAATATTTTTTTGTACATCTATGATGAGCATCACTAATCCTATACCACGCATCTTTCAGACTTTCTCCCCCTTGTTGTTTAAAAGAACGAACTTCAACTTCAGGAGCATTTATTTTTAAGAAAAGCAAGGTAAACCGAATTGAACAAGATTAAACAAGTAACTAATTTTTTTGGGTTTTTGATATAGGAAAGCAACAAGATAAATTCTACACTAATTTTTTTGTGTTTTTGATATAAGAAAGCAAAACAAGACAAAGCAATAATAATAAGCAAGACTAAAACAAAGTAAAGAGATTGGAACTGAGAGACTCCCCTTGCAGAAGCTTCTCTACTCCCCGGCAACGGCGCCAGAAAGAGCTGTTGACGGAGGAGTGAGAAGTTTGGTACTTCGAGAAGCTTCTTACTGAGCACTCTTAATTCCCCGGCAATGGCACCATAAAAAGAGCTTGATAGCGCGAGAGGTGTTAATCAATCACGCTTCGTTGGGCACCCCAAGAGGAAGCTTTGAGGAGCACATCAGCAAGTTTTCCCTCAGTTAGAAACCAAGGTTATCGAACCAGTAAGAGTGAGGAATGCTTCAGAAGGTTGTCCACAACTTCAATGGCGCCAGAAAAAGAGCTGTTGCAGGGGAGACAGTGGAACCTGCAGAACACAATCAAACTACTTTGCCCCAACGAAGCAGTGAGGTTGTCAATCTCACCGGCCTTGCTGAATACAAAGGATTAAATGTATGTGTGGAAGGAAGATTGTTTGCAGTAAATGAAAGCAGTAGAGCAGTTGATTTAATTGTAGATGTAAAAGAATGGACCGGGGTCCACAGTTCACTAGTGGTGTCTTCTCCATAAATAAAATACTACACATGCTGGGTAACAAATTACAGCTGGGCAATTGACAGAATAGAGAATGCATGACAATGCATGAACATTGCATAATACAAAGGATGATGATGTCTATATGAGATGCTTTGGGCATTACGACAAAATACATAGATAGCTGTTCCAAGCATACACCTATGCCTAAATAGTCCACCTTTGAGATAACATACCATAAAATCTCTCCAGTATTAAGTTGCAAGCAACAGACAATTGCATGAAGAACAGTGCATAAAGTTTACTCCCTAGTAGCAACGGCACTCCCCCGTCCTTATATGTTTCTGTCACTCAAGCCAAGGCACACAGGGACCGAACCCACTATCTAGCATAAATACTCCCTCTTGGAGATACAAGCAACTACTTGATCAAGGCAATTACAAGTACCGGAAAGCATGCAAGATCACAAATAACATAGACATGATAATATCAATAATCAACATCACAAGGTACTTCTCTATTCATCGGATCCCAGCAAACACAACATGTAGCATTACAATAAGATGATCTTGATCATGATAGGCAGCTCACAAGATCTAAACATGATAGCACAAGAGGAGAAGACTACCATCTAGCTACTGCATGGACCCGTAGTCCAAGGATGAACTACTCACACATCTGTCCGGAGGCGGGCATGGTGGTGTAGAGCCCTCCGGTGATGATTCCCCTCTCCGGCAGGGTGCCGGGGAGAGCTTCAGAACCCTCCCGAACTAGGGTTGACGACGACGGCGGCGACGAATGTTTTTCTGGAATTTTGATCGGGTACTTAGGGTTTTCTTGTCGGGTGGATTATATAGGCGAAAGGGCGGCGTCGGTGGAGGCCCGAGGGGGCCACACCACCTGGTGGCGCAGCAGACAGGTGGGCCGCGCCACCCTAGGGTGTGGTCGCCCTCTGGTGCGTCTTCGGCTCCCCTTTGGACTCCGTGTGCGTGACGAAATTATAAGATCCTGGGTTTTTGTCCCGTCCGATTCCGAGAATATTTCCTTAAGTACTTTTCTGAAACGGAAAAACAGCAGAAAACAGGAACTGGCACTGGGGCATCTTGTTAATATGTTAGTTCCAAAAATGCATAAAAATGCTATAAGATGTAAACAAAACATGTAGCAAATGGTATGAAAACAAGCATGGATCATAAGAAATTATAGATACGTCGGAGACGTATCAATCTTCATCCATGAACTAGATGAGAGAGAGAGAGAGGGAGAACCGTACCATCATCCGTCGGAGGAGATCGGGGGAGGGAGATGCGGAGGAGCTCCAAGGAGGCAGCGGAGAGCAAGCCTCGGGGCCGGAGGAGCTCCAAATCGGCGGCGGCAAAAGGGGCGGCGGCGGTTGGAGAGAGGAGGAGGAGTTGGGGCACGGTGGGGAAGATGGGATCTGAAAAGATCTCCCCAGGCGTGCCCTAAAGATACCTCCCACCAACCCCCGCTGGCGGCAGTTGATACGTCTCAAACGTATCTATAATTTTTGAGTGATCCATGCTAGTTTTGTGATATTGTCACATGTTTTTACTGTCATTTATATCATTTTTATGCATTTTGTCGGACTAACCTATTGACAAGATGCCAAGTGCTAGTTCCCTGTTTTTGCTGTCTTTTTGTTTCAGAAATTTACTTCTGGAAACATTCTCGGAATTGGACGAAAATTTACGGGGAATTTTTACTCGACGGAAGGCACCAGGACACCAAAGGGGAGCCCTGGGGGCCACCCACAGGCCAGGGGCGGCCTGCTGCCGTGGCCTGGGGGCCACCCGCGAGTGGGGCCCGCCCCTGCCCGTGGGGCACCTCCTCGGCCCCCTCCGACGCCTATAAAATCAGAAATAACCTAAAAACGTCGAGGCGCCCATTATTTTCCAGAAACTCGACCCCGATGCGCCGTCACCGAAAACCCTAGTTCGGGGTCCAATCTAAAGCTGATCCCGGCACTCTGCCGGAGGGGAGATCGATCCCGGAGGGCTCTTCATCATCATGCCTTCCTCCGGGATGATTTGTGAGTAGTCTCACCTTGGACTACGGGTCCATGGCAGTAGCTAGTTGGTAGTCTCTCTCTCTTGTGCTTCATGTCTTATGATCTTGTGAGCTGCCTAACATGATCAAGATCGTTTATTGTAATGCTATGTGATGTGTTTGCTGGGATCCGATGGATTATGAAGTTATGTTCAGATTGTGCATGATTCTTATATTAGTAATGTATGTTCATGCATGCTCTCCGATGTGCGTAGTTACTTTGGCCAAGTGATTGTTTGTATCTCCAAGAGAGGGTATTTATGCTAGATAGTGGGTTCATGCCCCCTTTTGTTCCTGGGCACGAGTGACAGAAACATCTAAGGGCGAGGGTGTGCTGTTGCTACTAAGGGTAAAACAACGGTGTTAATGTCTCTTTTGATATTAGTATTGCTTACTTCATGCACTTTACTTAATGCAATTGTCTGTTGCTTGCAACTTAATACCGTTGGGTGACAGGCTGGATAGCGATCCCACGGTGGACTTCTTAGACAAAGACGCAGTTGGACTCAACGGTCTTTGTTCCTTGTCGTGATGCCTCCATAAATATTATCATGTCCTTTTGCCATAGCTAAATTGGGTTTGTGTCATGATCTTGTCAATTGCCTAGCTGTAATTCGTTCACCCATCACATGCATATTATATTTACTTGAGAGACTCCACTAGTGAACCCATGGCCCCCGGTCCATCTTTTTACATTGTTTACAACCTCATTTACTTGCTTTTAATTATCATTATTCCTCTGGTCACTTTTCATATTTTATCTATTTCATCATACAATTAACCGCTTTGTTTTCTGCGAGACCGAAAAGATTGACAACCTTTCCGCCGTTGGGGGCAAAGTATTTTGGTTGAGTGTGTGTAGGTCCACGTCTGTTGAAGGTCAAGCGCCAGAGATCTTCAACATTCACCTCGTTGTTGATTTCAAAGTCCTACTAGTTCGATAAACCTCGGTTCAGTAAACGAGGGAAAACTGCTACTAGCTGCAATTCCGCCTTCGCTTGGGGGCACCACCCAACTTATTTTTATACAGCAGCAAGCTCTTTTCTGGCGCCATTGCCGGGGACTTTGGAGCTACAGCAAAGGGAGTCTCATACTCTCAATCTCTTTACTTTGTTTTTGTCTTGCTTGCTTTATATCTCGTTTAGTTTATTTTCCTGTTTTAAAATTTTAAAACCCAAAAAAATTAGTGGAATCTTTATTTCAGTTTTGTTTATCTTTTATCTAGTGGCTATGTTCCCTTCTAGTTTTGGTATGAAAGATGTTAAGGTAGGAAGTGGGGATGTTGTTGGAAAAGATAATATTGAAGAATTCCTTACTTTTGTTAGCAAACTCTATACTCATGATAAAAGATCAATAGTCGAGCTAACTGATAGTTATGATTCCGCCATATCTTGTTTGGTAGCTCGTCTAGAGAAGAGGTTTGTTAATTTAAATCCTATACTACAGCAAATGTTTCTTAAGCTTGATAGCATGGAGAGAGGAGAGGAAAATATTTTGTATTAGAAACTCTTCTCCATGAATTTGATGATATAGTTAAAGAAGCTAGGAAAATATTTGCTCGTTATGGTGCTCTTGGTTCATATCCTAATATTCACTATTCTTTGGATGTTAGGGATGAAAATCTAAGGAAGTACACTCGAAACATGGAGGTAAAGGAGAAGGTTGAAATTTCTGTACCATTTAAGCTCCTAGGGATGGCCGATGCATTGGAAGACAATTTTGGTTGGATTGCTCCCCAAAACCTATTTGATGAGAGCAGTCAACCAAAGAAAAGGAGAAGGATGATTCTCAGCCCTATATTGGTAATATCCAATGCATCTATGATAAATTTGCTAGTATTTGATTGAAAGATAATAATGCCTTTGATCCCGAAAAAACTTGATATTTGGCATTGCGCCTAGCTAAAAGGCGTTAAAGAAAAGCGCTTGTTGGGAGGCAACCCATCTTTTATTTTCAGTTTGCTTTTTGATTTTCTTGAGTCATGAAGTTATTACCTCTATAGCAACTTCATTGTATCTTTTTCTTTTGTTTTTTTGTGCCAAGTTTTGCCTCTAATGCATTGAAAGTGCGAGGTATTGTGTTGCTGTCCAAAAACAGATTTTGTGCGCCAGTTGCACGAAAATCCTAAAATCTCCAAAATTTTATCTTTTTCTGATAATGTTTTACAGCAAGCCTGATGCTTTTATCTATCCTTCGTTAGTTTTAAGTTTTTGATTTGAGCTGCAGAAGTGCCTCGAAAAATTCGATATTTACAAACTGTTCAGATTTTGACAGATTCTGCTTTTATTTTGCATTTGTCTCTTTACCATCGTCATATGTGATACTCTAGGGGTGGAGTGCCACATTGAGGCTTAGTAAACAGTAGCTATTGTTTAATGAAGTTGGTTTGCAATTTGTCATGAGTTGAACACATGTGCATTTTAATTTATGAGCACTAACCCTCTAATCAAATTATGAGAAGTTTTGTGTGAAGAGAGTTTTTAAGTTTCAAAGGAGAGGAATATGAAGAAACCGAGGATGGATCAGAGCTCAAGCTTGGGGATGACCCCATGGCACCCCCTCTGAATATCAAGAACTATCAAGAGTCAAATCTTGGGGATGCCCAAGGCATCCCCTCATCTTCACCGACTATCATAAGGTCGTCTTCGTTGAACTTCGTTTTTATCACTTTACATATTATGTGCTATGCTTGGAGCGTCTTTTTACTTTCAGTTTTGTTTGTTTGTTTGTTTGTTTGTTTGTTTGTTAGTCATATCTTTGTTGGATCCTAGCTTTATTTGTGTGGGGGAGAGACACGCTCCGTTTTTTTGTTTGAATACTCCTTTGCTTCGCTTATATCTTTTTGAGTATTCTTAGCTATTGTTTGTTTTATAGTAAGCTCTCGCTTTTAGCTTTTATCTTGTTTAGAGCTGCTAGTTGTTAAGTTAAAATCTCTTGTTCTTCACTTATATTTGTTGGAGAGTTGTTTTGGTTACTTGGTTAATGTGTTAGATCGGAAAAATGCTATGCATGTGGCAGTGGTATGAAGTAGAAAAACCTGCATAGTCTTGTAGATCACTATGTGGATAATTTGATACCCTTCAATTGTTTTGAGGCACTAAAATAACTAATGGTTAAAATGTGTTGGTTAATAGTGTTAGAGCTGATTAGTGGAGAGGAGTTATTAAAGAGTGGAGCCGTACTTTTCTGAACTAAAAAACCTAAGTCAACAATGCTAATGTGTCATGAATTTTACTAAGTTGAAAATAAGTTCCTAGTGGGTATTTAATGCAACGGTCGGGGAAGCCAACGGGGCACTTGTGTCGCCGCCACGATCCCTCTCGGGGTGTCTCTAACCATTTGTGGAACATTGAAACTACTAGTTGTTTGCAATATACGAAATGCATTGTTGAGTTTTGGTTTTTGACACTTCCACTTCCATATTTTGCTAGCCTCTTCGGTGCTGCGCAATGCCCTCTCACATTGAGATTGGTGCATACTTCGCGAGCACATCCAACTCCGTGGGAGAACTTCATCCTGTTCTCCTACACATAAGCCAACTATCTTCCTCAAAACAGCCACCATACCTACCTATCACGGCATTTCCATAGCCGTTCCGAGATACATTGCCATGCAACATCCATCATTACATTACATGACTTGATGTCATTCTTAATTACCATATAGTTTGCTTGATCATTGAGTTAGTGTGCAGCGTGGCTTGCCACATGTTCTACATTTTTTCCACACTACACTCGATCATGCATATCTTCTTTTATACATCATGTATTAGTCTTATGAGTTATGAGTACAAAAGTGTGATGATCATCTTGTAAAAATAGAGTGTTGCCCCTACCTGTGAGTATATTGAAAAGAGTCCAAAGTGGCCACATAAAAGAGTCCAAAAGAGACCAATGAGAGAAAATTTAAAAGAGCCACACGGAGGCCACAATTAAAAAAAAGAGAAATATAAAAGAGAGAGGGGGCAGCACTACTATCCTTTATTCCACACTTGTGCCAGTTAGCACCTACACTTCATTATAGAGAGTTTTCATGTTTCATTTGTATAACTATGTGGGGAATTAACGTTATAGAACTTGGCTTGTATATTCCAAGGATGAGCCTCCTCAAATGAGCTCTAGGTCTTCATGAGCAAGCAAGTTGGATGCACCCCCACTAGTTCCATTGGAGAGCTTTCATACACTTATAGCTCTATGTGCATCCGTTGCATGGCAATCGCTACTCCTCATACAGTGTCAACTACGGGACTTCCTTCTGTCTTGTGGTTACTTTCTCCACTGTTTGAGCCTTTCTTTTTGACCTTCCAAACCTCCATCATTGTTCTCTTTGCCATAACATCATGGTGCCAAAGCCACTTTTTACTTGCACTAGTTGAGTAGACTTCGAAACAGTTGATTTGTGAAGTAGATGGATTAGGACACCTAACTTTAGCTTGGCTATTTTCATGAATGACTAATTAGATTCTTTGAAGAATGATTGATACTTTACATTGGAGACATAATTCGCAATTCTTCTTTCTAAACCTTATGTATGGTTCCATGTCTCCAACGCACTTATTCATGAAAAGTTTCTAGCATTTGTTAGCTAGCATTTGTTAATCATTGTTTGCTTAATGTCAACTATAGAAAATTGTTTTGGATCACCTTATTCACTTCATGTGCTTTGCATTACTATCTTGATCAAGATTGTGTTGGTTGCATGTCTCATCAAAAATTATTTGTTATCACTTACCTACTCGAGGACGAGTAGGAGTTAAGCCTGGGGATGCTGATACGTCTCAAACGTATCTATAATTTTTGAGTGATCCATGCTAGTTTTGTGATATTGTCACATGTTTTTACTGTCATTTATATCATTTTTATGCATTTTGTCGGACTAACCTATTGACAAGATGCCAAGTGCCAGTTCCCTGTTTTTGCTGTCTTTTTGTTTCAGAAATTTACTTCTGGAAATATTCTCGGAATTAGACGAAAATTTACGAGGAATTTTTACTCGACGGAAGGCACCAAAGGGCAGCCCTGGGGGCCACCCACAGGCCAGGGGCGGCCTGCTTCCACGACCTGGGGGCCACCCGCGGGTGGGGGCCGCCCCTGCCCGTGGGGCACCTCCTCGGCCCCCTCCGACGCCTATAAATTGCTATCTGACCTAAAAACGTCGAGGCGGCCATTGTTTTCCAGAAACTCGACCCCGACGCGCCGTCACCGAAAACCCTAGTTCGGGGTTCAATCTGAAGCTGATCCCGGCACTGTGCCGGAGGGGAGATCGATCCCGGAGGGCTCTTCATCGTCATGCCTTCCTCCGGGATGATTTGTGAGTAGTCTCACCTTGGACTACGGGTCCATGGCAGTAGCTAGTTGGTAGTCTCGCTCTCTTGTGCTTCATGTCTTATGATCTTGTGAGCTGCCTAACATGATCAAGATCGATTATTGTAATGCTATGTGATGTGTTTGCTGGGATCCGATGGATTATGAAGTTATGTTAAGATTGTGCATGATTCTTATATGAGTAATTTATGTTCTTGCATGCTCTCTGATGTGCGTAGTTACTTTGGCCAAGTGATTGTGTGCATCTCCAAGAGAGGGTATTTATGCTAGATAGTGGGTTCATGCCCCCTTTTGTTCCTGGGCACGAGTGACAGAAACGCCTAAGGGCGAGGGTGTGCTGTTGCTACTAAGGGTAAAACAGCGGTGTTAATGTCTCTTTTGATATTAGTATTGCTTACTTCATGCACTTTACTTAATGCAATTATCTGTTGCTTGCAACTTAATGCCGTTGGGTGATAGGCTGGATAGCGAGCCCACGGTGGAGTTTTTTTAGACAAAGACGCAGTTGGACTCAACGGTCTGTGTTCCTTGTCGTGATGCCTCCATAAATATTATCATGTCCTTTTTGTCATAGCTAAATTGGGTTTGTGTCATGATCTTGTCAATTGCCTAGCTGTAATTCATTCACCCATCACATGCATATTTTATTTACTTGAGAGACTCCACTAGTGAACCCATGGCCCCCGGTCCATCTGTTTACATTGTTTACAACCTCATTTACTTGCTTTTAATTATCATTATTCCTCTGGTCACTTTTCATATTTTATCTATTTCATCATACAATTTAACCGCTTTGTTTTCTGCGAGGCCGGAAAGATTGACAACCTTTCCGCTGTTGGGGGCAAAGTATTTTGGTTGAGTGTGTGCAGGTCCATGTCCGTTGAAGGTCAAGCGCCAGAGATCTTCAACATTGACCTCGTTGTTGATTCCAAAGTCCTACTGGTTCGATAAACCTCGGTTCGTTAAACGAGGGAAAACTGCTACTAGCTGCAATTCCGCGTTCGCTTGGGGCACCACCCAACTTATTTTAATACAGCAGCAGCAGTGCCACCCGTTCAGACGGTAGTGCCGCCCCTAGTGCTGTGGCCAAGCCAGGGGTACCCCCGCATGCTGCGAACCCGTAGCAGCGATAGTACCGCCAGGCTTGGCGGCAGTACTGGCGCCTTGGCACACTGCCAGGCCCGAGGGACTGTCGCGCTGCAAAACTGCCAGAACAATTCCGCGACGGCGGTAGTACCGACGGGTCTGGCGGTAGTGCCACCGACCTATTGCACAACCAACCAAAAACTTGAGTTTTAAAGCATTTTGAAGGAGAGTGGCTTGTAGGAAAGAAGTATTGGCATGGGATAGAAGGCACAAACTGTCATAGATTGGTACGACACTCACAATTGCAAGATGCAACTCAAAAGTCCAATTTGTGAGTGTTTTTCCACAAGACGCACATATTGACACATATAGGTCTATAAAGATCCAAACAAAAACCAAAACACCAACTCCTCACATGGGGAGGTTGGTGGCCGAGGCCATGTATGAGTATAGTAGAGTGAGACACCGCAAAGATGTATCTTGGGTTCTGTAACAACCCCAGATTGGTAATGAAAAATACGAAGAATTTTTCCACTTTTTGCATTCTTGTTTGCATCATGGCATTCATATGAATTTGCTTTTCCTAACAAACCAACATATGCAAGCAATTGAAATGGGGAAGCCCAACCTTCCCAAAACCTCCAACCCAAATGCAATGCCCAACTTGGCAACAAACTAAATGAACTTCCAAATTGTTAGGAAGTTCCAATTTTGCTTTTTATAACCCTTTCTCCATTTCCAAATATTGTCAAATCAGAAATGAATATGAGAATTCAAAAGTTGGTTCAATTCCATTCTATTTTTGAACCCAAGTTAACCTTTCCAAAAATTCAAACTAAAATCATGGGGAACTTCAATATCATTGTGAGAGCCTCCATGAATATTTTCATTATTTTTGGAAATGCTTAAGTGCTCTAAATAATTACATTTTGGAAATTGTCAAAAATACTTTTAATTAAAAGCTGTGAACAAATGTTGCCCAAAACATTTTATTTTGGACCACCAAATTTTGTGGAGGTTCTAAAGTTTAAATGGAGCCTATATGAATTTTTGCACATTTTATAAAAATGTCCTGGTGCCTCAATTAAATCGCTAAAGCCTGCTGCTGGACCATTTTGCAATTTAGTTAAAAGTTGTCAGGGGGGTTTTCAGAAAATTGCATCGCCACTGTGGCGCCATGGCGCACGGGAGCCATGCCGCGCTGTCGGCAGAGCTGCTCCGCACGCGGCCGTGGCCCCCTGGGGACAAGAAGCTGCCCTCATCGCTCACCTACCCCGCACTCCTCTCCTCTCTCATTTCCTCCCCTAACTTCTCGGATCGAGGTCACCTCTCTCTCTCCGG
Source organism: Puccinellia tenuiflora (assembly GCA_012064385.1). Lineage (NCBI taxonomy): Eukaryota > Viridiplantae > Streptophyta > Magnoliopsida > Poales > Poaceae > Puccinellia > Puccinellia tenuiflora. The sequence continues at coordinate 1,924,228 of QRDG01000062.1, read as the reverse complement.
AGCTCTCCCTGTCGCCACCGCTCGCCTCCGCGTGCCGCCGCTGTCTGGAGCCTCCACGCATGGATCGAAGAGCACAGGGAGCTCCGCCTCGAGCTCCTCTTCCTCCCCTCCCCAGGAATCGGACCGGGAAGCCCGACGACGACGCGTGCGTCATCGACTTCGTCTACCGCTGCCGCCGCCGCCCGGATCGATTCCCGGCGTCCCCGTCCCTTCCCCACCGTCGCCGACCCCTCCAAACGGTTGCTGGTGAGGCCCGCGTCCTCTCTAGCTTTTCCCGCATCCTCTCTCCCTCTCCCGCCGCCGTTCGCCGTCCGTCGCCGCTGATTCCCCGCCGGCGCAGCGCACCCGGCCTGTCCGACCTGGGGCCGAACGGTTCGGGCTGGTGCCCGGCCTGTAGCCCGGCCTGGCCGGCTTGAGGCCGGCCTGTCTGCAACTTTGGTTTTTCTTTTAAGAAAGAAGATGAATTAAAATGTTAATATCTATTTGAATAATGATTCAAATTTGACAAACCAAATATCAAATTGTTCAGAAAAACATCACCTACCTATTGGCAACACTTCCAGAATCTTTTGAGTAACTTATTTTGCCTTTATCTAAGATTCCTAAAATGGTATAAAATAATACCTAATTTGGGAAAATCATAATTCGTTAAATATTTAGCAAAAAAATTATGAATAAAATATCAATGTGATCAACACTTCAAATGCAATCAAACCATGCTAATATCACATCATGATCACAAATATTTATTTGATGTTATTCATAATTTGTTTAAAAGAATTAAATTCAGTTAATTATTTAATTCGCTATTTATTCTTCGGTACTCAGAAAATTACAAATAAGGTACCAAAATGATCGGAAGGACAAACCCTAACCATTCATCTCAGGTTCATGCATATTTGAGCCACTTCTCTTTGTAATAATTTATAAATAAGGTGGTCACTAAGATAAATATGGGGTTGTCTCCAAATAATTGCACTAATTATTTGGAACTCCATTTAATTTGTTAAAATAAATTAAATGTTGTTATCTTTGCATAAACTTGTCATGTCATCATGTGATTGTGCATTGGACCTTGTCCTCGGGTGATTTATTTGTTCTTTGTGTTAATTTTGGTTGTCGATAGATTCCGGAGTCGAGGGTTCCCTCGCCTACCTCGACGAGCCGTACTACACGCCCCGACAGCAAGGCAAGAGATAACCTAACCTTGTTGGCATCTAGCCTCCTATTGTTTTATAAACTTATTTTATCCACCATAATATTGCATGCGATTCCAATGACCATTTTTGATCAATATTAGAGTATCCTATGAATGCATGTTTCCCCCCGAGCCAATCACATGTATCCCTACCTATGAACCCTAGAGTTGATGTGTTGGCCCGAGACAAAGATAGAATTGTTGTTTCTATATGCTTAGCAAAGCTTAGCCATGCTTTGTTAAATGCTTAGCTGTCCGTTATTTAATTCCATGATTTATGCTATTGATGGAATGATCGGACAATGTGGAGGATGTGTGTGGTACTTAATTAATTTGTTAAAGGCTTGGATGAGTTGCCATCGGGGATGGTGATTTGCCTCATTCTTGCCGCCTAGGATGAGAGTGCTTTTAGCTAGAACCAAGAACCGAGCGTGCTTCCAAAGGTGGGGACATATGGAATCCCCTGTGACCGAATAAGTTGTGAGGGGCTTGTCAAGGGTCCTCTAGTTTGCCATTTCCATTTGCGCGTGTGTTGTGTGGGTGGAAAAGAAACGACGAGGACGGTGGTGTTTAGGATGTGGCCGCGGGGCAGGGGCGTTGGAGGCGCTGAACCTGTCCTTCCGCACACTGATGGTCCTTGAGCAAGCCTCATGCAATGTAAAGGTCTAACCGCGCCCACTCGCCGGCCTTCCCCGGAATATTGATGAGCAATTCCTTCTTCACTAAGAAAACCCTCCGCGGTGTAGTTCTTGAACTCGAACCCATTGTCTCTTCTAATCACCATGATCTTCTCTTGATATTGGCATTGAGCCATGTTAATTGCGGATGAAGTATGAGCTTTATTGAAAAGGCGGGATTCTGTAAGCGGTCTTGATCTGGTCGTTGGATAGAAACCGAGTACACGAAGTTGCAGCAGTTGGCTAACTTTTAACTAAACAAAATCCGAGTCTAAAGGATGACCTAACGGGGGTATATAAGGAGGAGAGGTGTGGGATTTCATCTAGCCATGGGGTGGCGGCCGAATCCTACCCTAGGAAGGCTTTCCTCCTTAGATACGGACTCTAAAACTGCCTATTAAAAGGTATCTCGAAAATACATGGGCCTGGCCCAAAAACGAGGTGGCGCAGCACCTATGAAAAGCCTTGGACGAAATTCATTAATTGATATCTTCTAAAATTCGTCCAAGCCTTCAAGCATCTTTATGGTGGCTTCAAATCACGGTAGTCTCCATTGGTAGTGTCATCATCTCCGTTGGTTGCACTCCTGCTGCCATCTCCTCCAACGTACATGCTCCATAGCTTGTCCCTCTCATCCATGCTTGGTCCATCATTCCTAAGAGAGACAAACACATTTGATTTAGGCAGCATCATATTCTCATGAATATTAGGAGTAGCTTGTAAGAACGAAAGTACCTGTTGATTAAGTTGACGTGCACGAGCTCTAGTCATAGGTCCTTGTAATGTAGGTGGTGTAGTAGTGGCGGTTGCATCTATAGCAGGGATGTCCTCATCAATTAGCAATGATCCAATCAGGAATGCAAGTTGAATAAACGGTCAAAGACGGTACTGTGCTGGTCCTAGGCTAGACCGTTTTAGAGACGCGAGCCTATAACACCAACGACGTCACGACGTGGCAACAACAAGCAAACAAGCAAAAAGGAGGATCAACCGCGGTAACAAAAGCTGCACGAAAGAAGGGATTTTTTTTTTACAAATCTGCTCACGCTAGACCACAGACGGTCTCTGTGGTCGGACGGACGATATTTTTTTTTTTGCAAAACTGCTCATGCTAGACCACAGACGGTCTCTATGGTTGGGCGGATTTTTTTTTACAGTAGGTCGTGAAAATAGAAGACTAAACCTATCAAAACTCTTTTAGATCACGAAAATCTTACAAGGAAAACACAACAAAAGAACAAGAACCCTAACCCTAATCTGTGGTGGCGGCGTATGCGGCGGCTCGGTGGTGTGGCGGATCGGTATGCTCGTGCGAGGGCTTTTGGAGGCGGCGCGCTGCAAGAACGTGGTGGTGGCGGCGCAATGTGAGCTTGTGGAACAGAGGTGATGGTGGCTGTTGTGGGATGCGTGGAAGCGGTGGTAGATGCGAGCGGTGCGATGGGTAGATGGAGATGCACGAGCAACGGTGGATGGTGTTGGCGGCGGTACAGCGGCGGGGCGGCGGTGATCTGCAAGCGTACAAGTTGATGCGGCAGCGGCGATGACAAATTGTGCGAAGAACTCGAAACTCTACGGGACTAGACGCTAAGACCAGCAACTCGACACGACGATGCAGACGTAAACTCAACGATGCAATGCACTGAAAAGAAAATGCAAAGGTTTAGATTGGTTCTAGGACGGAAGGATCTAACCTAATTATATTTTTGTGGTTTTTCGTGGACTGTAGGTATGAAGAACAGATGCAATCTACACTAGTAAACTGTAAATCTCACCGATCAACCTGAAATCTGATACCACTTGATAGAGGCAAAGGTGTCCGATCTTTCGATGAGATGATACTATCGATTTGGGTGGCGTCGACGTTGACGATCCGACTACAAACGTGCGAGGACGCTGCGCCTTAGCAATCGCTACACCAACTCCGGGAAGGTTTATGACAGCGCCGTAGCACAATCGACCAAACCAACTAAGGTCTAATTCCTGCAGGCAATCGAAGAACAAGCAAGAACTAAGAATTGGCAATCTGAATATTGCAAATATGAATGATTAGAGATGAAAGTGGGGTTCCGAAGAGCGGTCTTGGTCTGGCCGATCTGGCACAAACGAAGTATGGTGAAGTTGCAGCGACGGCTAGCTAACTTTTGACTAAACAAAACCCAAGTCTAAAAGAAACCCTAGGTGTTGTATTTATGGAGAAAAGAGGGGAAATTCGTGCTCCCATGGGTGGGGCCACGAAATCCAGCCTAAACCTCTTTTTTCCCATCAATACGGACTCTAAAAACTACCCACAAAGGGGTATGACGAAAATACATGGGCCTAGCCCAAAAATAAGGTGGCGCAACACCTATAAAAGGACTTGGACGAAAATAATAAATTGGTAACTTGTATAGTTCGTCCAAGACTTCATTTGGCATTACGATGGCTTCAGGCTGCGGTAGACTCCCTCCGTGGCAACATCATCTTCAGTACTTGCGTTCCTGCTGCCAGCTCCATGGACGATCATGCTCCAATACTTGTCCATCAACTCCTCGCTAGGTCCATTATTCCTAAGTGTAACAAACACATCGGTTTTAGGCAGTAGCATATTCTCATGTAAATTTGGAAGAGTTCCAAGAAACGAAAGTACCTGGTAATTTAGTTGACGTGCACGAGCTCGAGTAATAGGTCCTTGTATTTGTGTAGTGGTAGGACTAGTGGTTGTAGTTGGGATGTCCTCATCAGCAACCGTCATGATCAGCATCGATCACCACGCATCCAAGGAGGCAAATCTACACTCTAAAAGTCTATGGAGTGCTGAAACTGAACGCTTCCTTCAACTAGCTCCGTCCACTCAGCAAGTTGTCCTTGCCGGAAACCCATGGTTGAATCCACACTTCTTAGGTCAACACCACTGCGCCGACGCATTTCAACCGGATCGGTCCGTTTCGATCCGGATGGGTCGAAACAAGGGCCCAATGCACCGACGTATTTCGAGCGTCGTCCTTTTTTCGTCCGTTACCAGACGCAAATCCGGCCCAATTCTAGGTGAGGTTTGCATCCACACAGACAGAAAACGAAGTGTCAACACATCCGCCCACACATGGAGCCGGCCCCACTTGGCAACGACAGAAACCGCCCCCCGTCCTTCTTTTTATCCACTCCCCTAGGGGTCCTCGACCAAATCCCTACTTCCACTTCCGTCCACCGCCCCTTCTTCTCCCTCGCCGCCAGCACAAACCCTAGCCAGTAGCCACAATACCATTCTTCAAGCTCGGCAAGGGCAAGCACGACGCCGAGGCCGGGTCCTCATCGAGGCAACGCCACGCGCGGCACCGGACCGCGTGATCCCGCCCGCCGCTCCATTCCAGAACCAGCAGCGCGTGAGGCGCAGGGAGTACCTCAGCGCACGCTGGTGCCTGTGGTACCGGGACAACGTCGTCCCCGTACCCTGGTCGGACGTGCATCTACCGGACAAGTGGCACCTGAATCCGGAAAGTGATATGGGCATGACGGAGGAGGTGTAGTCTAATTTATTTATGTCTTTGCTATTTTTAATAAGTGTTCGGTTTGGGCCTGTCCAACCGAACTAGCTAGGCCCATTAGTGGGGCGCACCAACTAGGTCGGTACTGTAGCTACAGTACCGCGCTACAGTACGCCCCCACCTCATCCATATAAGGGGCTGGGCGCATTAGGGTTTCTTAGCTTTGGTTGAATTAAATCTTGTAATCCTGAAGCTCACCACCAGCCCTACGGGGTTGGTTCCATGACGGCGTCTCGGACGTTCGTCTAGTTATCTATCAATAAAGATGTGTGAGTTCTTGAATTGTCAAGAGTGAACATGTGTGCTTGGGCGTCCTTGAATCTGTCAAGGGAGTTCAAGATCTATCGGTCCTATGGATCATCAAGGTGCATCGTGAAAGATCGGGAAAACTATCCTCATCATGTGGTATCAGAGCGCCAGGTTGATCACGGTGCAGATTGATTTGTTGTTTGGTTTTTCTGTTCGATTTGTAGTGGCTGCCATTGGGTACGCCGCCACCTTATTGTTGGTGAAGATCGTGGAGACCAGTAGCGTCAAGTTACCAGGAAGAAGGCGGCGTTCGTCACAAATCGTTCTGAGGGGGCGCAGGCGAAAGGCGAGGAAGGAAACAACGAACCAGAAAAAGTTACGTCGGCCTAGTCCCCGGAATATCCGGCCTGCTCGCGCCCGCACAGACGGAACAGCGTCCAGAAAGGATCAGGATCGGCTGCAGGGTGAAGATCGATTCGGATCCAGCTTCGTCACGTCGTGGTGGTGCTGATCACGAGGAAGAAGCAGCAGAGGAACATCACGTGGATGTTGATCCGCGTTGTCTTGTGAAATCAGCGGCCGCCGCGCTAGGAGGAGCACGATCTGATCATGAGGGAAGGAGCAGTAGTTGGACATGGCCGTGTTTTCCTTTCCAGAGTCCCACGTGTGACACGATTGACACAGCGATCGTGAAGTCCCGGTGCAGAGTCCAGGTGAAAAAAAAATATAGGAAAGGAAAGATTGGATCGGATTTGTCTTCCTTTGTGGTGCGTGGTGTCCAGCTAGCAAAAGATAAAAAAAAACAGACTTGCTGGCATCTAGTGGATACGTAAGGCAAAGAATTTGGTGCACATCTGATTGGTACTATTTCTACCTGATATTTTCAGTTCAGTCGATGGCGCAATTTTGTATGAGGAAAGAAAGGACAAAGAAAATAAAAGAAGACACGAGTTTTTCACACGTTTGTATACTCAGGTGTTTCAACTTATTTGGATCCATAGCGTACAGGAGTTTGTTCTGTGTGTTTTGGGTGATATGCATGCTGCACCTTCAGTTTGCATTTGGAGGATGCTTGTGTCTCCATCAGGTTGACGGCGTCGAAGACCGAAGGGCGCCAAGGGCAAGTCAAGCTAGTCGAGAGGGAGGATGAGGTGTGGAAGACTGGCGAGGCTTGGGGATGGAGAGCGGCGGTGTTTCTTATCTGGCGCCACCCTTTCCGGCAGACCCTCACGCGTTGGGGACAACGCTTCTTGAAGGGGGGGAGGATGATATGGGCATGACGGAGGAGGTGGAGTCTAATTTATTTATGTCTTTGCTATTTTTAATAAGTGTTCGGTTTGGGCCTGTCCAACCGAACTAGCTAGGCCCATTAGTGGGGCGCACCAACTAAGAACCTTGCAATAATTTACAAATTTTTAGATGAAATCGAGAAATATAATATAGCACAGATGCAGCCACCATATCAATATTGACAGCAAAAAACAAACAGAACTAAGATGGTCACTTATTGGCACACATGTATGACAGGTAGCACATACATGGCCACAAATGAGTTATATACAACCATGCCTACAATTATTCTTCACTTCTGGCTTAACCACAAAATTCCACTGGAATTAGTACAGTTCTTTCTAGGTTCAACAATTAACTGGCAATATTCTTCGACTGAATTGATTCAAAACTCTGCGCAACTTTGAACTAGACACAGGTGACCCAGCCTAAAACAAAAGCAGGTGCATAGGCAGATGGTGGCCTGTACAGCGCCTGAGGGGGGGGGGGGGCGAGAGAGAGATGCACCTGCATTGAGCGCACACGCTGCCTCCTCGACACAAGAACAACGAAGATGTGGACGGAAAGGCAGTACATCACGCTGGGGAGATGAATCGCTGGAGCAGGAGCTACAGCCGTCGTGACCTTCCTGCCCCCTATTGTGGCCGGCGGCAGCCCATTTCTCCTTCTACCGACAAGACCGAGCCGCGTGAGAAGGAGGCCGCAGAGCTCATGATGGGATAGAGAGGGTGCAAGATTTGTTGGCGAGGCAGGTGGAGGTCTCGCTGGTCAGAGGTGGGGCTGCAGGGACGGTTTGTGACAACTGGCTGGAGGTTGGCGGCTAGGACTCACGGGCGGAGAGGAGGGAGGAATTCGGAGGCGGGGCCCACTTTTTCATCCATTGCGTGAATCCTAGGGTTTTCACCCCACTTTTGTTCTCCTTGCAGCGCAGCGATGGGGTGCAGGCTGCAGTACAAATCCACGAGGCACAGAGGCAGTACATCGAGTCTCAATTGTTTCTCCAAGCAAGTGTGCCACCAGACGGTTTGTGACAACTGGCTGGAGGTTGGCGGCTAGGACTCACGGGCGGAGAGGAGGGAGGAATTCGGAGGCGGGGCCCACTTTTTCATCCATTGCGTGAATCCTAGGGTTTTCACCCCACTTTTGTTTTCCTTGCAGCGCAGCGATGGGGTGCAGGCTGCAGTACAAATTCACTCGTTCCGAACTGGCATATTTCTCCTGCAAATAAATTCATCCTGATGAGTTCATGATCAGCTCCACCTGCATTGAAATATGTACTCCATGGAACAAACAAACAATATGTAAACGTTGGATAGAGATATGCATTCGGATGATTATTAATATCACGGGTTCTATGCAGTATTACCAGGAGATTCTAGAGCTTCACCACCAGGTGAACAACCAAGAACCTTAGCCCTCCGTTGTACATACAGGAGGGGCTCCCATAGCGAAATAGCCAACAACAAATTAAGCAACCATTGACCCCTCTAACCTAAAAACATATCTAGCTGATAGGATCCAGCCAGCAACAAAGTAAGCAACCATTGACCCCTCTAAACTAAAAACAAATCTCCAGATTACACAAAGGGAACACTTAAGCAAGGAATTAAGGTTTAGTTTTCATGTTGGAATCCAACTAAACAATGTTATGCCAACATGCTAAATATTCCGAATTTGCACAGTCAACCCAGCCCATAGTGTGAAATCAGCCAGCCAAGCCACAAATCAATAAGGCCATTTCCTTCCAATAATCTGCTCAAATATAGGACACTTATGCACCTCACATGATTCGATGGCCATGTAGATGCACATCACAAAGAAAGCAGAAGAGAAAGGAGAGGAACAAGAGACTCACCCAAATCACGGTTGCGGCGCGGTGAACAGTCGAAGCCAAGTGGTAGCCGGCTGACAATCACTCGTGAGGCACAAGAGGCCATGGTCGGAATAGCCAGAACATTCAAAGGCACTCCTTCAAGTAGATCACACAATTGAAGAACAGATATGATTTTAACTGAAAAAAGCAAGGTTTTTAGAAACAGCCTCACCTTTCTCCCATGGGAACACACGGGCAATTCAAAAAACCTTGCGCTGCCACGACGGCTTTGTCATCGTAATGCCTAGTTTAACCCAAACCAACAAGTTCAAGCATAAGTAAATGCTTTGTTCATACAAACAAAATATAAATCCCTAATTACACAAGATTAGAAGGCGACTATGATTTGGTGTAACTAAAACTAACTAACATGTTGTTGCCTGGAAATCAAAGCTATATGACTAAAGCGCTAGTCCTAAGTTGAATTAGACCACACATTAGTTCGACTACAACAGCAACTAAAAAATTAACCATTAAAGCTAACTTTAAGGATGACAATATATCAAGCAATACACATTACTATAAGTTGTAATTGGCAGAAAACATTATTCCTCAAGATCATAAACTGCATGGATTGAGTAAAAGAAATTTATTTTACATGAAAGCTACATCAACGTGAGCTAGTTGCTTGCTTAACCTTGTCGCAAGATCCTAAAAGGAGGTTGTGGTCTAATGTAGTTATTCGAGTGACCTATGATATCCAAAAATGGTATTTCACATGAATAAGAACTTAATTTTACAGAATATGTACCATGATTAACTAGGAAGGATTTTGGCCAGATGATCCAGTGCTGGAGAGATGGCTACAGCGACATCTTTCTAGAGTTTCGGTGATGTGGGTACCTGTCCAGAGGCATCAATGGAAATTAAGAAAGAAACCCACAACTTCTTAAACACAAGGAAGTTAAAAGCTATGGAGCAATATGACGAGGAAGACGAAGCTGAAGTTCAAAGACATCATTTCGTCATCTAGACAAGATAATTTGAGGCCTACGCCATGAGCTTCTAGGTGCTAGTCGTTATTATGTTATGCAACTTGTGTTGAACTTATGTTAATTTTAGTTATTAAATACTAGGGATTTTCTCTATTATTGGGTAACAGTTATTAAACGGGTTATCCGACAGGCTTTTCGAGTAACAGTTACTGGGTACCTGACAGTTGGGACCCGATGTCCATATCCATGTCAGTAGGCCCAGAGTCTTCAGGTGATTCGTAGAATCGGGTGGAGACTCTAACTCAAGTAACCGACAATTACGTCATTTTCATTTAATCTTGAATTAATCGAGGAGCATTACCCGAATCCGGAAATACATCGGAGCAGGCTTTTTTCGTGACTAGTGGGGATATTGCTTAGCGAGCCTGAAGCACTCGACGGATCGGGTTAGTTAACTGCACTCGGGCAAAACAACGCTAAGCTACATCAAGTTCGAGTCCCCGGACTCAAACCCGGAAAGGCAAGTGTAGCCAGATTCACGCCGCGGAGGCCTTACAGAACCTGACTCTCGCAATATGTTTGGTACCCAACGCGTCCGTCACGATTTTCTTCGCACCGTAGGCACGGATATTTTCTGAGTACTCGCAATCTGAGGCAAGTCCCAGGCCAATGGAGCAGATCCAATGGTCTTACCTTCACGTCGTAAACATGGCATCCAGAGATCTGTTGCCGCAGAGGAAATCTGGGGAAGCGCAACTTGTCGAGTGCGATTATCGACCCGTAAGTGGGGTGAAACCTGCCCAGGATATAGTCGACTGGGGCCCGGTCGTATGGCCTTGAGTACAAATTATGAAATAGGAGCCGGAGGCTTTGTGACATCATGGATGACGTTGCCTCTGGGCATGAGATGGGACATGACACTGGTGGCCGTTGTCAGAGTTTGACCATTTGGCATGGCAGCCCAGCGGCGGACTGACCGCACGTCGCACAAAATACGGATCGACGCCCTCGATTCCCGCGTCGGCGGAGTAGTGGAGGGAAGTCCAAGTTGAAGCCTCACGGTTTGTATACTCCTCTACCTGCACCTACTACACCTTGGGAAGATATTAGTATGGATTTTGTGCTAGGTTTACCGAGGACTAAAAGAGGACATGATTCTATATTTGTGGTAGTGGATAGATTTTCTAAGATGTCACATTTTATTGCATGCCACAAAAGCGACGATGCGTCGCATATTGCTAATCTGTTTTTCAGGGACATTGTGAGATTACATGGAGTGCCAAGGACAATTGTTTCTGATCGTGATGTCAAGTTCATGAGCTACTTTTGGAAGACGCTATGGGGGAAGCTAGGAACGAAGCTGCTGTTTTCAACTACATGTCACCCCCAAACTGATGGACAAACTGAAGTGGTGAATCGCACACTATCAACATTATTGCGAACCATGATCAAGAAAAATTTGAGGGAGTGGGAAGAGTGTTTGCCACATGTTGAATTTGCATACAACAGGGCTGTTCATTCCACTACTCAACTTTGTCCTTTCGAGGTGGTCTATGGATTTAAGCCCATTACACCACTTGATTTATTGCCACTTCCCATACAAGAGAGAACAAATATGGAGGCATCCAAACGAGCTGATTTTGTGAGGAAAATTCATATGAAGACTAAGGAGGCCATAGAGAAGAAAGGGAAGTATGTGGCTGATAGAGTAAACAAGAAAAGGAAGGAGGTATTGTTTCAGCCAGGAGATATGGTTTGGGTACACTTTAGAAAGGACAGATTTCCAACATTGAGAAAATCCAAATTGATGCCTCGAGGTGCTGGTCCTTACAAGGTGCTTTCAAAAATAAATGACAATGCATACAAGATAGACCTTCCAGTTGATGAGTTTGGTGTGAGCAATTCTTTCAATGTTGCTGATTTGTCACCGTACATTGGAGATGATCTAGCATCGAGGACGATGCCTTTTCAAGGGGGGGAGGATGATGAGGACATCCCTAGTGTGTCTACTACTTCTCCAATTGAAGACGTTGCTGTCCAAGATAATTCCAAAGAAGTGAGACTTGGTCCAATGACAAGGTCAAGAACCAAGTTGATAGAACAACAGGTGAATTCTCTCCTAGCTGATTGTGATAATTTAATTGATGAGAATTTTATACTACCTAAGTCTATGCATTTATTTGTGATTAGGTTTGTTGATAACACAAGTGCTAATGGAGGGAAACATCAAGACATGAAGGCATGTGATGACACATATGATCATGGAGACATCTGCCATAATGAAGGCACATGAAATCATGGAGACACATGAAGGCCATAATATTACAAGTGTGAAGGCTTCGTATTTTATATATACCTATGGGCCTGCGTGTCATCTAGGCCGAACCCATCATGGGTCGGTTTGTATCTTTCCTTAAGTTGAATTGGAGTCCAGTCCAAGTTGGAGAAGGAGTGCTTGCGCAAGGGACTTGTGGCCGCACCCCCTCTCCCTTAAGTAGCCGCCACCTGCGTGTGGAAGAGTTAGAACAAGTTTAACCAAAAACCCTAGCCTCCAGATTGTAAGCTCAAGCTTTCATCTTGAAGTATTACCTTTGCAAATCTTACGTGCTATCTTGTGGTTCCATTGGGAATAAGGGGATACAGGACCACTTGTGATCTTCGATTGCATGTGCAAGAGTGTGTAGTTGAGAATAGCTAAGGGATTGATTGTTGTTGCATTGGCAGCAGGGATTATCCACGGTGAGATCTCAGTGTAGCACTAGTTATCAAGTTACCAAATCATCCACAAAACATCCACCTTCAAATTCGAGTTGCTCACAAGAGAAGATCGGGCCACCCCTTATCACGTGGTCTCCCCCTCCCACTAACCCTCGTCATCTTGGTAAAAGCTGTGATTTTATGTGCCGGTCACAGATCCGTGGGCGGGGCTGGTGGATCCATGAGTGGTCGGCGATTGATCGCTAGGTGGCGGTGATTCTGCGGCGGCGGTTGCGGTGCTGCTCCTCCTCTGATGTAGGGCTAGGCCCGATCTTCACGGATTTGAGGGGAAAAGGGGATGAACACGAAGAACACGGAGGGGTAACGAGGGAGATTCGTGGGCAAAACACAAAGATAACTAGCAAATCCTGCTGAGAACTCCACCCAACAACAAACCTCAAAAAGGTAGCCTTTGGATCGAAGAATCAAAGCCAAACTTACTCTTGTTGAAACCAATTGCTCTTACCGGCCGGTCCACCGATCCAATAGAATCACCGCAGTGAAAGATTAGTTTGCACTACTAGAGACACCGCAGTGAAAGAGTAGCAACAACAAGATCTACCTCAACGAGGAACCCTAGCTACGAGGGAGGAGGAGCATAGCTCACACAAGTCTCAAATTCAGTCTGCCCCAGAATGGGGAAAGGGGAAAGCTATTTATAGTCTTAGTACAAAACAAGGCAGGAAGGTGGGGAACCGGCCTGGAGGTCCGGCCGGCATAGGTGGAGGTCCGGCCTGGAAACCGGCCTAGGCCGGCCTGGAGGCCGGCTGCGTCGGGTGGAGGTCCGGCCTGGAAACCGGCCTAGGCCGGCCTGGAGGCCGGCTGCGTCGGGTGGAGGTCCGGCCTGGGGGCCGACCTAGGCCGGCCTGGAGGCCGGCCGGCTCGGGTGGGCGTCCGGCCTGGGGGCCGGCCCAGGCCGGCTGGCTCCGCCTTGAGCTTTTGCCTCCTTCTTCCTCTTCTTGCCCATCTTCTTGGATCTCCTCTTGGCCATCTTCTTGACTCCATTGTGGGTCATCATCCGGGTGGATCCTGAGTATACACAAGGTACCGGCATGAAGTAGCAAACCGTTCAAAGGGAGGTCGGGATCACACATCGAGAGGAGCGAGGTCACCTTTTCATGAAGAGCCTTGACTCTTGATCTTGTCATTGGGCCATTTGGCGTGGTGTCCATGGTGTTGTCCACATGTGGGGCTACATCATCTCCCCCCTTCGGAAAGAGTCGTCTTCGACTCGGCATCCTCTTGAACGCTTGCATCTCCGTGGAAAGGTGATAGGTCGGCGATGTTGAACGTGTCATGCACCAAGTACTTGGAGGTTGGGATGTCGATCTTGTAGGCGTTGTCGTTGATGCGCTTGAGGACTTTGAAAGGCCCGTCACCGCGAGGAGCAAGCTTGGATTTTCTTTCATCCGGGAAACGGTCCTTACGGAGGTGTAGCCACACAAGATCTCCTTCTTCGAATATCATGGGCTTCTTCAACTTGTTGATCTTGGTAGCTTGGCGCTTGGTGTGCTCCTCTAGAGTTGCTCGAGTTGACTCATGTAATGTCTTCATGTAGTCGGCTCTTTTGTCGACGTCCATGTCGGTGCGCTCGTGTAGAGGAAGTGGTAGGATGTCTAGGGCGGTGTTGGGGTTGAACCCATAGACAACCTCGAATGGGCTTCGCTTGGTCGCCCGGTGTGATGCACGGTTGTAGGCGAACTCGGCGTGCGGGATGCATTCTTCCCAACCTTTGAGGTTTGGCTTGATTAATGCGCGAAGGAGAGTTGATAAGCTTCGATTCACCACCTCGGTTTGGCCATCGGTCTGTGGGTGGTAAGCGGTGGAGAAGAGGAGCTTGACTCCCAGCTTTGCCATCAATGCCTTCCAAAAGTAGCTTGTGAACTTGACATCTCGGTCCGAAACAATGGTCTTCGGCACTCCATGTAGACAAACAATTTCCCTGAAGAACAAAGTTGCAATGTGTGAAGCATGGTTGGTCTTATTGCAAGGAATAAAGTGTGCCATTTTAGAGAAGCGATCGACAACAACAAATATTGAATCTTTTCCATTTTAGGGACGGCCACATTGCATGAGGACGCCACCGATGCCAAGGCCACTAGCGTCACACTCAAGTTCAAATGTTTTGGAGAAATCCGATAAGGCAAGTAAAGGAGCTTCGGTCAATCTCTTCTTGAGTTCATTGAAAGCCGATTCTTGAGCATTTCCCCAAATGAAGGGTACATTCTTTTTGGTAAGCTCATTCAAGGGGTAAGCAATTGTGCTAAAATCTTTCACAAAGCGGCGGTAAAACCCAAACAAACCAAGGGCGCTACGAAGTTGAGCAAGATTAGTTGGCGGTGGCCAATTTGTGATTGCCTCAATCTTAGAGGTGTCAACTTCAATCCCTTTGGAAGAAACTACATAACCCAAAAACACAAGCTTGTCGGTGCAAAAGGTGCATTTCTTGAGGTTGGCAAAAAGCGAAGCATTACGAAGGGCCAACAAAACTTGCATCACATGGTCGACATGTTCATGCAAAGATTTGCTATAAACAAGGATGTCATCAAAGTAGACAACCACAAACTTGCCAGTGAAAGCGCGCAAGATGTGATTAATAAGACGCATAAATGTTGAAGGAGCATTGGAAAGACCAAAGGGCATGACAAGCCACTCATAAAGACCAAGTTTTGTTTTAAATGCGGTTTTCCATTCATCTCCTTTATGCATACGGATTTGGTGATAGCCACTTTTGAAATCAATTTTGGAGAAGATAGTGGCACCACTAAGCTCATCTAGCATGTCATCAAGTCGTGGGATAGGATGTCGATACCTCACCGTGATATTGTTGATGGGACGGCAATCCATGCACATTCGGAGTGTGTCGTCTTGCTTGGGGACGGGGATGACCGGAACGGCGCACGGACTCAAGCTTTCACGAACATGTCCCTTGGCGAGGAGTTCTTGAATTTGGCGCTCGATCTCCTTTGTCTCCTCGGGGTTGGTGCGGTATGGCGCTCTATTGGGTAGAGGGGCGCCGGGAATGAGGTCGATGCGATGCTCGATTCCACGGAGGGGAGGAAGTCCTTGAGGTAGCTCATCCGGAAAGACATCTTTGAATTCCTGCAAAATAGACAACTGATAAGGGGTGGCCCGATCTTCTCAGCAAGCTGCGGTGGTGATGATGATGATGGATAGATAACTTGTATGTCGCCGATGAACTCTCCTCGCTTGATCCCTGATGCCAATGCAGCAGCTCTCAACCCTTGGGATATTCACAACGTCACACACTTGCGCACGTAGCCGTCGACCACAAAACGGTATAATTGCAATTCACTAATTCCCAATGGAACAGCGGATCACACTTAACTTGCAGTATATGATCTCCAGATCGAAACGAATTGGAGACGAGGATTCAAGATGAATGCTTACAGCAGTCTCATGAACTAGGGTTTATCTTAAATGAGGTCTAAACTCATCTATGGCGGCTGGACTAGCATATAAAGGGGGAGGGGCGTACTGCAGCTACAGTACCGACCCGGTGCAACCGACTTGGTGCAACCCTAAACCGGTTCGACTCAAATGATACAAACTGACCCAAAGTGTTGGGTTCAGCCTTAAGGCACGTAGGCCTGATGTGGCGCCTGCCCATGTGTGGTGTGGTGGCCTCCATGGCCCTTGGACGCTGCCTCCCTGAAAGGACACGGATGTCGCCTAGAGGGGGGGGGGGGGTGAATAGGCGATTTAAAATTATTACGGTTAAGGCTTGAATAAATGCGGAATAAAACTAACGTTTAATTTATCAAGCCAAAACCTAAACTAGCTAGGTTTACCTATGTGCACCAACAACTTATGCTAAGCAATATGATCAACTAGGTGATAGCAAGATATATGACTTTAAGCTCGATGTCTATCACAAAGTAAATAGCATAAGTAAGAAGCTCGGGATAGAAATACCGAGGCACTTGGAGACGATGATTTATCCCGAAGTTCACTTCCCAATGGAAGCTAGTCTCCGTTGGAGCGGCGCGGTGTTCACCAATGTGAAACACCGAGTAGCCCTAATATGGCACACCGTGTCTCCGTTGTGTCTTACCACCAATGTGGCGAGGCACTTGTCACTATGTTGCCGTTGAGGTTGACAACTAGAACCTTTACAAGGGTGAAGCTCACTCCACAAGTTGGAGGGTCTTCACCAAATGCACCGAGCCGCCAAGACTCGATGCCCAAGGCCGGGGCACACACCACAACTCAATTGATGGCTCCCGACAATATCTTCGTAGCTACCAAAGCTCCGAAGCAACAAGGTTGAGTCACACTCCACAATTGGAGGCTCCCAACGAATCCCGTAAGCCACCAAGACTTCGAGAAATCAAACCGTCTAGGGTACCAACGTGCCCTAGAGGAACAAGCTCTAGGGCACCAAAGTACCCAAGAGTAACAAGCTTCTCAACTTCACTTACCACGAATCACCGTGGAGAACTCAAACCGATGCAACTAATGCAATGGCAAGAACACACTAAGTGGTCAAGTTCTTCCAACCCGAATCCAACCAAAGCAACAAATGCTTGGGAGGGATTAGGGAGGAAGAACAAAGGAGAAACACAAAGAAACTCCAAAGATTTAGATCCAAAGTGTTCTCCTCACTTAGAGGAGAAATCAATTGGTGGAAACACGGATCTAAATCTCCTCTCTCTTTTCTCTCAAAGAAGTAGCACGAACTAGTGGAGAGAATGAGAGAAAGCCAAGCTCAAGAGGTCAACAATGGAGGGGAGAAATAGCTCAAGAAGTTGGCCAAAGGTTAGGGTTTATTTGGGGAAGAAGCCCCTTAAATAGGAGGCCAAAATATGGCCGTTGGAGCTGTTTTCGGGCAGCCAAAACAGGGCAGCCGGCCTGTGGGCCGGCCTGGGCTGGTCTGGAGGCCGGCCACCCCACAGAGCAGCCCGGCCTGGGAGCCGGCCTAGGCTGGCCCGGGGGCTGGCCCCCCACCTGAGCCGGCCGGCCTTGGAGCCGGCCTAGGCTGGCCTGGGGGCTGGCCACCCACCCGGCGATACGAAAACTTCAATATCTTTTTCATCCGGACTCCGATTTCGATGATCTTGGGCTCGTTGGAATCGTCACAACGAGCACTACAAGATTATGCAGAGAAACATCATAGTCCATCATGTGAGGAAAAATCAAATCAACATATGATTGATTCCAAAACACATCAACACATGAAGTGTGATATCAATAGGAATCAAATCAAACAACACATGAGAGATAAGACACCAATTGAAAAATAAGATACCAACTAGGAGACAAGATACCAAGAAGAGAATAATACTTGACCGGAATCAAGTAAAGTAAAATAAAGTAGTAAGGTATCAAAATTCTCACAATAAATATCAATTGGAACAAATATCTATGGAGGAGATATTAAATTCCAATTAATACCAATTGAAGGTACCTAGGCAAGGCCAATGAGCATATAAGATAAAAGAAAAAGATATGCTCAAAGGATTTTCTCATTCTATAGGATAAACATAAAACAAGATATGAGAAGGCAAGACTCCCAAAAGAGAGCGAGGTTACACTAAATAAACCAAACACCCTCTATACTTTTCATGATGGCACAAAGCATCAAGAGAAAAAAAAATTTGTCTTCCATAAACACATACGATAGAAATCAAATGCCAATTGAAAGGATCAAATAGTGATAGATAGGATAGTGTTCTAAATAAAAGAAATGCTCCCCCAAGATTCATGCATTATTTTTGATATTTGCATTTGAATACAAAATGCACGCACAAGGGATCATTACTCTTCATATTTTATTTACAACACTTAAACACTACCAATTTGAGGTTTAGGATCCTAGCAAGAGGCAAGGAAGGCAATGGGAGTCAAAATAAATATTTTGGCAAGAGATGGGGCAAATAAAAGCCAATGCCCATGTAAGGATAATCAAAAATATTCTATCATAACCATAAGTATGGATTGTCCAAGGACAATGACCATTTGGAATTATTTTCCCGGTGATAGAGGTATCCAAGAATATCCTTCACAAGATAAAACATATGGCAAGGGATAAGAAATAAAACACCATATTTTAATAAGGTTTGTTGGTAGTTCCAACTATTCAAACCAACCGGCAATGCCATGGTTAGAATAATATGGAACAAATGGTTTGTCAACTAATGTATGGAAATGCATTTTAGAGAAAAACCACACCAAGCAAACTCACACAAACAAGAGCCAAACTATAGCTAGAAAGCAAATTGGAACTTGTTCGAGCTAATATGCCACATAGGAATAAGATAATTTACAATATCAAATCTAAGTGGCAAACCTCAAATGTTCACATTTTGTAGGATTGTAATATGCACATAGCTTATTATTCCCCCACAATGTGATAATTCATTTCTTCTTAACAAGAGGCAAATAAAATCAAATAGAGATAATTAATAGACATTATAGAATTTGAAAATCTCATGAGCATGACACAGCACATAGTTACTAGATAATCTTGATATATCAATACTAGGTGGTGTTACTCATATACACACATTTTTAGGTTAGTGAAGTGCACAAAGCATATCACTCCCCCAAAATGGGATAGTCCATTAATTTCTCAAAAGAGCCCATTGAAATCAACACAAGATCCAATAAGGACTCAACACAAAGTTTACACATATATGGAGCGCACATTAACATACACAAACTTGATTGTTTAAGGTAAGTAATAAGCACAACATATACAAGCACATGCTAGGAACAAAACTAACACATGCTAGGGAGCAAGCAACTTTCAATGAATATATATAATTTAAATATAAGTTACCGCAAGAAGGAGCATTGGATATGAGATATGACAATATAATCAAAATAACTTGGCTAGTGGAAATAATCCTCAAGAAGATCCCTTAATTCTTCAAGGATAGCCAAGTCTCCAATGTCCTTCATCACAACCTATTGATCAAGTTTGAGCTTGTTGGTCCCCAACCAAGTTGGGTCCTAAGAGGTTAGTCACAATAGGCTTGGCAACCCAAATGGTTCTTTTCTTGACACCACTTTGAGTTCCCACATATTTGGCAAACACATTGCCAACCCTATCCTTCCTAAGAGAATAAACATCATCAATAATTATGGGGTTGGATAGAGTACCGTTTGTGCATGAAGAGGCCAAATGGCCCTTCTCACGGCATAAGTAGCAATATCGACTCTTTTCTTTCTTCTTAATAGGCACCTCAACTTGAGGAGCAATGACTTGAGTCTTCTTAGGAGGTTGCCTTTGTTCAACCCGAGGTTGAGCAAGAGATTGAACAATAGGCCTCTTCCCTAGTTGCTTCTCACTAAGAGGCTTCTTCTTCATTGGGCAATCTCTAACATGATGCCCTTCAATTTTGCACTTGAAGCAAACAATCTTGGCCGAGTGATTGACTTGTTCTTGGCCCTTCTTATTGCTACTCTTGGACTTGTTCTTGATATTGGAGTTGAATCCAAGTCCACTCTTGTCATTGGGGGATTTTTGTACACTCAACATGTTGTCAAGTGTGGCCTTCCCTTTATGACGTTTCTCCACATCTTTCTTCAAAGAAGTGGCTTGTGCCTTGTGCTCTTTAGTCTTCCCTACAAGGTTAGTAGCTACACAAGTACTAGAGGAAGTTGAAGCTTCATTGTTAGAGCAACTAGGCACAAAATGTAATTCAACATATGATTTAGCATTAGTGTGAGATGAAGAATTACTAGGACTAGCACATGGCATTTTAGCATTTTTATTAGAAGTTGTGCCATTGTCCACATGAGCCTCACTAGATATTACCTTGGTAGCGATAGCCTCATGAGCTAACTTTAGCTTATCATGAGATACTAGAAGATCCTCATGAGAGCTCGAGAGCTTCTCATGGCTTTCTTCCAATATCTCATAATTGCTAGTTAGCAATTTAAGTTGAGCCCTTAGCTCAACATTCTCCTTTAAAATGGATGCTTCACAAGAAATAGAGTTAGTAGCACAAGCATCAACATTAATAGCAATGGGAGAACAAGTAGGAAGCTCTTTTAGCAATTGAGCTTGGAGTTGATCATGAGACATAGTGAGATGTGCAAGAGAATCTTCCAAGGACTTGACATCCTTTTCAAATTTCACATTAGCCTCAAGGAGTCTAACAATTTCAACAACAAGCTCATCATTTTTAATTTTAAAATCATTAGCCACCTTTAGAGCTCTATCATGGGTTTTATTTACTTTAGACAACTCTAGAGTAAATGTCTCCTCAAGAGATTTCTTGGTGGTTTGTCCTTCTTCGAGAGCTTCCTTAAGATCCGCAATTGTGTTCGCATAACCACGTTCGCGGCGAAGACTTTCATCTTCACGTGCTTCCAAATCATCTAATTCTTGCTTGTACCCAACAAGGGTAGTTATGAATTCTATGAAACTATCATGAGCATTTTTATCATTTTGAAGAGCACGTTCAACCATTCCACTCTTATTCATAAGGAGGTCAAAACTATTATCCTTATCTTCATCATAATTTTCTTCATCATCATTAGATTTATATAAGTAATTTTTTGAAGATATGGAAGGACTATCAACACAAGCATGTGAAACATTTATAGTGCTAGATGTGTTTAAGTCCAAAGATAAATCATTGCAATGAGATAGAGATGAAATATTATCTAGAAGAAGCTCACTATCATTATTGCAAGATTTATCCCTACTCACCATTGCATTATTTTGTGGCTTGCCACATGTAGGTGAGGTAGAAGAAGTTGAGAACTCATTACGCCCAGAGGTGGAGTGAGAACAATCATCCTCACTATCCATGGACACACCATAATTGCCTTTAAGCTTGGTCCATAGCTCATGGCCATTCCGATAAGGAGAGATCGACAAAGCAACTGCATTACTGAAAGACTTGAAAATCACATTAGAAGCTTCATCATCTAGATAAGAATTTTCCTCATCCTCTAGAGGAGAAAAACCCATATCTAGAATTTGCTCTATATTTGGATCAATGTCCCGAAAATAATTTAGCATGCGATTTCTCCAATCATTATAATTAGTGCCATCGAATATTAAAGAAGCATTGTGCACTAAACCACTAGACGACATCTTTACTCTCTAGGCCGTGAAGCCCTATAAAGAGAGAACCCGCTCTGATACCAATTGAAAGGACACGGATGTCGCCTAGAGGGGGGGGGGTGAATAGGCGATTTAAAATTATTACGGTTAAGGCTTGAATAAATGCGGAATAAAACTAACGTTTAATTTATCAAGCCAAAACCTAAACTAGCTAGGTTTACCTATGTGCACCAACAACTTATGCTAAGCAATATGATCAACTAGGTGATAGCAAGATATATGACTTTAAGCTCGATGTCTATCACAAAGTAAATAGCATAAGTAAGAAGCTCGGGATAGAAATACCGAGGCACTTGGAGACGATGATTTATCCCGAAGTTCACTTCCCAATGGAAGCTAGTCTCCGTTGGAGCGGCGCGGTGTTCACCAATGTGAAACACCGAGTAGCCCTAATATGGCACACCGTGTCTCCGTTGTGTCTTACCACCAATGTGGCGAGGCACTTGTCACTATGTTGCCGTTGAGGTTGACAACTAGAACCTTTACAAGGGTGAAGCTCACTCCACAAGTTGGAGGGTCTTCACCAAATGCACCGAGCCGCCAAGACTCGATGCCCAAGGCCGGGGCACACACCACAACTCAATTGATGGCTCCCGACAATATCTTCGTAGCTACCAAAGCTCCGAAGCAACAAGGTTGAGTCACACTCCACAATTGGAGGCTCCCAACTAATCCCGTAAGCCACCAAGACTTCGAGAAATCAAACCGTCTAGGGTACCAACGTGCCCTAGAGGAACAAGCTCTAGGGCACCAAAGTACCCAAGAGTAACAAGCTTCTCAACTTCACTTACCACGAATCACCGTGGAGAACTCAAACCGATGCAACTAATGCAATGGCAAGAACACACTAAGTGGTCAAGTTCTTCCAACCCGAATCCAACCAAAGCAACAAATGCTTGGGAGGGATTAGGGAGGAAGAACAAAGGAGGAACACAAAGAAACTCCAAAGATTTAGATCCAAAGTGTTCTCCTCACTTAGAGGAGAAATCAATTGGTGGAAACACGGATCTAAATCTCCTCTCTCTTTTCTCTCAAAGAAGTAGCACGAACTAGTGGAGAGAATGAGAGAAAGCCAAGCTCAAGAGGTCAACAATGGAGGGGAGAAATAGCTCAAGAAGTTGGCCAAAGGTTAGGGTTTATTTGGGGAAGAAGCCCCTTAAATAGGAGGCCAAAATATGGCCGTTGGAGCTGTTTTCGGGCAGCCAAAACAGGGCAGCCGGCCTGTGGGCCGGCCTGGGCTGGTCTGGAGGCATGCCATGACAAGCATGACAAGCACCAATACCACACCACGATAAGAGTCAAATAGGAACCAATAAATATGATGTGCAAGGATGCAAAGGTTTGAGCTCTCTACGACCGATACGCTAAAGCTCACTTGAGAGCCCCTCTTGATAGTATGGTTACCTATCCTAAAACCCTTATCAAGATCATACCTTTTCCTTGCGCATTCCACTTGAGCTAGATGATGACGATCGGGAGAAGATGGGAAACTGTCTTGGGTCGAATCCCCCCGTGCGGTTAAGTTCCCAGGCGCGCCGGCCTGGAAACCGGCCAGGGCTGGGCGGGAGGCCGGACTGGCACCCGAGCCAGCCGGCCTGGGAGCCGGTCGGGGCCGGGCGGGAGGCCGGGCGTGACCCCGAGCCAGCCGGCCTGGCAGTCGGCCAGGGCCGGGCGGTAGGCCGGGCGCGCCCCTGAGCCAGCCGGCCTGGGCCGGGCGGTAGGCCGGACCCTTCCCCGAGCCAGCCGGCCTGGGAGCCGGCCTGGGCCGGGCGGTAGGCCGGACCCTTCCCCGAGCCAGCCGGCCTGGGAGCCGGCCTGGGCCGGGTCGGAGGCCGGGCCAAGCCCAGGAAGGCACAGGCTTCTCCGATGTCATCCATCATCAGATGATGACGATCTTGATCTACTCTCAAGTTGATCACCTTTCTTGATTGTGCTCCGCTTGGTGAAGACTCGCATATTGCTCCCCCATACACCAAGATGGGAGAGGCATTCTTCGACATATCTTCACTTGGCCTTTATCTTGATGACGATCACCACGTGACGCCATCCTCCATGGGCAACATAGGATCTTCCTCTTGATTCATGCTCATGGAGAAACACCTTGGCCTTGATCAACAAATGATCTTCTTCTTTTAGCCTTGACTCCAACATATGGAGTCCAAGCATTCCTTATGGACCAACACTGCAAATATAACTCAAAGCACACATTAGTCCATAGAGATTGTCATTAATTACCAAAACAACACATAGGGGCAACCATGCTCTTTCACTCCCTCTCCTCCCTCACGTCCTCTTCATCTTGTGTACTCCACGCCTTGATCCTCTTGCTCCAAGTGCTGTAGCTCCTCGCTCCCTCGTGCTACGCCTTCTTCTTCAACGAACCTGAGTATGCACACAACAAAGACTTAGGCAGTAAACAATTCTCATTAACGAAATATTCAGATTCTATTAGGAGTGAGTTCACCTGTTGTTCTAATAGCTTTGCACGAGCTCTTGTAATAGGTCCAATTCTGACTTCGTCAGGGAACTTCTTTGCAGCAGCTTGGTGATCATCATCATGAGGTGAAGATGTGTCAAGTGTATGGATGTCCTCATCAACAACATAGACGGAGGAACTTGGGTTAAGTTGTTAGTGTCTTTGCCATCTCCTTTGCATAAAAGCACGAAGTGGAAAGTGGATGGGTTTGCTCTCACTTCTCTCATCTCACTTTTGGTGGCTAACAAGACTACGCCGGGACTCACTCTTTTCCCTTTCTCACTCATATTTGGCTTGTGGCTCTCACTCACGTGAATGTGGTTCGCTCTCTCACCACTCAACTCACCAGGGGATTGTTTATCTTGCGCTCTTACAATTGTCTTGGCATTGTCGGCGATAATTTGGCTTGGAGTCATTGGGCGGAGCACTAGGATCTTATTGTTCCATTTGAAGCTATAGTAGTTGGTGCGCCCATCATGAGTAGCGGCCTTGTCAAATTGCCAAGGGCGGCCAAGAAGTAAGTGGCAAACCGACATTGGTACCACATCACAATCCACCGTGTCCTCGTAAGAGCCAATCTTGAAGGATACTTGAACCGTGTGTTGGATCTTCACGGTGCCGGAGTCACTAAGCCATTGCACATGGTAAGGATTGGGGTGCTTCTTGTACGTCAAGTTGAGTTTCTCACATAGCTCCTTGCTTGCCAAGTTGTGACAACTCCCATCATCAATGATTACCTTGATTGATTTGCCGTTGATGCCGGCCTTGGTTTGGAACAAGTTGCATCTTTGAGCATTATCACCTTGATTGATTGTAGTCAAGACTCGAGTGACAACTAGAGTGGGGTTGGGGTCACCATCACAATAGATGTAGTCATCGGCGTCATCCAAGCTTTGCATCGTGGCCACCGTGTTCAATGCGTGGTACTCATCTTCACTCATAGACTCATAGTCTCCATTTTCATTGACGATCATCACCTTCTTGTTGGTGCACTCAAATGACTTGTGCCCTTGACCTCCACACTTGTAGCAAGTGATATATGACTTGGTGGCTTGGGGTGAGGGCGACGTCTTCTTGGAGGTTGTAGTGGGTTGCGGTGTAGGACTTTTGATATTGCCTTGAGCTTGGACTTGAGTGATGGGTTGTGTTGATGAAGAAGCTCTAGTGGCGAAGAAGGACTTGGCCTTGACATACTTGAGTTCTTCGGCAACTTGGCGCTCGGCCTTCATGGCTTGATGAACTAGCTCAACAAGGTTCTCATAAGGTTGGAATTCCACTATCTTCTTTATTGGGTACGTGAGGCCGTTCAAGAAACGTGCCATTGATTGTTCCTCGGACTCAACAATGTGTGCGCGGGAGAGAGTTGACTCCATCTCTTTGTAGTACTCGTCGACCGTCTTGAGACCTTGTTTGAGCTCTTGTAGCTTCTTGTATAAATCTCGCGCATAATGATGTGGCACAAAGCGCTTGTGCATTTCCTTGTTCATGTCATTCCATGTGTCGATTGGGTCTTCAAAGGAGGCTTGGAGTTGTTCCCACCATAGTTGCGCATAGCCTTCGAACTCGAGGGATGCGAGGTCAACTCGTTTGTCTTGCGGCACCTTGTAGACTCGAAATAGTTTGGAGACCTTGGATACCCATGCCATGTAGTCCTCCGGGTCGTTGGTGCCATGGAACTTAGGAATGACGAGTTTGGGAGGATTGAAACGGTTTTTGTGATCATCCTCATCATCATCATCATGGTGGCGATGGCGGTCTCGGTGATGATGCCTTGGATGGTGGCGTGGAACATAATCCTCATTGTCTTCAAGATCAACATGATTGTCGGCCAATGGGACTCGGCGGGCTCGATGTGGAGGTAGGTCATGACGATGATGTCGATTATCCTCATGGCGATGTTGGGGATCCAAGTTAGCATTTGGAATTGGTATCTCTTGTCGATGACGATCTTGATGTTGTTGATGGTCTACGTTTGCTTGAGGGTGAGGCGCTTCTTGACGATGTTGGTCTTGGTATTGGTGAGGGTCCAAGTTCGCTTGTTGATAAGGTATCTCTTGGCGATGGCGCTCTTGGCGATGACGATGTCCTTGATCATTCTCACTCCGTGTGTGGCTTCTTGCGGTGGAGTGGCGAGAGGTTCGCGAACTTGACCTTGAAGAGCGACTATGATCTCGATCGAGGAGCTTGCTCATGGAATCTTGGATTTGAGCGAAGCGCTCATTGTTTTCACGTTGAGCGGCTTGATGGCGCTCCTCATAGCGGCGTAAGTTGTCGTCGATGTACCTCCGAAGGGCCTCCTCTTGCTTGCCGAAGGCGGCGTCTTGTTCTTCCCTAGCCATGATAAGACAACACAAGTGTTATGTGGAAAATTTGGTGGCTAATAACCGCTCTTACCTTTGGATGATAGTATTGGATAAGTGGCCTTGCCTTCCGAGACAAAGTTATCACAAGAGTACGAGTTTGTTGATTAGTGATCCAAAAGCGACTCACACACACACTTATGAGGAGCTTAGGTATGGTAAAGTGGCAAGAAATCGAAACGAAACCAACGAAAAGGCTATTGCAACAAGTGGAGGATAACCACAAAGATCAAGAAACAAAAGAGACTAACCACACAATCCGAGAAACAAAGGAGACTCACACGTGGAGAAAAACGTGGATGGTGCGACTATAGGGAGGAGCAACTTGGACCTAACGAAGACTATGCTCATGCCGCACCACCTCTCGAAGGACAACTAGCTCAAGTGTATGGGAAGGAGCACCCGATTTGCACAAGTGTACCCATTTCTCTATTGGTTATTGGAGCTTGAGGATGACTAGGATCACGGCTCGGCTTTTCTCTTTTTTTTTGAATCTTTTCTATTTCTCTTTTGCTTTATGCTTTTGCCCAAGCCGAGTCCGCTACAACTAGATGCTCACAAGATTATGATATGGTCACTTGGTGTCACACTAGTGCAATGCTCACACTATGAAGAGCTAGCTCCTAAGAAAAAGTTTCGCGAAATGGAAAGGGATGTGTCGGAAGCTATACCTTTGATGCCGTCGAGGTAGCGATGAAGCGACACGAAGATGAAGTCGGTGAATAGTTGTGCGGCACGCTTGGGCTTGGAGCGGAAAAGGCCTCCGGAACACCAACGGAAAGTGGGGAAAGGTCTTAAGCACGAGATCCGTGGATCAAAACCACAAATCGCTCACCAAATCGAAAGATCGAACGAAATCCATATGGGCTATTTTTTTTTGAATTTTCGTAATTGGTATGGGAAAGAAAAATTTTGGTGGGGAAAAGGCTAATAAAAGGTGGAAACACGATCCAAATCCGTGGAAACCCTTGCTCTTGATACCAAATGATGTAGGGCTAGGCCCGATCTTCATGGATTTGAGGGGAAAAGGGGATGAACACGAAGAACACGGAGGGGTAACGAGGGAGATTCGTGGGCAAAACACAAAGATAACTAGCAAATCCTGCTGAGAACTCCACCCAACAACAAACCCTCAAAAAGGTAGCCTTTGGATCGAAGAATCAAAGCCAAACTTACTCTTGTTGAAACCGATTGCTCTTACCGGCCGGTCCACCGATCCAATAGAATCACCGCAGTGAAAGATTGATTTGCACTACTAGAGACACCGCAGTGAAAGAGTAGCAACAACAAGATCTACCTCAACGAGGAACCCTAGCTACGAGGGAGGAGGAGCATAGCTCACACAAGTCTCAAATTCAGTCTGCCCCAGAATGGGGAAAGGGGAAAGCTATTTATAGTCTTAGTACAAAACAAGGCAGGAAGGTGGGGAACCGGCCTGGGGGCCGGCCTAGGCCGGCCTGGAGGCCGGCCGGCACAGGTGGAGGTCCGACCTGGAAACCGGCCTAGGCCAGCCTGGAGGCCGGCTGCGTCGGGTGGAGGTCCGGCCTGGAAACCGGCCTAGGACGGCCTGGAGGCCGGCTGCGTTGGGTGGAGGTCCGGCCTGGAAACCGGCCTAGGCCGGCCTGGAGGCCAGCTGCGTCGGGTGGAGGTCCGGCCTAGGCCGGCCTGGAGGCCGGCCGGCTCGGGTGGGGGTCCGGCCTGGGGGCCGGCCCAGGCCGGCCTGGAGGCCGGCTGGCTCCGCCTTGAGCTTTTGCCTCCTTCTTCCTCTTCTTGCCCATCTTCTTGGATCTCCTCTTGGCCATCTTCTTGACTCCATTGTGGGTCATCATCCGGGTGGATCCTGAGTATACACAAGGTACCGGCATGAAGTAGCAAACCATTCAAAGGGAGGTCGAGATCACACATCGAGAGGAGCGAGGTCACCTTTTCATGAAGAGCCTTGACTCTTGATCTTGTCATTGGGCCATTTGGCGTGGTGTCCATGGTGTTGTCCACATGTGGGGCTACATCATCCTCTTGTGCGCGTCGGCGGTTGCGCGCTTCTCCTCCTCTTGTGCGCATCGGCGGCGGTTGCGGCTCGGATGTCGGTGACGGAAGAGGCACTAGGCTAGCGAGGTGCTGGGGCGACGAGATGCTGCTTTAGAGAGGCAACCTGATGGGAGAGGTGCTGGGGCGACGAGATGCTGTTGGAAGGAGGCGACCTGATGGGGGAGGCGGCCCAAAGCTTGAGCGCGGGATGGGGGAGGCAGGGGCAACCTGATGGGCTCCTCCTCCTCTTGTGCGCGTTGGCGGCGGTTGCGGCGCGGCTGCCGGCGACGGAAGAGGCACTACGCTGGCGAGGTGCTGGGGCGACGAGATGCTGTAGAGAGGCTACCTGATGGGAGAGGCACTGGGGCGACGAGATGCTGTTGGAAGGAGGCGACCTGATGGGGGAGGCGACCCGCTGGCGAGGTGCTGGGGCGACGAGATGCTGCAGAGAGGCTACCTGATGGGAGAGGCGCTGGGGCGACGAGATGCTGTTGGAAGGAGGCGACCAGATGGGGGAGGCGACCCGGAGCTTGGGCGGGCGATGGGGGAGGCAGGGGCAACCTGATGGGGGAGGTGACCTGAAGCTTGGGCGCCGGCGAGGATCTACTTGGAGGCCGGCGGTGGGGGGCAGCGACGATCTCCTGGAGGCTGGCGGTGGTGTGGCCGAAGCCCCTCCCCAGCGATCTATTTCTATAGACGATCTGTTTTGCTATGTCGCTGCAAAGCATTTCACTCGGGGCAGAATATGAAAGCACACCCCCCCGGATCTTATACCATAGGAGAACGCCTCTTTGTGAATTTTTATCAAAATTGATGAGGTTGGACAGCCTCGTTTACCAGCTCACGTAAAGGATAATTTTAGCCAATAGGTTTTTGTGGACTCAAGTGGCAAAAGATATCTTGGTTCGGGGATTTGGAAGCACGAGCACATTAATTATGCTCACTACTGAATTTATAAGGCTAGCAATAAGGATGAACGGGCTAGCATGTCCAGATCGTGGTCACCCCACTTATTCCGCTTCCCCATGAGTTGTGAAAAAACACAAAAGAGATAAATTTTGAAAGTTTTATGGCACGACGATGACAATTTACTTTGGAGTGGCGGTGAAATACCACATAATAGGTAGATAGGGTGGACACAGATTGAAAAAGTACTTGTCTGAAGGGAGTTGGATGCACAAGCACATTATACATGCTTACTACGTGAAAGGCTAACAAGGGGGAGAAAGTTGACCACTAAAAGAGCAGCTTGCAACAGTGCCACACTACACTTCATTTCATATGCAGCAATATTAATCAACTACTACTACCACCATGAGTGTTGAATGAAATCTATTACTTATTGTGACATTTGCAAGTTGCTATCTCATGTACAAGAAACAATAAATGCAGAAAATAAATGTGGTCATATTTCAACCTAGTAGTCATTTGCCCCTTTCTTTTTGCATGCAACTTTTAAGCACAATTAGTTTCTAACAAGCATGAGGTGCTCATAACTTCGTATACTAGTAACATGTGATGGTTGGAAGTAAAACTTGGTGAGCATGTAGATCGCTTAAGATCTTATCAAATAAATGGCAAGAAATTCTACTAAAATAAAACACTACTGTTTGCTGTATACAACAACCACTAATCAATCAGTACTAGGCCTAGTTAATCGAAATTCATTTATATGGATGATTCAAACCAAGTTTTACTTCCAGCCACACAAACAATATCCAATATACAATAAAAGAAGAGTAAATGATCAACAAAATGGCATGCCATGTTCATCAATTTATGGTCACTATGGAATGGCAGACTTGTGAGTTTTCTTAGATGCAAACATTAAATTCAAACCAAGTTCAGTTGCAAGTAAATGGTTGTTTTACACAAACAGAAGGCGGTGGGCCGGTGGCGTGAGTGGCCCGCCACCTCACTACCACCAGCAACAGAGGCTGCAGGGGGCTGGGGCAGCAGCGCTGCCAGCACGAGCGACCCGTCCCCGAAACCGCACCAGACAACGGCACCACCATCCAACACTGCCTCCGCCACAACAGCAGCAACATCATCACATTCCCACCCTATGTCGCAATGCAAGCCCAGAGTTGGCTGCAGAAGAATGGGTTCCACTCCCTGGCTAGACCCACTTAGCTAGCTAGCTAGAGACGATCATCCATGGCGAAGAAGATCGATCAAACATTTGTTGAACCAACCGGGGAAATTGATTAAGCGAGACCTCTACCAATCAACCATTACCAGAAGAACTGAACTGATGCTATTCTTTCTTCGGTTCCATTTCCAGTTTTCTCTCTCTTGCTTTCTCTTTTCATTTATTTCTCGATTGGGTGAGCGAGATGGATTTGAGGATGGATGGGCAGGTAATGTAAAAGAGGGAGAGATTGGTAGCTAGCTAGCTTTGTGAGTGGGTCATATTTTGACTTGAGATTGCCAGCCTCTCAAGTCAAGCAGTGTGTTTGGATGTGCTTTCATATTTTGCTTTCCATATAAGTAACAATATTTATTTTACTATGTGCGTTGTTGTTGAATTCTAGCGAGCTGCAGTTTTTTTTGGATGTGCTACATTAGCTAATTAAAACCTGGGTAGGAGGGCATTAGTATTTGTTTCTTGTTGGCAATGCTCCTGACTATAACAAATGCAATTATATAGTGATTAGGAAATGGACAGTTAATGGTTGCCATCAAAATGTTGGGTTAAACTTTAAAAATAGTGACAGCGTAAACTTCAGTGATCTTTTGGGATACTTCTGAAGTGCAAACTTCCATTTATGGTGGTTGATGTTGATAATTTTCATGCTGCTTGGTCCTTTCAAACAAGACCAAAAGAGGCAGTTTCTAAACAATCACATGTACCAACCATAGTGATAACTTGTCTTAAGACCATAAGAATTGATTCTTTTATTTAGTCTACTAGAACCTTACCTTTATGAAAGCATAAATTTCTCCTGGACAATATAACAGGCATTCTCTTGAGAAGCAAAGTGCTATCTGTGTACAATCTGTACAGGTTGGCCTCCAGGTCTGCAATGGACATAGAGTAGAAAGTCAACATATTATATATTTATACATCAAATGAACACCTAAACTGATGCTAGAATACTAATTTATTTGGAAGTAACTCATTAAGTGAATGAAACTCGACAATCTTCTGCTGATGGCAAAATATATAGCCCTATAACTACTTAAAGAGATCCAACCCACACGACAAATATTTTTGGACGTCATCAAGAAAAAAGTGATAAAGAGTAGTCAGTTCCAGGCTCTGATATCGAAGAAAAAAATATAAGATTTATGAAAAGGAAGGTTAAAAAATTAATCTGGCAGCATGTCACCATAATAAACAAGGTTAATGGTTCAAGACTGGTCGGTTACAATCATTTAATATCCAAGTAAATTATGTAATTACTCCTCATGATATTAATGGACTAAGTTCAGAAAAGTAAGGGGAAAAAGAAGTCACTGTTGGCAGCATGTTCCATTACAAAGGTGATTATTAAGAACTCAAGGTGGGGCTAATAACCAAGGTGATTACTCCCTGGGTGTGAAGATCGAAGGTGATCAAAATGGACGGATTAGTTGGTCAATAAAAGATCCAACTGATTCCAATGACTGTATGCAAATACAATCATGAATAATAACATTCCCAATAAAGTAGTAATACTCCCTGTTCTACTATAATTGTCCACAGCTCACCATGCACACAGACTAAAGACACTGAGTTAATGGGAGATGGCCATGCATGCACCTATTAATAGTTTAATACCCAGACTAAAACTTGCTAACCTTTTTTAAAGCATTTCAGCAAGGGTGAGAGCAACGATAGCAATCACTACACCTGGTTCTTCCATGGGTAGATAACCGGAAACAGATTCTCCCAATGCCGGGGACAGTAACAGTGAAATGGTGGGTGTAGGACTCAGCCTACTTTGACTCCAAACATGGGGATTTCAATAATTCAAATTTGTTTGATGTGATACACTGCCTCTAACCATGGCATAAATTTACAATTTTGTAAGGTTTACTAATCAAGTCCACAGTTCCTGAGGTAATTATAAATGAGGCAACAGATGATAGCTCACCTCCTAGACATGGACTTCTCTTCGGAGGTGTAGATCCACCAACAACCATCAAGAAGACGGCGCCCTCACCCCAAGCCGCCAAGTCATATATCACTTGCTACAAGTGTGGAGGGCAAGGACACAAGTCGTTTGAGTGTACCAACAAGAAGGTGATGATCGTCAATGACAATGGAGACTATGAGTCTATGAGCGCAGACGAGTACCACGCATTGAACAAGGTGGCCACGATGCAAAGCTTGGATGAAGACGATACCTACATCTATTGTGATGGTGATCCCAACCCCACACTAGTTGTCACTCGAGTTTTGACTACAAACACCCACGGTGATGATGCTCAACGATGCAACTTGTTTCAAACAAAGGCCGGCATCAATGGTAAATCAATCAAGGTAATCATCAATGGTGGGAGTTGTCACAACTTAGCAAGCAAGGAGCTATGCGAGAAACTCAACTTGACGTACAAGAAGCACCCAAATCCTTACCATGTGCAATGGCTTAGTGACTCCGGCACCGTGAAGATTCAAGACACGGTTCAAGTATCCTTCAAGATTGGCTCTTACGAGGACATGGTGGATTGTGATGTGGTTCCAATGTCGGTTTGCCACTTACTTCTTGGTCGTCCTTGGCAATTTGACAAGGCCGTGCACCAACTACTATAGCTTCAAATGGAACAATAAGATCCTAGTGCTCCGCCCAATGACTCCAAGCCAAATTATTGCGGACAATGCCAAGACACTTGTGAGAGCGCAAGAAAATCAATCCTCTAGTGAGTTGAGTGGTGAGAGAGCGAACCACATTCACGTGAGTGAGCGCCAAAAGCCAAATATGAGTGAGAAAGGGAAAAGAGTGAGTCCCGGAGTAGTCTTGTTAGCCACCAAAAGTGAGGTGAGGGAAGTGAGAGAAAACCCATCCACTTTCCACTTCGTGCTCCTATGCAAAGGAGATGGCAAGGATACTAACGACTTAACCCAAGTTCCTCCTCCTATGTTGTCTATTTTGCAGGAATTCGAAGATGTCTTTTCGGATGAGCTCCCTCAAGGACTACCTCCCCTACGTGGAATCGAGCATCGCATCGATCTCATTCCCGGTGCCCCTCTACCGAATAGAGCACCATACCGCACCAACCCCGAGGAGACAAAGGAGATTGAACGCCAAATTCAAGAACTCCTCACCAAGGGACATGTTCGTGAAAGCTTGAGTCCGTGCGCCGTTCTGGTCATCCTCGTCCCCAAGCAAGACGACACATTACGCATGTGCATGGATTGTAGTCCCATCAACAATATCACGGTGAGATACCGACATCCCATACCCCGCCTTGATGACATGTTAGATGAGCTTAGTGGTGCCACTATCTTCTCTAAGATTGATTTGAAAAGTGGCTATCACCAAATTCGTATGCATGAAGGAGATGAATGGAAAACGGCTTTCAAAACTAAACTTGGTCTTTATGAATGGCTTGTGATGCCCTTTGGTCTTTCCAATGCTCCTTCAACTTTTATGCGTCTTATGAATCACGTCTTGCGCCCTTTCATTGGCAAGTTTGTGGTTGTCTATTTTGATGACATCCTTGTTTATAGCAAATCCTTGCATGAACATGTCGACCATGTGAAGCAAGTTTTGTTGGCCCTTCGTAATGCTTCGCTCTTTGCCAACCTCACGAAATGCACCTTTTGCACCGACAAGCTTGTGTTTTTGGGTTATGTGGTTTCTTCCAAAGGGATTGAAGTTGACACCTCTAAGATTGAGGCAATCACCAATTGGCCACCGCCGACTAATCTTGCTCAACTTCGTAGCGCACTTGGTTTGTTTGGGTTTTACCGTCGATTTGTGAAAGATTTTAACACAATTGCTTGCCCTTTGAATGAGCTTACCAAGAAGAATGTACCCTTCATTTGGGGCAATGCTCAAGAATCGGCTTTCAATGAACTCAAGAAGAGATTGACCGAAGCTCCTTTACTTGCTTTGCCGGATTTCTTGAAAACTTTTGAACTTGAATGTGATGCTAGTGGCCTTGGCATCGGTGGCGTTCTCATGCAATGTGGACGTCCCGTAGCCTACTATAGCGAGAAACTAGATGGTGCTCGACTAAACTACCCAATTTACGACAAGGAATTATATGCCTTAGTCTATGTCTTGGAAGTTTGGCAACACTACCTGATGAGGATATATTCATAAGTTATGGTGTTTGTCCATGTTTAAGCTGGAAGGAAATATTAAACCTAACTGATGATTATTATAAGGTGAATTCTTTCCTAGCTGAAAATAATACTTTGATAAATGAGAATTTTATACTACCTAAGTCTATGCACTTGTGTATGATTAGGGGTGTTGATAACACACACATTGGAGGAGGACCAGAGGAGCAGCAAGAATTGGAGTACAACATCATCTATGGCGCGAGGGAGGAGCGGGAGGAATGCGCAAAGAAGGATGATGAAGAGATTCCAGACGGCCCAGTTGATGTAGCCCCACATGTGAAGATGAACAAGAGAAAGATCCAAGAAGATGGTCAAGAAGAAGAGGAGGAAGGAGGCGAAGCCAGGCCGGCCTCCAGGCTGGAGCCCATCCGGAGACAGCCAGCCTCCCAGCCGGCCCAGGCCGGGCCCCAGGCTGGCCACCCACCTAAGCCGGCCGGCCTCCCAGCCTGCCCAGGCCACCCACCTGAGCCGGCCGGCCTGCCAGTCGGCCCAGGCCGGGCCCCAGGCCGGCCACCCACCTGAGCCGGCCGGCCTCCCAGCCGGCCTAGGCCAGCCACCAGGCTGGTACCCCGGCCTGCGCGCCAGATTTTGGGCCGAACCCACTTTTGGGTCGGTTTGTACCCGTTTGAGTCCGAAGCAAGTTAGGTTTTTGTGTTAGGTCGGTTGGCCCCCTATATAAAGCTAGGGCCGGCTGCTAGAGAGAGGTTAGACCACGTTTTTGCTTAAACCCTAGATTGGATTGCTAAAGCATTCATCTATACTACAATTCCTCTTTGCTTCGATCGGGAATTCACCCCTCCACTTTGTTTCGATCTGGAGGTTATTGCTACCAAAGTTTGAGTGTGATCTGTTGTTCCATTGGGAATTAGTAGATTGCAGAAACCGCTTCGTGGTCGGCGGCTACGTTGCATCGGTGTGAGGCGTCGCGAATATCCATTGGGTTGAAGAGCTGTTGCATTGGAAACAGGGGAGCAGCCGGAGAGTTCGTCGGAATCTCGCAAGTTACCTACATCATCATCCATCTACCACCGCTCACTGAGAAGATCGGGCCACCCCTTATCATCTTGGTATCAGATTTCCAGCGTTTGCTCGGTGAGCATCCACAAATCCCCGTAGATTTACTGTTTTTCGTACTATCCAGAAAAAGCCAAAAATATTAGGGTTAGTTTTCGCCATAGCCTTAGATTAGATCTTTAAGTCAAGTTCTAGTTGCTGGTCGTTTTCCTTTTGCGTATCTTGTATCGTTGCCGAGTTCGAATTGAAATCGGAATCCTGCCGTGCGTCCTGTCGCGGCACGGTTTCGGTCAATTTTCTCTGCCGCGACACCGATTTTCAAAGTTTTAGTAAAACGGCCATAACTTTTGCATACGAACTCCGTTTTCGACGTTCGACCACTCAAATCGTTCGTATCGAAAAGTTCTATCCAACCAAACTGGCTTTGCCTGTTTACACCCTTTTGGCGGTCTCGGAATCCCCAAATTCGTCCGGGAACATCGAGTTTTTGGCCTTTGAAGTTTCAGTTCGGCAAAAACCAAACTTTTTGGTGAAAAACATAGACACAGCCTTTCTACAGCCTGTGATAGGAGCTTACCCATATAAGACTAGCTACGTTTTGTGCTCACAGGCTGCTCTTGGACATGTGTCTTGTTGCTTTTCAAGTTGTTGGTCATAAATAGTAAAAAAAAAGGAGATAGTATTAAAAAAAAGAGAAGAGAGATAAAAGTGCGGGTTTTCTGTATATTTTTGGTGACACTGCTAGTCCGGAGCAATCGTGTGCCTGTTAATCTGAGCTACTTGCTAGTGTCTTTCTATTGCTTTGTGACATCCTTTGTTCATAGTTGCATTGCCAAGTTTATCTCCACCGTGTGAGTTTCCTTTGTGTTATATGATCAGCACTAGGGTTTGTCTTTTGGTGTAGTTAGGTACTCATACCAAGCTCCACAAAAATACCCTGGTTTTTGTTGTGTAACACTTTGAGACCCATAATATTCGCTTCACCCCATCCGTGCACGTTCTGTCCATACAAGTGGTAAGCTATACTATTCACTTTGGAACGGTAAGATACACAATATCTTTTGGTTTTTAAGTGAGTTGCGAGAGTTCCACCATATTCATAGATAGCTGCAATATCCTTCGCATTTACTAACAATGGTTGATCCTCGTAAGGAGAAACCATTACCATTAATGTTTTTGTGCAGTGACATGTTCTGGCTGGAGGATTCTGGTGTGTTGTATGATTTGGGTTTGTTCCATTTCACGGCGGATATCAGTGGTAAACATGCTGCAATTACAGTTGATTATTGTTCTTTAGTGAACCTGATTATTGTTGAGACTGTTGAAAAATTGCAGTTGACTACATGTCCAAAAGACTTTCCGTACATGTTAGCCCATAATGATGATGCACTTCCAATTACTCATGTCGCATGTGTTCCTGTAACCATTTATGGCCATACTGTTCGCATTACCTGTGATGTGATTCCTAGAGCGCTTAATTGTTGTCATCTTTTGTTGGGGAGATATTGGTGCAAAAAGTTTAAGGTGGTTTTTGATTTTGATCATCTGGATCCACTCATCCATTGGAATAATAAGACAACTTGGTTAGCACATACTCCATTTGAGAAATTTCAGGAAGTTAGGCGTCAAAACCTATGTCCACCAATGATTTCCACCCTCAAATCAAATGTTTCTACAATCTGTTCAACCGAGCATATACACATTAAGGGGGAGAGTTTGAGTGTTAGAGCAAACTTGGGCGTGGAAGTTGATGAGACATGTGAGGTTTCTACTAATGTAATCATGTCTACTCCTAGTGTTGTTTCTTGTGATATGCAGGTTGCTTTTGAAGAAAGGGAGTCGTCTAGTGTACAACCTGCATCACCACTTGAGGAAGACATTCCAGTGCCTACTACATCTGAGGAGATTGTCATTGCAATAGGTACTGATTCGGAGCTACAACCAGCAAGCACGTCCCTTTGTGAGTATAATTATTCGCTAGTTGATTCTTGTGATTTGAACTACACACGTGTTTCAGCACCATGTGATGAATTGCAAAATTCGAATTTTGATCATGTGGTACTGATTACACATAAAGAGATCCTTGCTAAAATACCACCGACTGATATTTTGTATTACATCATGCTAGATGAACCTATTACCGTGAGTTGTGCTATGAATAAGATTTCTGAAATTTCATATTTAAATTCTAGCACCTCTGCCAATTGCATCAGATTTTATTTAATTGGTGACTATAGCATGAACGAGAATTTTTTGGTGGATCACATATGCATAACCTATGATAAAATTACTGAATTAAAACGTTCTATTTTCAGTCATATATGCCATGTGTCGAAATCTTTTTGCTTTAGGACAATTACTAATTCTCGTGATAATATGATGTATTCTCGTTTAGTTGATGTATTACAGCGAACAAAAGTAGTTTCACCTTTGTTGGACTGTTCTGATCTTGCTAGATTTGAATATGATTATGCACATACGTTGTGTCTGTCCCACACTGAATTATACTTCATTTATATCTGCAACTTGAGTTGCATTGTCAATACCTGGATTAATGATTATGGCCATATATCTAATTGTGCTACTGCATGGCCATTACTTTGTTCTAAATATCAGAGTAGCGCAGTTGAAGCATGGTATCCAATATCTTTTGATTTGCATATGTTGAGTTGGTTTTACCATGATAGCATGGAATTTGATCATCGATCTTCTGTGAGGACATTGGATTTAATACTGAGTAATAAGATTTTATTCCTATGTGTTTATCATTTTGATCATGATTATATAAACTTCACTTATACCTGCAATTTTAGTTGCAAATTTATCAGATATACTGTGCGCCCATACGACACTTGTGTGTTCCATACGTGCAATTTTGGACATACTAGTAATGTCAACCAAACTGATCAACGATGTTATATATACATATATTCTGCGTACACGTTGTTCTTTTTGTTTCTTCCACTTTTAGCTTACCCAAAGCCGAGGACGGCTTTTCATGAAGAAAGGGAGGATGATGAGGATATATTCATAAGTTATGGTGTTTGTCCATGTTTAAGCTAGAAGGAAATATTAAACCTAACAGATGATTATTATAAGGTGAATTCTTTCCTAGCTGAAAATAATACTTTGATAAATGAGAATTTTATACTACCTAAGTCTATGCACTTGTGTATGATTAGGGGTGTTGATAACACACACATTGGAGGAGGACCAGAGGAGCAGCAAGAATTGGAGTACAATGTCATCTATGGCGCGAGGGAGGAGCGGGAGGAATGCGCAAAGAAGGATGATGAAGAGATTCCAGACAACCCGGCTGATGTAGCCCCACATGTGAAGATGAACAAGAGAAAGATCCAACAAGATGGTCAAGAAGAAGAGGAGGAAGGAGGCGAAGCCAGGCTGGCCGGCCTCCCAGCCGTCCAAGGCCAGCCTCCAGGCCGGAGCCCATCCAGATACAGCCGGCCTCCCAGCCGGCCCAGGCCGGGCCCCAGACCGGCCACCCACCTGAGCCGGCCGGCCTCCCAGTCGGCCCAGGCCGGGCCCCAGGCCGGCCACCCACCTGAGCCGGCTGGGAAGGCCGGCCTAGGCCGGGCCACCAGTCCGGTACCCGGCCTGCACGCCAGATTTTGGGCCGAACCCACTTTTGGGTCGGTTTGTACCCGTTTGAGTCCGAACCAAGTTAGGTTTTTGTGTTAGGTCGGTTGGCCCCCTATATAAAGCTAGGGCCGGCTGCTAGAGAGAGGTTAGACCACGTTTTTGCTTAAACCCTAGATTGGATTGCTAAAGCATTCATCTATACTAGAATCCCTCTTTGCTTCGATCGGGAATTCACCCCTCCACTTTGTTTCGATCTGGAGGTTATTGCTACCAAAGTTTGAGTGTGATCTGTTGTTTCATTGGGAATTAGTAGATTGCAGAAACCGCTTCGTGGTCGGCGGCTACGTTGCATCGTTGTGAGGCATCGCGAATATCCATTGGGTTGAAGAGCTGTTGCATTGGTAACAGGAGAGCAGCCGAAGAGTTCGTCGGAATCTCGCAAGTTACCTACATCATCATCCATCTACCACCGCTCACTGAGAAGATCGGGCCACCCCTTATCACTACCTTTGGCCAAAAGAGTTTGTCATTCATTCCGACCATGAGTCTTTGAAGTATTTGAAAACCCAGGCCCACTTAAACAAGAGGCATGCCAAATGGGTTGAATTCACCGAATCGTTTCCTTACGTTGTGAAGTACAAGAAAGGCACGGACAATATAGTCGCGGATGCTCTCTCCCGCAAGATGATTTTACTCACCCAACTTGAAATCAATGTTTTGGGCCTTGATGACCTTAAGGAACTTTATACATCCGATTCTTTCTTTGGTCCTATATTCGCAAAGTGCACAATTGACAAAGAATACAATGATTTCTACTTGCACAAGGGTTTCTTGTTTAAGGCTAACAAACTATGCATTCCCGAGTCCTCGCTCCGTTTGTTGCTTTTGAAGGAATCACATGGAGGGGGCCTCATGGGACACTTTGGCCGTGACAAGACGCTTGCCATGTTATCTACACACTACTTTTGGCCACAGATGACGCGTGATGTGGAGCGCTTGGTGCGCCGTTGCCCAACTTGTCTCAAAGCTAAGTCCACTTTAAACTCACATGGTCTTTATATGCCTTTACCAATACCACACACACCTTGGTCCGACATTAGCATGGATTTCGTATTAGGTTTACCTCGAACAAAAAATGGCAAAGATTCCATATTTTTTGTTGTCGATCGCTTCTCCAAAATGGCACACTTTATTCCTTGCAACAAGACAAACGATGCTTCACACATTGCAACTTTGTTCTTTAGGGAAATCGTTCGTCTTCATGGATTGCCGAAGACCATTGTTTCGGACCGCGATGTCAAGTTCACAAGCTACTTTTGGAAGGCATTGATGGCCAAGCTCGGTGTCAAGCTACTCTTCTCCACCGCTTAACACCCACAAACCGATGGCCAAACCGAAGTGGTGAATCGAATCCTCTCAACACTACTCCACGTCTTGATCAAGCCAAACTTGAAGAATTGGGAAGAATGCATCCCACATGCCGAGTTCGCCTACAATCGTGCGACACACCGTGCAACGAACCGGAGTCCCTTTGAGATTGTCTATGGGTTCAACCCCAACACCGCCCTAGACATCCTCCCGCTTCCTCTTCACGACCGCGTCGATATGGACTTCGACAAGCGTGCCGACTTCATCAAGACTCGCGACACGCTCGAGGCATACAACACAGGCCATGCAACCAAGATCAACAAGTCCAAGAAACCATTGGTGTTCAAAGAAGGTGACCTTGTGTGGCTACACTTACGAAAGGACCAGTTCCCAAATGAGCGCAAGTCTAAGCTGTCACCACGGGGAGATGGCCCCTTCAAGATCCTCAAGCGCATCAACGACAATGCATACAAGGTAGACATTCCCCAATCCAAGTACGTGGTGGATGATACCTTCAACATCGCCGACCTATCGCCGTACCATGGAGAGGTGATGAGGACATCCGTAGCCCTTTACCATGCTCTTCTATCGATGAGGTTGCTGCTCAAGACAAGCCCAATGAAGTGAGGATTGGACCGATGACAAGAGCTCGTGCCAAGCTACTTGGACAACAGGTGAACTCACTCTTAATTGAATATGATGTTTGTCATAATGAGAACTTTATACTACCTAAGTCTATGCATTTGTGTATCATTAGGGTTGTTGATAACACAAGCATTGGAGGAGGACCAGAGGAGCAGCAAGAATCGGAGCACATCGACACCTATGGCGCGAGGGAGGAGCGGGAGGAATGCACAAAGAAGGAAGAAGAAGAAGCACAGGCAGCCGGCCTGAGGCCGGCCTCAGCCCGGCCAGGCCGGCCAGGCACCCGAAGCCCCCGGCCTACGAGATGCAGGAAGGCCGGCCCAAGCCCGGCCGAGTGCCCGAAGCGTCCGGCCTTCGCCCGGCCTCAGCCCGGCCTCAGACAGGTTTAGGCCGGGCATGTACCCGAGCCGGCCGGCCTCAGCCCGGCCAGGCCGGTTAGGCATGCCATGCAAATCCTGGCCCGACCTTTCCCCGGCCTAAGCCCGGCCTGGACCCGGCCTGTGCGCCAGATTTCGGCCGAACCCACTTTTGGGTCGGTTTGTACCCGTTCGAGTCAGAACCAAGTTAGGTTTTCCGTGTTAGGTCGGTTTGGCCTCCTATATAAGGATAGGGGCGGCTGCTAGAGAGGGTTAGACCACGTTTTTGCTTAAACCCTAGATTGGATTGCTACAAGCATTCATCTTTCGCCGTGTTCCTCTTTGTTGCGATCAGGAATACAACCCCTCCACTTTGTTTCGATCTGGAGGTTATTGCTACCAAAGTTTGAGTGTGATCTGTTGTTCCATTGCGAATTAGTAGATCGCAGAAACCGCTTCGTGGCCGGCGGCTACGTTGCATCGGTGTGAGGCGTCGCGAATATCCATTGGGTTGAAGAGCTGTTGCATTGGCAACAGGGGAGCATCATCATCCATCTACCACTGCTCATTGAGAAGATCGGGCCACCCTTTATCAAGAGGCAAGTGATGTGGAAGATAACGAGTCGAGGATGACTCTTTCCCAAGGGGGGGGGAGATGATGTAGCCCCACGTGTGGACAACACCATGGCCAACACGCCTACGGGCCCGATAACAAGATCAAGAGCAAAGGCTATGCAAGATAAGGTGAACTCACTCCTATCCTCGAATCAATTCAATTTCTCCATGGATGGCTTGCTACCTCAAGTGGGTACCTTGTGCATACTCAGGATCCACCTCGATAACGACCCACAATGGAGCCGGGAAGATGACCAAGAGGAGGTCCAAGACGAAGGAGAAGATGACCAAAAGAAGCCCCCAAAAGATGGGCAAGAAGAGGAAGAAGGAGGCGAAGCCAGGCTGGCCGGCCTCCCAGCCGGCCTAGGCCGGCCTCCAGGCCGGGGCACCTCCAGAGACAGCTGGCCCCGGCCGGCCCCCAGGCCTGGCTCCTCCCCGAGGCCGCCGGCCTCCCAGCCGGCCCCCAGGCCGGGCTCGCCCCCAAAGCTGCCAGCCTCCTAGCTGGCCTGGGCCGGGCCCCAGGCCAGCCACCCACCTGAGCCGGTCGGCCTCCCAGCTGGCCTAGGCTGGTCCCTGGGCCGCGGTTCCCCGTCCGCGCCAGCCGGACCTCCACCTGCGCTAGCCGGCCTCCCGGCCGGCCTAGACCGGCCCTCAGGCCGGTCACCCACCTTTTCTGCCCCTTTTGTAATAGACTATAAATAGTACCTCCTTTTCCTTTCCTGAGGTTAGACTGAAATTGAGACTTGTGAGCCATGCTCCTCATCCCTCTGTGCTAGGGTTCCTCTTTGAGGATGGATCTTGTTGTTGCTACTCTTTCACTGCGGTGATTCTATTGGATCGGTGGACTCAAATTTTGAAATTGACTTGAAAAAATCTGAACTTAATTTCCATCTCTTGATCTAAAATTTGCACACATATAAAAGAACCCTTTCGCAAGGTTTCTTTTTTATCATAATTAATATTGTTCAGGTATGCGATGGGTAATTAATTAATGTTTTATGATTCTACTAATCTCATTTAATTTATTACATATGCGTATATTGTGTTGATCTTAATGGTATGTGATGTCCACACTTAATTTTAATTAATTGTACTGTTTCACACAATGTCTTTGGTCGCTAATTACGGGTGAAATAAGAAATAATGGATCTCTAAGAAGACAAACTAAGCTCTAGGTCACCACTGATTACATTTTATCGCGTGTGTTGTCGTTGACACACCTTCTATATTGATATATATACTCTATTATCACACTGATTTTGATCAGATACGTACACCTTGAGCTATTCATTATTCATATGAGTTTTGATGATTATTTTCAGAGTCATTTGTCTTCATATTTGTCCTAGCTATAAAAAGATGGTTTTACACTCGTAGGTCACGCTTGCGCATAGTCCTAGCTAGCTAGCTACAGTTTAATTTACTAACTCTCGTTTTGTTGGCATTGCTTTTACTGGTGACGACGACAGTGCATGGTTTGAAAGGGGCTTAATTATCAGTTATGAAGATCATATCTCATCATCAGGCCTAGATGCTGATGTAGGGGGTTGGCCCGATCTTCACGGATTTGAGGCGGGGAAGAGGGTGAAGACGAAGAACACGGAGGTGGAAACGAAGAACACGAGGGGAAAAAGGACAAATCGTGGGGATAACTCGCGAAGCCTACAAGGAAGAATCACCCGGCAACAAACCCCCAACGGAGCAGCCTCCAGATCCCAAAACCCAAGTCAACAACACGCTTAATGAAACCGATTTCTCTTACCGGCCTGTCCACCGATCCAATAGAATCACCGCAGTGAAAGATTGGTTTGCACTACTAGAGACACCTAAGTGAAAGAGTAGCTACAAGAAGAGATTCATCATCCTCCTCGGAGGAACCCATCACGGGAAGGAGCAACGCTCAACTCTCTAGTTCATTCTTCTCTAGTCTAAAATGGAAAAGGGGAAGAGCTATTTATAGTCTAGTACAAAACGGTGGGGGTCCGGCCTGGGGGCCGACCTAGGCCGGCCTGGAGGCCGGCGGCGTCTGAGGGTGGTCCGGCCTGGGGGCCGGCCTAGGCCGGCCTGGAGGCCGGCAGCGTCGGATGGTGGTCCGGCCTGGGGGCCGGCGGCGTCGGATGGTGGTCCGGCCTGGGGGCCGGCCTGGGTCGGCCTGGAGGCCGGCTGCGTTGGAAGGTGGCCCGGCCTGGGTGCCGACCTGATGAGGACATCCCTAGTGTGTCTACTACTTCTCCAATTGAAGACGTTGCTATCCAAGATAATTCCAAAGAAGTGAGACTTGGTCCAATGACAAGGTCAAGAACCAAGTTGATAGAACAACAGGTGAATTATCTCCTAGCTGATTGTGATAATTTAATTGATGAGAATTTTATACTACCTAAGTCTATGCATTTATTTGTGATTAGGTTTGTTGATAACACAAGTGCTAATGGAGGGAAACATCAAGACATGAAGGCATGTGATGACACATATGATCATGGAGACATCTGCCATAATGAAGGCACATGAAATCATGGAGACACATGAAGGCCATAATATTACAAGTGTGAAGGCTTCGTATTTTATATATACCTATGGGCCTGCGTGTCATCTAGGCCGAACCCATCAT
This sequence comes from Puccinellia tenuiflora, assembly GCA_012064385.1. Lineage (NCBI taxonomy): Eukaryota > Viridiplantae > Streptophyta > Magnoliopsida > Poales > Poaceae > Puccinellia > Puccinellia tenuiflora. The sequence continues at coordinate 1,879,278 of QRDG01000062.1, read as the reverse complement.
GGGTCGGTTTGTATCTTTCCTTAAGTTGAATTGGAGTCCAGTCCAAGTTGGAGAAGGAGTGCTTGCGCAAGGGACTTGTGGCCGCACCCCCTCTCCCTTAAGTAGCCGCCACCTGCGTGTGGAAGAGTTAGAACAAGTTTAACCAAAAACCCTAGCCTCCAGATTGTAAGCTCAAGCTTTCATCTTGAAGTATTACCTTTGCAAATCTTACGTGCTATCTTGTTGTTCCATTGGGAATAAGGGGATACGGGACCACTTGTGATCTTCGATTGCATGTGCAAGAGTGTGTAGTTGAGAATAGCTAAGGGATTGATTGTTGTTGCATTGGCAGCAGGGATTATCCACGGTGAGATCTCAGTGTAGCACTAGTTATCAAGTTACCAAATCATCCACAAAACATCCACCTTCAAATTCGAGTTGCTCACAAGAGAAGATCGGGCCACCCCTTATCATCTTGGTATCAGATTCTCGGGTTTACTCGGTGAGCGTTTTCTTTTCCCTAGATTTGAGTGTTTTTATTACCTATACAGAAAAAGCCAAAAATATTAGGTATAGAATTTGCCATAGCCTTAGATCACACCAATTTGCTTAGTTTAATTGCTGTTTGAGTTGGTGTTTTGGTGTCCCTGTTTTTCTTTTTCTAGTCGTCGAGTTCTTCGGTTTAGGGTTTAGGTTGTTTCCGAGTCGAGTCCTTGTTCTTCTTCTGTTCGAGTCCATAAATCAAAAATCCCAAAAAGAGTAGTGTTCCGAGTTGTTTTCCTATCCGAGTTGAGATCAGGTTGCTGCCACGGCACAACAATTGCCACTTTTTCCTGCCGCGCGCCTTAATCCTACTTCTACTCGGAATCGGCTTCCTGCCACGGCACCAAAACGCGTGAAAACGCTGCCGCGCCGTGTCCTAGTTCTACTCGGATCCGATCCCTGCCGCGGCACAGCAAAGAGTTGTTTTCTCTGCCGCGATCACCACTCCCACGCTCGCCCGCGCTGTTTCTCTGCCCCAGCACAAGAACGCGCTGTTTTCTCTGCCGCGCCGGCACGATTTCGAGCAATTCCTGCCATGAGTCTTAGTGTGTTCTTTTGTGTTTTCATTGCCAATTTCACTAGGTTTCCAATCAGTTTCTTTGAGAACCATAGATACAGCCTATCTACACATACAATTAGGAGCTTACCCATAAGACTAGCTCTTTTATTGCTCACAGGCTGCTCAATAGGTTCGTTGCACGATCTTGTTTTCCTGAAAAATTTTTGCTCCGCGGTGCGACATATTGTGGCCAAAAGAGAGTTTTAAAAAAAAAGAGAGACAAGAGAAAATTCAAAAGAGGCCGAAAGTTTTGATGTAGCCCAACCCACGTCCATCACCATGTCATGCGCTTCAACATACGACAAGCCACCAAGGACTCCAAAGGGTGGCAAGGAACTCCATGGACTCCAATCAACTAAGTCATACGCGTGGATGAGGAAAAGGAAGCGTCATGGACAAGGAGAGGAAGAAGGAGGCGAAGACAGGCTGGGCGGCCTCCAGCCCGGCCTAGGCCGGCCCCCAGGCCGGCACCCCACCAGAGCCCGCCGGCCTCCCAGCCGGCCCAGGCCGGCGCCCAGGCCGGCACCCCTCCAGACGCTGCCGGCCTCCAGGCCGGCCAAGGCCGGCTCCCAGGCCGGGCCTCCTCCAGACGCCGCTGGCCTCCAGGTCGGCCTAGGCCGGCCACCAGGCCGGGCCCCCTCCAGACGCCGCCGGCCTCAAGGCCGGGCCCCCTCCAGACACCGCCGGCCTCCAGGCCGGCCCAGGCCGCCCCCCAGGCCGGACCCCCACCTTTCTCCCCCCTTTGTACTAAGACTATAAATAGCTTTCCCCCTTTTCCATTTGAGGTAGAGAAGAATGAACTAGAGTTGAGCGTTGCTCCTTCCCGTGATGGGTTCCTCCGAGGAGGATGATGAATCTCTTGTTGTTGCTACTCTTTCACTGAGGTGTCTCTAGTAGTGCAAACCAATCTTTCCCTTGTGGATTCTATTGGATCGGTGGACCGGCCGGTAAGAGAAATCGGTTTCATTAAGCGTGCTGTTGACTTGGGTGTTGGGATCCGGAGGCTAATCCGTTGGGGGTTTGTTGCCGGGTGATTCTCCCTTGTAGGCTTCGCGAGTTATCCCCCACGAATTTGCCCTTTTCCCCTCGTGTTCTTCGTTTCCACCTCCGTGTTCTTCGTGTTCATCCTCTTTTCCCCTCAAATCCGTGAAGATCGGGCCAACCCCCTACATCATTTGGTATCATAGCAAGGGTTGCCACGGATTTGCCTTTGTTTCCACCCCTAAATCCACACAAATTTTCTTTGATTTTGCTAATTTCGAAAATTCCCACCAAAAATAGCCCCAAATTGCTTTTGGATCGATCTGAGATTCTTGTGAGTTTTGGTAGGTTTTGATCCGTGGATCCATTGCTATACTTGTTGATCTACCTCCCTTTGCGTTCCCATGGCCAAATTCCTTTGATTTCCCCTCCGATTTGGTGTTTTTCGGGCCATTTTTTCGCCGAAATCGCACTTTTTCGCGTCGCGGGAAGGTAGCCCGGCCGGCCTCCAGCCCGGCCTAGGCTGGCCTTTAGGCCGGACCCCCGGCTGAAGCCGCCGGCCTCCAGCCCGGCCCAGGCCGGCCCCCAGGCCGACACCCCTGCAGAAATTTTGTTTTGGCCATAACTTTTCACTCCGGACTCCGTTTTTGGTGATTTTCATCTCTAATCGAAGCTACCGACAAGCTCTACATCACCATAGCGGTTGATCCATCATCTAGTGCCACCATATTTCGTGATCAAGGAAGAGGCATTCCACTCCCCGGGTGAAGATCGTCGACGAAAGGTATAACTTCCTCAAATCTTCTCCCACCTTGCATCACTTGTTAGCCAAGCCATTTGTGCCTATCTTACCTATTGAGACTAGCTCATCTATGATTGCTTGGGCTTTGCACACTTGATACCTCGTAGTGTTCCGAGCAAAACTTGTATGCGCTAGTTCATATAGTTGTTGTTGGCAAGCAAAGTGAGAGGCAAAAATAGAAAAGAGAATAAGAGGCCAAAAGAGAATAGAAAAGAATCAAAAGAGAGAAAATAAAAAGAAAATAGCCTCATTGCCTAATCTCTTATAGTAGACGCGCAAGCTCGATGAAAAATTTGTAGGTGTGGTATCTTTGTGCAAATCTTGTAGCCCACCAATAAATTGCAATCGAGTTGGTTTCTCTTGTACTTGTGTGACTTGAGCTTTAGTCTTCGCTAGGTCCATCACTAGCTCATTTTTGGTCGCACAAGTCCCACTCTTCAAAGCGTGTGTTTCTATGTGCTTCACTCATATCCTTTGAGATCGACTTGTATTTGCTTTGTGGTCATCGTGGTTCTCTACTTGCCTTTACAATATCTTGGTTTCAGGTTGTTCCATTTGCTTTCCACAATTCATACCTATCCACTCATAAGCCGTGTGTGTTTTGGAGTTGCGTTTGGATCTTTGAAATTCAAGTCACCCGCATTCTTGTGTATCGGTTTCTCTTGGCATGGTCCACTAGTTCCAATACTATCTACTAGGTGAGGTTGGTTTCTTAGTTCCTTCCACTCCACATATATATACACTTGTCTTGTGATTGACCATGTCTAGTGAGAGCGGAGCATCCTATGGAGGCCATGATGATGAGAACATGATGAGCGCCAACGACTACGGCGCGCCAAGCATGGATGACATCATGAGCGACAACGACTACGGCGCCCCAAGCATGGATGACATGGTGGACCACGACATCGACGACACCTCCACATGCATGGATCTCATGGCGGAGCACCACCACTACTACGACTATGATGCCGCAACCGTCCACGACATGGAGTGCTACACCGACTTCGAGCCTTCAAGCATCAACACCATGGTGGACCACTACTTCGACTACAACTCCAATGAGGTGGTGGAACCCTACATCGACTACGGCTCCTCAAGGCACGTCAAGGATCTTCCACGAGGCTCTACACACCTTGTTGATGACGACTCTGATGATGAGTACCCACCTCGGCGATCCTCAAGACCAAGAACTCAAGAGCGCCACCGCCGTCAAGAACCTACAAGCTCAAGGAGACGGAGCTCAAGGCATCTTCGCCTAGAGGACAAGGAGACACGCCCTCCTCCTCGACGTCAAGCTACCTCACCCTCGAGACGGCGGCCAACGCAAAGTGCCTATGCACACGAGTCTTCATCAAGGAACTCCAAGGATCTTCATCGGCGTACGTCTACTCATGATCATCATCGACGTCACTATGAGGACTCAAGCTACTCAAGGCCACGCCATCACGCGTCTATATCAACATACAAGATGGTGGCAAGTACACATCATATGGAGTCTCTTCCGCGCGCCACAACCAAAAGAGCGTCCAAGCATAGATCAAGCTACACGAAGGAATTGGAAAAACTCAAGGCCAACCTCGACGAGTGGAAGACCAAGCGTAACACCGACAATGCCAACTTCGAGCAAGCCAAGCTCAAGGCCGACGCCGATTGCGACAAGCTCATGGCCGACCTCAAGACCATCCGCGAGGAGTTCGTTGCCGGGTTATCCAAGTTCTTCAAGGCCTCACATGACTCTTCACTGAGCTTATTGTCCACTCAACTACACGATGGTGACCATGAAGACGGTGAGAAGATGGTCGAGCATGGGATTTTCCCTTCGACCAAGGAGACGAGCATTGAAGATGCTACCACTTGTGGCGGCGAGCCGAGTGAAGAAGCCGAGCATGGGATGTTCCATTCGGCAAAGGAGTCGTGTGATGATGCCCACACTATGGCATTCATCTTTGGAGGCGAAAAGGTTGAGGAGGTTGAGCATGGGAGTTTCCCTTCAACCAAGGTGGCGAATGGAGTTGAGTCTACCGGGCCTATCCCTTTGTATTGGCAAGATGAGATGGTACCAATCCCATGTGAGCATGAGAGCCACCTAGCCCACTTGAGTGAGAGTGCAAGTGAGTTGAGTGCCTCTACCATATGTGAGATTGAGTGCTTCCACTTTGAGGGAATGAGTGATACACACCTTGAGTTGGGAGAGGTAGTTGATAGGTCAAGTGAGGACATTTTGATTTCTAACAACTTACCCTCTACCTCTAGTGTTTTCTCTCATGTTCTACTAGGTTCCATGGACGATGAGACGCCAAGCCTCGACATGATGGCGCCTATGATGGAGAAGATGTACATGGAGGATGAAGACGAAGCCACCCCATGTCTACATCATGATGAACAAGTCGGCTACATGGACGCCGCTACCTCTACCACAACACCTACCTCTCATGAGCGGGACTACAAAGGTACGCATATGGGTGTTGATGATGCCATGATCCCACTAGTGAACATGATGACTTGTGATTGCTTGCATGCTATGGATGATCCTTTTGATGTCACCTATGATTCTTTCATATTCCCATGTGATACCTTGTTTCAAACCAATGTTGATCATGCGGAATTATCTATTTGTGATGATCTTTCCATACCCATGCCTTGCTATGAATCTTTCCAATTTTCTCCCATTGTTGCATCCAAGAAGTTGAACAATTTCTCTTTCCAATGCTTGGTTTGCAATAATGTTGATATGATGTCTTATGAGAATGCCCCCATAGCTTTCTCAAAATTTGGAGATTCTTCCTTCTGCCATGTTGAGAATTTACCCTTCCTTTTGTATATTGACCACTCACATATGTCATACATTCCATGTGATATTGGTGTGTTTGGTGATGTGCAAATGGATACATGCGTCATAATGGATGATGCATTCATGTACCATGCACACAATTTCTTTTTATGGAATTTCGTGTGTAATGGCTCACGCTTCATAATGTCAACCTCAATTGAGCATGAGTTGACAAAAAGAGCTCTTGAGAGCATTTTCCATGAGAGTTGTGGATCCAATCCACCTCTATTTCCTTTTCCATGTTTTGCATCGAACAAATTGAACAATTGCTCTTTCCTTTGGTTCGCGTGCAAACATGTGAGTGCTTTGGTTTTCCTTTGTGACATTCATGCCCCTTGATCTTCCTTGTCAATGATTTATGTGTTGCAACAAGTATGATGCACAATTGCTCTTTCCGTTGGCTTCTTTGCAACCATAGTGGTATTTTGAGCATGTCTTGTCATGAGACCTTTGGATGTTGTCTTCTTGGTGTTGCAACAAAATTGATGAACACTTGCTCTTCTCTTTGCTTTGGTTGCACCCATGATGGCGATGATAAGAGCCTCTCTCACCTTGTGTGGTTCACAAACCTCTCTTTCCGATTCTTTCAATGCAATGAACATCATATGGTTCAAAATGAGATAGCTATCTTAGCCTTCTCAAATTTTATTGGAGATTTGTGTTCCCACATTTTGAGGATGTTTGGACGAGTTGTTCGCACAATGACCTTGCATTTGTATTCCATTCCATATATTGTGTTGTGCTAATGGTGTTATGAACAAATTTGGACATGTCGTCAATGATGTGCTCCTCTATCATGCACACACATATTTTGCTTGGTCTTTGGTGCGTATAGGTATCAATAGCGGCATGGTGACTTCCATTTCAACGTCAAGCCATCTATCTCCTTCACATGATGAGGACGTGCTAGCGTCGAGGACGACGCTTTTCGAAGGAGGGGGAGATGATGTAGCCCAACCCACGTCCATCACCATGTCATGCGCTTCAACATACGACAAGCCACCAAGGACTCCAAAGGGTGGCAAGGAACTCCATGGACTCCAATCAACTAAGGCATACGCGTGGATGAGGAAAAGGAAGCGTCATGGACAAGGAGAGGAAGAAGGAGGCGAAGACAGGCTGGGCGGCCTCCAGCCCGGCCTAGGCCGGCCCCCAGGCCGGCACCCCACCAGAGCCGGCCGGCCTCCCAGCCGGCCCAGGCCGGCCCCCAGGCCGGCACCCCTCCAGACGCTGCCGGCCTCCAGGCCGGCCTAGGCCGGCTCCCAGGCCGGGCCTCCTCCAGACGCCGCTAGCCTCCAGGCCGGCCTAGGCCGGCCACCAGGCCGGGCCCCCTCCAGACGCCGCCGGCCTCAAGGCCGGGCCCCCTCCAGACACCGCCGGCCTCCAGGCCGGGCCAGGCCGCCCCCAGGCCGGACCCCTACCTTTCTCCCCCCTTTGTACTAAGACTATAAATAGCTTTCCCCCTTTTCCATTTGAGGTAGAGAAGAATGAACTAGAGTTGAGCGTTGCTCCTTCCCGTGATGGGTTCCTCCGAGGAGGATGATGAATCTCTTGTTGTTGCTACTCTTTCATTGAGGTGTCTCTAGTAGTGCAAACCAATCTTTCCCTTGTGGATTCTATTGGATCGGTGGACCGGCCGGTAAGAGAAATCGGTTTCATTAAGCGTGTTGTTGACTTGGGTTTTGGGATCCGAAGGCTACTCCGTTGGGGGTTTGTTGCCGGGTGATTCTCCTTTGTAGGCTTCGCGAGTTATCCCCCACGAATTTTCCCTTTTCCCCTCGTGTTCTTCGTTTCCACCTCCGTGTTCTTCGTGTTCATCCTCTTTTCCCCTCAAATCCGTGAAGATCGGGCCAACCCCCTACATCAAGTTTCATACAAGTTGGAGAGTGGAGCTATATTGTTATCATCTTGACACCACTTTGAGCAATCTTGTGCCTATTTTCTCTTGAGCATAGCTAGTGTCTTTCGAGTTCATTGCGAAATTTCCATCCATATATTTGCATTGCCACATTTGTCTCCATCTTTTGTATGAGTTCTATAGGTGTGTTTTGACATCATCACAAACAGCAAATTAGGCCTTGTTATTTTGGTGTGTTAGGATTCCCTAAGCCAAGCCCCACCAAATAGCCTGTTTGCCGTGTGACACTTGATATCCTGGTTATTCTCTTCTCACACTTGGTACATCCTTCATTGATACTTATTGGTAAGTAAATCCTTTTCACTTTGGAACAAGTAAAGGTACACTATTATTTGCTGGTTTGAGTGAGTGTGCGAACACCACATCCCATTATTATTTTGTTTTCACTAACATCGTAATCAATGGATGCTATGAGTGATCTTGTTGTGCAGGATAAGAAGAACCCTGAGGATACGGTCAAGTGGAATGAGTATGAAGCATTGAGAGAAACCATGTATAGAAAAATTGCTGCTGAGATAGAGAAGAGTGATGATAGTTTGCGGGAGGAGTTGAACACTTTGGACCTCAAAATTGACGCTGCTGCTACTCAAGAATCTGTGAATATTTTACAAGAGGCCGTGACCAATTTGACCCGATGATAAGGGGTGGCCCGATCTTCTCTTGTGAGCAACTCGAATTTGAAGGTGGATGTTTTGTCGATGATTTGGTAACTTGATAACTAGTGCTACACTGAGATCTCACCGTGGATAATCCTGCTGGCCAATGCAACAACCATCAATCCCTTAGCTATTCTCAACTACACACTACTGCACATGCAATCAAAGATCACAAGTGGTCCTGTATCCCCTTATTCCCAATGGAACAACAAGATAGCACGTAAGATTTGCAAAGGTAATACTTCAAGATGAAAGCTTGAGCTTACAATCTGGAGGCTAGGGTTTTTGGTTTTAAACTTGTTCTAACCCTTCCACACGCAGGTGGCGGCTACTTAAGGGAGAGGGGGGTGCGGCCCAAGTCCCTTGCGCAAGCACTCCTTCTCCAACTTGGACTGGACTCTAATTCGACTTAAGGGAAGATACAAACCGACCCATGATGGGTTCGGCCTAGATGAATGCATGCCCATATGTATATAAGATACGAAGTCTTCACACTTGTAATATTATGTGCCTTCATGTGTCTCCATGATTTCATGTGCCTTCATTATGGCAAGCGTCCATGATCATATGTGCCATCACATGCCTTCATGTCTTGATGTTCCCTCCATTAGCCACTTGTGTTATCAACAAACCTAATCACACATAAATGCATAGACTTAGGTAGTATAAAATTCTCATCAATTAACATTATCACAATTAGCTAGGAGAGAATTCACCTGTTGTTCTATCAACTTGGTTCTTGACCTTGTCATTGGACCAAGTCTCACTTCTTTGGAATTATCTTGGACAGTAACATCTTCAATGGAGAAGTAGTAGACACATAGGGATGTCCTCATCATCCTCCCCCCCCCCTTGAAAAGGCATCGTCCTTGATGCAAGATCATCTCCAATGTACGGTGACAAATCAGCAACATTGAAAGAATTGCTCACACAAACTCATCAACTGGAAGGTCTATCTTGTAGCATTGTCATTTATTTTTGCAAGCACCTTGTAAGGACCAGCACCTCGAGCATCAATTTGGATTTTCTCATGTTGGAAATCTGTCCTTTCTANACAATCAGCTAGGAGAGAATTCACCTGTTGTTCTATCAACTTGGTTCTTGACCTTGTCATTGGACCAAGTCTCACTTCTTTGGAATTATCTTGGACAGCAACATCTTCAATTGGAGAAGTAGTAGAAACACTAGGGATGTCCTCATCATCCTCCCCCCTTGAAAAGGCATCGTCCTCGATGCAAGATCATCTCCAATGTAAGGTGATAAATCAGCCACATTGAAGGAGTTACTCACACCAAACTCATCACTTGGAAGTTCTATCTTGTAAGCATTGTCATTAATTTTTTCAAGCACTTTGTAAGGACCAGCACCTCGAGGCATCAATTTGGATTTTCTCAATGTTGGGAATCTGTCCTTTCTAAAGTATACCCAAACCATATCTCCAGGCTGAAACAATACCTCCTTCCTTTTCTTATTTACTCTATCAGCCACATACTTCCCTTTCTTCTCTATGGCCTCCTTAGTCTTCATATGAATTTTCCTCACAAAATCAGCTCGTTTGGATGCCTCCATGTTTGTTCTCTCTTGTATGGGAAGTGGCAATAAATCAAGTGGTGTAATGGGCTTAAACCCATAGACCACCTCGAAAGGACAAAGTTGAGTAGTGGAATGAACAGCCCTGTTGTATGCAAACTCAACATGTGGCAAACACTCTTCCCACTCCCTCAATTTTTTCTTCATCATGGTTCGCAATAATGTTGATAGTGTGCGATTCACCACTTCAGTTTGTCCATCAGTTTGGGGGTGACATGTAGTTGAAAACAGCAGCTTCGTTCCTAGCTTCCCCCATAGCGTCTTCCAAAAATAGCTCATGAATTTGACATCTCTATCCGAAACAATAGTTCTTGGTACTCCATGGAGCCGTACGATTTCCCTGAAAAACAGATTAGCAATATGCGACGCATTGTCGCTTTTGTGGCATGCAATAAAATGTGACATCTTAGAAAATCTATCCACTACCACAAATATAGAATCATGTCCTCTTTTAGTCCTTGGTAAACCTAGCACAAAATCCATACTAATATCTTCCCAAGGTGTAGTAGGTGCAGGTAGAGGAGTATACAAACCGTGAGGCTTCAACTTGGACTTTGCTTTATTGCATGTGATGCAACGTTGCACAAACCTGTACACATCACGCCTCATATGTGCCCAGTAATAATTTTCAGCTAACATGAGCAATGTTTTCTCACGTCCAAAGTGTCCCATCAATCCACCATTATGAGATTCCTGCAATAACATCAAACGCAAAGAACACTCGGGAATACATAATTTGTTAGCTCTAAAAAGAAAGCCATCATGTAGGTGATATTTATCCCAAGCCTTGACAGTAGAACATTTAGTGTAAGGCATAGAAAACTCATTATCATCAGCATATAGAGGTTTCAAACTCTCCAAAACCGAAACTTGGACATCTAATTTGGTGAGTAACATATTCTTTCTTGACAAAGCATCAGCTACCACATTCTCTAAGCCTTTCTTGTATTGAATAATGTATGGAAACGATTCAATGAATTCTACCCATTTAGCATGTCTCTTATTAAGATTGGATTGACTCTTCAAAAATTTCAATGCCTCATGATCAGAATGTATTATAAATTCCTTTGGCCATAAATAATATTTCCAAACTTGAAGAACTCTAACAAGAGCATACACTTCCTTATCATAGACAGAATAATTCAATTGAGCACCATGCAATTTCTTAGAAAAATAAGCAAGTGGTTTCTTATCTTGCATTAATACACCTCCAATACCTATGCCACTAGCATCACATTCAATTTCAAATGGTTTATGAAAATTAGGAAGCATCAATAATGGTACCGAAATCAACATATTTTTCAGAGTATCAAAAGCAATATCTTGAGCAACCCCCCACACAAAATCCACACCTTTCTTAGTCAAATCATTCAAAGGGGCAGCAATGGTGCTAAAATCTTTCACAAATCTTCTATAAAATCCAGCAAGGCCTAAAAAACTTCTCACTTGACTCACATTCATGGGTATAGGCCAATTTTTAATTGCTTCAATCTTAGACTCATCTACTTCTATCCCATGCTTAGAGACAACATATCCAAGAAATATGACCTTATCTTTGCAAAAAGTGCACTTCTCAAGATTACCAAATAATTTATTTTCTCTTAGCACTTGCAAAACTTGTCTTATATGATCAATGTGTTCATGTTCATTGTGGCTATATATGAGAATATCATCAAAATAAACTACCACAAACTTGCCAATAAAATCTCTCAAAACATGGTTCATTAATCTCATGAAAGTACTAGGTGCATTAGTTAATCCAAAAGGCATTACTAACCACTCATATAAACCAAATTTTTTTTAAAGGCTGTTTTCCATTCACCCCCCTCTTTCATCCTAATTTGATGATAACCACTACGCAAATCGATTTTAGAGAAAACAGCAGCACCACTCAATTCATCAAGCATATCCTCCAACCTAGGTATAGGATGTCTATATCTTATAGTGATGTTGTTAATTGCTCTACAATCCACACACATGCGCCATGTACCATCTTTCTTAGGAACTAAAATAATAGGAACAGCACAAGGAGAAAGGCTTATTCGAATATAACCTTTGTCCAAAAGCTCTTGTACTTGTCTCTGAATTTCCTTGGTCTCTTGGGGATTTGTTCTATAGGGAGCTCTGTTTGGTAATGTAGCACCAGGAATAAGGTCAATTTGGTGCTCAATCCCTCTTAATGGTGGCAGTCCCGAGGGTACCTCCTTTGGAAAAACATCACCAAAATCCTGCAAGACATTAGAAACACCAATAGAAAGAGGAGTCATGTCATTAGAAACTAAAATTTCCCCCTTATGCATGAGCACTATAGGTACTAAGCTAGGATCCTCACGAAACTCTCTCAAATCATCTTTGGTGGCGAACATTGTTAAAAGGCTCACTCCCTTATTTTTACCACTCGGCCTAGGTTTGTTTTCTCCCACAGAAAAATTGTTTTCACTATTTTCTTGTCTATCACTCTCCTTTTCTAAATGCACTTCATTTTTTTGTCTAGACTCATGAACAATTTGCTGTGGTGTCATAGGCCTCAATATAATGTCCTTGTTATGCCAGTTCAATGTATATGTGTTGGCTCTCCCATCATGAATAACCTTCCTGTCAAACTGCCAAGGTCTGCCCAATAACATGTGACAAACTGACATGGGAACCACATCACACTCAATTGTATCCTTATATGGTCCAATCTGAAATTCCACTCTCACCATATGGCACACCTTAATTTCTTCTTTGTCACTCAACCATTGAATATAATAAGGGTGTGGGTGCGGAATATACTTCAACTTGAGCTTTGCACATAATTATTTGCTTGCTAAATTTCTGCAACTTCCTCCATCAATGATCACCTTGCAAGCCATTTGGGGACCTACAATTGCTTTAGTTTGGAATAAATTGCACCTTTGACTCTCTTCACTTGGAACAACACTCAAAGCTTGTGTGCAAACAATAGTTGGATAATGTGTAGCATAGGCATCAACAGGACCATCATCATCCTCATTAGGATCAGCATCATCTCCTGTCTCATACTCATCATCAGCATTAAGAAGCATGACCTTTTTATTAGGACATTCTCTCTTAAAATGTCCTTTACCTCCACATGTATGACAAAGCATATCTCTATTTCGTGTTGCGTTGTTTGTCATGGGTGGGGTTGTTTTCCTTGTACCAGAATTACTACTCTCAGGTTTTGAACTAGGAACACTTCGGGTTGGAGCAACTGGAGGTGGTGATGGTGATACAACAGAATTTTTTGGTGGAAAACTCCTCCTTGTACTCATTTGTGCTTCCTCAGCCAACCTCTTTTCAGCTTCTCTTGCTTGATGTAACAAATCTGTCATATCACTATATTGTGCATGCCTCACAATGCTCTTAATTTTAAATTGTAAACCAGAGAGAAACCTTTGCATTGTTTGGTCAGGGGCCTCTCTAACCCGAGCTCTTTGGAGAATCAACTCCATCTCTTTGTAATATGCATCCACTGATTTTGTACCTTGCTTTAATTGTTGAAGCTTATCATAGAGAGTTCTAATATAATTTTTGGGTACAAACCTGTCCCGAAGCAATTGTTTCATCTCTCCCCATGTATCAATTTCAGGTTCTTCATGTTCTTCTCTCAAACTTGTAATGCTATCCCACCACAAAAGAGCATAACCATCAAAACCAGACGAAGCAAGCTTAATTTTTCTCTCTTCAGAATAGTCATGCAATCTCCAAAGCTTCTCAATTTTCAGCTCCCACATCAAGTATTCTTCTACATCTTCAGCATCACAAGTGAGAGTAGGAATAGAAAATTTTGGTTTACCCAAACCATCATCCTCTCGATTATGTTCCAATTGGATTCCCCGTGCAGCAACTCCTCCACGGCCACCATGCAAATTGCCACGGCCATGCAAATCAGCAGCATTGGGTGGAACTCGCCGTTGGTTGTTATTATTCTCCAGGAGTGTTGTTAAATTTGCAACCTGTCTTGTCAAATTGGTCACGGCTTCTTGTAAAATATTCACAGATTCTTGAGTAGCAGCAGCATCAATTTTGAGGTCCAAAGTGTTCAACTCCTCCCGCAAACTATCATCACTCTTCTCTATCTCAGTGGCAATTTTTCTATACATGGTTTCTCTCAATGCTTCATACTCATTCCACTTGACCGTATCCTCAGGGTTCTTCTTATCCTGCACAACAAGATCACTAGCAGCATCCATTGATTAAGATGTTAGTGAAAACAAAATAATAATGGGATGTGGTGTTCTCTCACAACTCACTCAAACCAGCAAATAATAGTGTATCTTTACTTGTTCCAAAGTGAAAAGGATTTACTTACCAACAAGTATCAATGAAGGATGTACCAAGTGTGAGAAGAGAATAACCAGGATATCAAGTGTCACACGGCAAACAGGCTATTTGGTGGAGCTTGGCTTAGGGAATACTAACACACCAAAATAACAAGGCCTAATTTGCTGTTTGTGATGATGTCAAAACACACCTATAGTACTCACACAAAGGATGGAGACAAATGTGGCAATGCAAATATATGGATGGAAACTTTGCAATGCACTCGAAAGACACTAGCTATGCTCAAGAGAAAACAGGCACAAGATCTCTCGGTCACAATATGCCGGACCGCGGAGTAAAATTTTTAGGAAAAACAAAATCGTGCAAAGAACCTATTGAGCAGCTTGTGAGCAAAAAAAGTTATGGGTAAGCTCCTAATTGTATGTGTAGATAGGCTGTGTCTAAGGTTGAAAGAGATCAGAAGAGAAAAACCTAGTGAAAGTGACAAAGAGAAACTCAAGGAATCAACTAAAGAACTCACTTCGGGTGGTGGCAGAAAAACAGCAATTCTCTGCCGCGGCAGAAAAACTGCAGAAATTGTGCCGTGACAGCAGAGAGGAAACGAGCCCCAAAACTTCACCAACGCGATTCCGGCGGGTATGAGCACACGGTAGGCCTCTACTTACTAGTACCAAGCTGTAGCAAAAGGCCGATCTCGATTTGGAATTGTGGAACTACTCGAATTCGGATTTGACCCGCGGTAGAAAAAGACACCAAAAACTCTGCCGAGCTCGGCAGGAACTCTGAATCCGAGTTTGGCTAGGAAAGGCACCCGATTGGGATTTCCACGATGTAGAGGGAGAGTAGGGCTCGGATTGGAAAGGAAACAACTAGCAACTAATTTTTATGGAATTTTTGATATAGAAAACCGCAAAGCACTAATTGCTACTCGGCTTACAAAAAGAAACCTAACCCTAACTTGATGAACCCGACACTAGAAAAACAAAAACAAGGACACAAAACACCAACTCAAACAACAATTAAACTATGCAAATTGGTGTGATCTAAGGCTATGGCAAATTCTATACCTAATATTTTTGGCTTTTTCTGTATAGGTAATAAAAACACTCAAATCTAGGGAAAATAAAACGCTCACCGAGTAAACCCGAGAATCTGATACCAAGATGATAAGGGGTGGCCAGATCTTCTCTTGTGAGCAACTCGAATTTGATGGTGGATGTTTTGTGGATGATTTGATAACTTGATAACTAGTGCTACACTGAGATCTCACCGTGGTTAATCCCTGCTGCCAATGCAACAACAATCAATCCCTTAGCTATTCTCAACTACACACTCTTGCACATGCAATCGTAGATCACAAGTGGTCCTGTATCCCCTTATTCCCAATGGAACAACAAGATAGCACGTAAGATTTGCAAAGGTATTACTTCAAGATGAAAGCTTGAGCTTTACAATCTGGAGGCTAGGGTTTTTGGTTTAAACTTGATCTAATCTATTCCACACGCAGGTGGCGGCTATTTAAGGGAGAGGGGGTGCGGCCACAAGTCCCTTGCGCAAGCACTCCTTCTCCAACTTGGACCGGACTCCTATTCGACTTAAGGAAAGATACAAACCGACCCATGATGGATTCGGCCTAGATGACACGCAGGCCCATATGTATACATAAAATACGAAGTCTTCACACTTGTAATATTATGGCCTTCATGTGTCTCCATGATTTCATGTGCCTTCATTATTGCAGGTGTCTCCATCATCATATGTGTCATCACACGCCTTCATGTCTTGATGTTTCCCTCCATTAGCACTTGTGTTATCAACAAACCTAATCACACATAAATGCATAGACTTAGGTAGTATAAAATTCTCATCAATTAAATTATCACAATCAGCTAGGAGAGAATTCACCTGTTGTTCTATCAACTTGGTTCTTGACCTTGTCATTGGACCAAGTCTCACTTCTTTGGAATTATCTTGGACAACAACTTCTTCAATTGGAGAAGTAGTAGAAACACTAGGGATGTCCTCATCATAAAACAGCTAATCTCAATGGACAACCTACTACATCTAACACACCGGTTGCCATATTACCAGGTATGTTCATTCTTTTCGTTCGCCTCATATGATTTGTTTCAAAAGCGTGATGATGCAACTCTCAGAAAAAAAGACAATGACTTGAGGATGAGGAAATCACATGCAAAAGTCTTTGTTAGTGCCCTAAGCACACACATCAATGGTTTTTCACTTCAGTACCTTCGAATTTATGCCAGTAACTTGATTGATTAATTTGTCCCAGTACCCTCGAATTTATCCCAAAAGCAACAAGTAGTTAATTATTTTACCTGAGGCAGGTGGATATATCTTCATAAAAGACTCATCAAATGATTGTCATTCAAGAGGAATGGCTTCCATAATCTACATATTGAATTACTGATAAAGGTTTCATGTTATTACGAGCATCAAGTAAAGTAGCATACAACATTCTACATTAAGAGTATTAAAATACAGTGTTATTAGTCTATACAAATGATATAGCCTTGTTATAAGGTTCACTTGTCAACAAACTAATGCTATTCTACAGATCTGCCGCACCACAAACCAAGGAAAGTAGAAGAAAGCCACACATGGAAGCTGTCAACAAAAATGGCAAATGACAGGGAAAATGAGAATGACAACAGCTCCAGTATAGTTGTTGGCTCCCAACACTGGACTATGCACCTCCTTCTCTAATTTAACAGTTGATGCCCACACACACTGTGAAGAGCATGCAACCTAGAATATATACATTTTTCATTAGTATGTGAGGTACAAAAGTCGACACCGGTCTTTATTCGAGAAATAAGAAGAGGGAAGGAAATTCAGCTTAGGACATGTTATGAGCACGAAAACACTGGATGTCATGAAACAAGATCCAAGGGCTCCATCTACACGCCAAAAAGAAAACATTCTATCTGCCTAAGTTCAAAATAAGTAATATTATGAAGAAACGGACTGTAGTATTTGGGACAGGGCCACAATGGACCAAAGGACCATCGCTTAGATTGACCAATTCATCCAAGGCACAGTTAGCAGTCCTACATCCAAGACATAAAGCTAATCCTAGCACTTTGTGCACTGCTTATTACTATTGCCAAAGAAGATGCTATGTTATCATTCCCAGACATCAAAGTAGCTAGCATCCTAGCACTGTGTGCACCATATTACCGATAAAGAGATCTTAATTAAAATCTTGTTTTGGATCATAATATCCTACATGTATGGAGCTAGCTAGGAAAAGAATCCCAGACCTTGTGAAAATTGGTGCTTCATTCCCAGGATTCATGGCAATTAGTCCTCACTCCAACGACGGAGGAGAAGGGGTTCGCCTTCGTGCTGAGGGTGTCAAACTACCGGGCGGGTGGGCCTTCTGCTCCATATCCTCCTCCTTCCTCTTGTCAGCACCGTCGCCTTGATCTGCAGCAAATAACAAAAAAAAAATCAGATGGTCAGGGGAATTATCAGGAGCGAGAGGGGAGTGAACCTTACATGGATGAATACCCACCTCCGCGATGTCGACCTACTCGCCTCGCCCGTTGCTGGTTTCCGCTCTCGTACCTTGGCGCCGCTGCAACCGAAGCTACATAGCGTGTGCTTCGCCGCGGTCGCTAGCTACTTGGAAGCAACACAAGTGAGAGGCGGATGTCTTGATCTGCACGGGGACATGTGGACGGCGACACCTACATCGATCTGAGGCTGACAAGCGGTGGCGGCGTCAATCTAGAGACGTGGGAGAGGGTGTGCGAGAGGAGGCGGTCGGGCACATGAGTCCTCTAGAGGATGGGGCGGCCAGTCTAGGCCGTGGGAGGTCTGTGCAGGTGGTGGCTGCTGTGCGGATAAGAAGGTTGAGATGGGAAGAGGGACTAAGCATGTGAGTAGAAGTGCACTGGTTCAGTGTCAGAAGGAGCGTCCACGAGAGCGCCCATAGACTTACCGTTTCTATAAATCGATGTAGTTGGCAGATTACTGGAGTAGCATATAGTAGTAGTATATGTGTTTAGGTAAAAAAATAAGTTGCCACCCAGATAAAAAAAAAGTTGCACCAAAAAAAAAGGTAGAAAGAATGTAGAATATGTGTTTTCAAAAAAAAGTGTGTACTCCCTCCGTCCCAAAACCCAAAAAGGATGTCACAACTTTTTCCATCCACGAGTGTATCTAGACGTGTTTTACATATAGATACATTTATGAATGAAAAAAAAGTTGCGCCAAAAAAAGGTAGAAAGAATGTAGAATATGTGTTTTAAAAAAAAAGTGTGTACTCCCTCCGTCCCAAAACCCAAAAAGGATGTCACAACTTTTTCCATCCACGAGTGTATCTAGACGTGTTTTACATATAGATACATTTATGAATGAAAAAATCTGTGACATCCTTTTCGGGACGGAAGAAGTAGTATATATGAGCCTCCCTTTCATAAAAAAAATGTACACATGAGCCTGATCAATGTAAGCGATTGCCGGGTGGTTTTTTTATGTACCGCTCAGTTTAGGAAAAAAGCGTATGAATTTGGATCAAATAAATAAAGTGTGACCAAAGTTATAGAAAAATATGATTAACGTTTATAATGGATATTGTGATGATCCAAAAGAACCCACGGTAATAGGACCTGAGGCGGCGTTGTTAGGAGAGAACCAAAACTCATTACCATTTTTACACACAAAAAAGGAGTTGCATACAAATGTCTTTTTCTATGCATGTAACATATGACCATAATTAAATTTTACTTAGATAGTATGTTTTTATTTTGTAAGTTATGGGGAGTATTTTATGTCGATGTTACATAAACCATTGACGTAGGCCCCGAGGAAATATTGTAGGAAGGGACTCTAAATTCGTTTTTTAAACAACCAGAGGTGCAAAATCGGCAATCAAACGATGTTTTCTATGTGTCCGTTGTTTTATACATGTAAACGATGCACTATGTTGACATGTGTTGCGAAACAAAACACCGTAGCAACGCACGGGCATTCAGCTAGTAACATACAAAAATGGGAGTCCTCAAGGCGGAATATAAATATTAAAAAGTAAAATATTAAAAAAAATGAAAACAATTGTTGACATATATATAAGTTTTTTAAATACGTGCAAAATTTCGTGATGAAATGACATGTGCGATGCTTTGTACGAAAAAACCAAAAGCACCGCTCTAAAAACATTTTTCTGAATCCCAAGGTGGTAATTTTTATTTACACAGAGCAACATAAATGTCATTTCATCACGAAACTTAGCACCGTATGAAGAAAACATGTTTATGCTCGGCACAACAACAAATTCAGAAATTTTAGAATTATTTTACTATTTTTGGTTTTTTATTTAGACAGGAACATGTGAGTTCGAGAGCCATTCCGAATTTGAGAGAATTTCTTATTTTCCAATACTTAAAAACTCGATTCCCTATTTAGGCATGGATTTTTTTTGTTTCCTATTTGCCATTGCATCTTGATGTCTTTCCTTATAGGCCACCGCCGCATCTTCTGTTAGTCTCACCGTTAGTTTTGTTTTTTGGCCCAATTTAACCCTCCTCGATGGATATGCAAAAATGAAAAAAAGAGATGATAATTCATATTGATGGGCTACGCTCATTGCCTGCAACTGACCTACCTCAACCGAACACTTCCTCTCTTCCTACTAATGAGCTCCCGATCTCGTGTTCAGATCTAGCTGTGGCGGCGGCCTAGCCCTTACGGCGGCGGAGTTATTATGGTGTGCTTGTATGCTATGGGCCACCAAGGGCTCGTAGTGGAGGGTGGCGGGGTTGTCCCGCGCGGCTAGGCATGGCGGCTGCGGGAGGCCAAGTTGGTGCTCCGGACCGTGACTCTGGCACGATGGCGGAAGGAGAAGATGTAGTTGTGGAATTTCAATCGGCAAGCTAAGAGGCCGTGCTGACCAAGTGACAATTGCAGAACCTGAGCGGCTCCAGCAAAACCTCTGCAGGCTATCGGCGAGAGATCGAGCTAGCTCTCCCACCCTTCTGTTATTTTGGTGTGATCCAAATTCATATAAAGGGCAGCTAAGTTCTGACGGAGCGAGCGAGCGAATGAGTTGTTACCGGTTTGGATTAGGATTCCACTGTTGCCAGTCTTGGTTAGGTCAGGACCACTATAAATACATCTTGTAAGCCGCCGGTTTGGGATAAGTCGCAAGTTGTAAATCCTCGGCGTTTGTAACCTCGCCTGATATAGTGAAGTTTTGCTGGCTGGCACCTGTGGTTTTTTTCTCTTCCTTCTTGAAAGGGTTTTCCACGTTAAAATCTCGTGTCCCCGTTGGTTCGATCTCTTTTGTTCATCGTTTATTTGCCTACCGTTTATAACAAGTGGTACAAGAGCCCTGTTTCAGATTAGGGTTTTTGTGATGGCATCGATGAAGTTTGATCTACCGTTGTTGGACTACAAGACGAGATTTTCTCTGTGGCAAGTCAAGATGCGTGCGATTCTATCGCAAGCTCTGGATCTTGATGTGGCGCTAGACAGATTCGGAGAAAAGGACGCAAAGTCGTGGTCCCCTAAGCAGGAGGAGAAGAAGAAGGATCGTAAGGCTTTGTCTATGATTCAACTTCATCTATTTAATGATATTCTGCAAGAAGTGTTGAAGGGAAGTCCGCTGCAACTTTGTGGGCCAAGCTGGAATTGATCTGCATGTCTAAGGATCTAACCAGCAAGAGCATATGAAGATGAAGTTGTTCGCGCACCAGAGGCAAGAAGGTGGTTCGGTGATGAACCACTTATCTTCAAGGAGATCGTTGTCGACCAAGTGTCGATGGAGGTAAATATGAAGATGATGATTTAGCTCTTCTATTGTTATGCTTTTTGCCTAGTTCTTCTACAAATCTGCGAGATACCATATTGTTAAGGGAAAATTATCCTTCTGCCATCAGTTGTGTCCATGTGCTCAGTTTTGCCCTCAGTTGCGAAATGTCCTCAGTTTTACCCCTAGTCTGGGTGCAAGGACTTATTTCATGAATCTTGCCGTCTCCGTCTAGTCAAGGTAGTTGACTCGGGCTTGTAGCCACTGCTTGTGGGACCCCCTGTCGACCGTTCCTGAGGGCAAAACTGAGCAAATGGGCACACACTGATGGCAGCCCGTCGACCGTTGCCGGCGCCGCGTCTGTGATAAAAGCAGCGTACAGCGCCCCCAGAGCTCGCAGCGGGGAGCAAGAATCAGCGAAGCGGGGTTGGAGGCGGCCACGTGTAACAGCCACAGTTTGGTACTGTAAAATTTGAACCAAATTTTCACTTTTGCATTGCACTTGCATCATGGCATATATTCTAAATTGCTAAGTTAATAAAGCAACAATCGGAAAACTTTTAAAAGGGAAGCAAAACCTTCCCAAATCTCCAAACCAAATGCATTGCTCAAATTGGCAAAACAAGTTATTCTTGAGCTTCCAAATTGTCCAGGAAGTTCCAAGAGTGCATTTATAACTATTTTTGAAACCATGTTAAACTGTTCAAAAATTCAAAATAAAAATATGGGGAGCTTCCTTATCTTATTGTGAGACTCCCTGAAAATTTTCATAATTTTTGAAGAGGATTAAGTACCCCAATAAAATGGAATTGGTTGCTGCCTTTAAAAGAAGAAAAAAAATGCAGCCAGGGGGTAAGTGCAAAGTCGTCATCGTCCCTGTGGCGACAGTGCGAGCGCTGTTGCCGCCATGCCGCCGCTCCTCGCCATCCTGCCGCGCTGCCTGCTCCCTTGGAGGATAAGTGGCCGCCACGACACCCTCTCTCTCCCCCTCACTCTTTCCTCCCCGTTTTTCCCCTAAAGAAACCCTAACCCTAGCTCCCATGGACGTCGTCGACCCGCCGCCGTTCCCCACGCGTCGCCGCCGCTAGGGACCTCGCCGAGCAAATCGAAGCAGGGCAAATGCCCCGCCTCGTCGCCCTTGTCGTCCTCGTCCAAGGAATCGATCCAGTTCGCCGTCATCGTCGCGCACGAGCTTGTCTTCTTCAACGCCGGCCGCCGCGCATCGATCTCCATTGCCGCCGATTCTGGCCTCCCCCTTCACCACCACGAGCAGCTACGCGACGAGGGTAAGCTCGTCCTCCTGCTCTTTCTCTAGTTCGCCGTGCCGCCGTAGCTCGTCTTAGACCCGCCGCCGGTCACTATTGCTATCGTCGTTCCGGCGACCAATAGCTAGCGGTGCCGCCCCCTTTTTGCTTCCTGTAACTAGGCGCGCCGAACACACCCGTTAGGACACTCCCAAACGCACTAGGTCGACGGATCCGTGCGGGACGCCGCCGGTGGTCACCGCGCGCGCGCGCCGGTCCTGGCCTCGGCCCAGTCAAAACGCTTCGTCGGTACTACTGGGATATTAGCCAGAAGTATTGACCGTAGGTTGATTCGGTACTGGATACTTCTGTTAATTTTCGGAAGTAGCTCGGAAGTTGCTTCGGAAGTACCGACTTGATCGGTACTACCGGGCTGTTAGCCGGAAGTACCGACCGTGAGTTGTTTCGGTACTGGAACCTTCTGTTAATTTCTGGAAGTAGCTCGGAAGTTGATCCGGAAGTACTGACTTGACCGGTACTACCGGGCTATTAGCCAGAAGTACCGACCGTGAGTTGTTTCGGTACTGGAACCTTCTGTTAATTTCGGAAGTAGCTCGGAAGTTGCTCCGGAAGTATCGACTTGACCGGTACTACCGGGCTGTTAGCTGGAAGTACCGACCGTGAGTTGTTTCGGTACTGGAACCTTCTGTTAATTTTCGGAAGTAGCTCCGGAAGTACCGACCTGTCCGGTAGTACCGGGGCGTTTTCCGGTAGTACCGACTCAACTAATTAAAATTTGGGAAAATCATAACTTAATAAATATTGATTCAAATTTTGCAAATGATATACCAAAATGATCAGCAAATCAAAAGCTATCTAGTTATGATAATTTCACAGCATGACAACAACTTTTCCTTTGATGTCATTCTCGAAATGGTTAAAAGAATTAAAATTGAATAACCGTTTAATTCACCATTTATTCATCGTTACTCGGAAAATTGCAAACAAGGAACCAAAATTATCAGGAGAACAATACCTATCTAATAATGTCATTTTCATGCATATTTAGACCACATTTTAGAACTGTAATAGTTCATAAGCAATATGGTCATTAAGTTAAACATGGGGTTGTTTCCAAATAATTGCACAAATTATTTTGGCACTCCATTTAAATTGTTAGCTAACTTAAATGATGATATCAGTGCATGAACTTGACATGTCATCATGATTGTGCATTGCACCTTTTGTATTCCTGTTATTTATTTGTTCTCCTGTTATTGTTTGTGTATCGGTAGATTCAGGAGTTGAGGTTCCCCCAACATACCTCGACGATCCGTGCTTTCTGCCCCGTCAGCAAGGCAAGAGATAACCTAACCTTCTGTGCATATCTCGTCCTATTGTTTTACACAAGTATTTTCTCCACCATAATATTGCATTCGATTCCAGTGTCAACTTTTGGTCGATGTATAGATTATCCTATTAATTGCATGTTCCCTACACCATTACATGTTTTTCCTCCTATTATCCATAGGTTTGAGGTGTTGGCCTGAGTTAAAGTTATACCTGTTGTATTTATGCTGAGCTATGCTTAGTCAAATGCTTAGTCGTCCGGTGATGATTTCCATTATTGTGAAGTTGATGGAATGTTCAGACAAGGTGGAAACTTGTGGTACTTAATTAAAAATGCGTAAAGGCTTGGATGAGTTGCCACAGGGGTTGGTGGTGTTTTGTCTCATTCTTGCCGCCTAGGTGCGAGTTCTTTACCTCTTGAACCAAGACGAGCGTGCTTCCATCAGTGGTGGTATGGGCCCCTTACTAACCGAATAACTTGTGCGGGCGTATCCAAGGGTCATCTAGTTTGCGCTTTCCATTTGCGTGTGAGTTGCAGGTGGATGATGGCGCGAAGAGGGGTTGGTGGTGTTTAGGAAGTGGCGATGGGGACAGGGTGTTGAAATAGGCACTAAACTTGTCCTGTCGTCACGATAATCCTTGGATAGTCTCATGCGAGGTAAAGGTTTAACCGCGCCCACTCGTCAGCTTTGCCCGGAAGAGAGTTAATCAGGCGAGCCGGACGGTACCTGTCGTGGATATGGGACACGGGTACCCGCAAGGAGGATTAACGTGGCCCATCAGGAGGAAGCCCAGCAGGCCGACTCTAGTCAGAATAGGAAAAGGACTCACCTTACCGACTTGTATTAGATTAGCAGTGTCCTAAAAGGACTCGACATGTAAGCCGGCCTCCTCCACCTTTATAAGGAGCGGCAAGGCGCACCAAGAGGACAGACTAGACAGACCCAACACAACCAAGACAGACGGGACAGAGCCCGATAGATCTAGACACACGATACAAAAGATAGAAGAGCCGCCTCATCGGCGACTTCCACCAAGAGCATAAGGAATACAACCTAGCCACAAACAGCACATAGGGATATTACCGGATGATGTTTCCCGGGTCCCAAAGCTGTATAAATCCTTTGTCCCGTGTCGTCCGTCTGCTAACCCACATCGACGATGCCCGCGCATATATAGTCCCGTATCTTCACCGTTGATCTAAACCATCGACATTGGCGCCCACCGTGGGGCTAAGTGCGCGTGGATTCACAATTCGATGGGTACAATCTTCATCAACGACGACGACGAGTTCATCACCGCATCGGTCAAGCGACTCGGATGCATCAAGATCTTCATCCACACGGCAGGTGCGGGGCTCCACATCAGCATTGCCATCACGCGCGTCGTGGCGACTTGCGACCAGCAGCGCTACTTGGAAATTCTGCTGTGCCAGTCTAGCTTTGCCTCGGTTCTGCTGTTACGAGCAATTCGATCGGCGGTCCGAGTGCTAAGCTTGCAGTCCGGGACCAGTTCGAGTCGATAAAGGAGTTTTGTAGCAGCTGATACGACTCGCGCAAGGATCGAAGGAAAAGAATAAAATAAAAAAGGGGAAGAAGAGCAAGCATCGATCAGGGAGCTGGTCCACTTGATTGCATCTACGGAGTACCAACAAGGAAAGAAACAAGCATCTAGTTGGACCAAAGGAAAACAAATACAAGCCGGATCCACCTAGTACTACAACACGTACAAGGCAAGTCAATGAAAGAATTGAAAAGGAGGAAAAAGATCCAAGCCGACTCCAACTACCACTATATCTTTGACTCACGCACGGATCAAGGAGATGATCCAAGGATCAGAGAAGGAAACAAAGAAAAAAAAAGAGGGCGATCAGGTGGCTAGCTCGCCATGTCACGGAATACACGTTGAAGAAAAAATAAAAAGCAAGGCGAGTCGGCAACCGAGTCAGGAGGAGGACTCGGACGACCTCGCTTTCGACAAGTCGACCTCGACAGTTTGTCGGCTTTCTTCGCGTCATCGACTTCGAAAAATAAACAAGCTAAGTCATCTTTTTATTTTAATTTCATATATTTTATTTTTTTCCAGTCAGTTAAATAAAGTTAACACCTTTGAGTCAATCTCGAGGGCTATTAATTCTTCTGAGTCATGGTTCCCAAAGAGGACTAGCAGCCATGAGCGCAGTCCAAACATAGGTATCCTGACTCAGGAGATGGACGTTCGTTTCTTTACTAAGTCAGTTGATAAACGCAATAGACCAAGTAGTGCGTATGAACAGTGCCGAATCGACTCTGAATCACAGAGGCCTTTGTCGACAGAGCAAATCATATTTGCATGAAAAAAGTCACCGCGAAAGCCTGCTTAGTCAAGTCGAATGATTAATCATTTGAACACAAATAAATTAAATCGTTGTAATATTTATTTAATTCTTTTCATACGTCATGAACGGTATAATGCATACACAATTTTATTTCAGGTACCTCAAAAGGAGTCCCGAGTTGCTGCAGGCAAACAACCCGGCACTCGGGGGCTACACCGTTCAAAGCTCAAGAACATGAGTTATACATCAAGGAGTCCCGAGTCGTCGCAGGCAAACGACCTGGCACTCAGGGGCTACAACATCTAAAAATTATGAGTTATCAGTACAAGCTCCAAGCCGTCACAAGTTAACAACTCGGCGCTTGGGGGCTACACATATACCAGTATTAACAAGTCGGCAGGAGAAGCCGGCATTAACAAGTCAGCAGGAGAAGTCGACATTAACAAGTCGGTAGGAGAAGCTGGCATTAACAAGTCGGCCGGAGAAGCCGGCATTGACAAGTCGGAAGGAGAAGCCGACATAAACGAGTCGGCAGGCGAAGCCGGCGTCGATGACTCGGCAACATCTACGCCAACGACTCGGCAACATCTACATCGACGACTCGACAAATGTTTACATCGATAACCCGGGAACGTCTACATCGACGACTCGGCAACATCTACATCGACGACTCGGCAAAGTCTACATCGACAACCCGGCAAATGCAGCACCGAGTGCCGCGACAACATCGACATCGACAAGCCGGCATGGACTCCGTGTCCCAAGAAGACAACGTCTTCAACAAATCAAGACCTTCCGCATGACTCTACAAGTCACC
The DNA here is from genome assembly GCA_012064385.1 of Puccinellia tenuiflora. Taxonomy (NCBI): domain Eukaryota; kingdom Viridiplantae; phylum Streptophyta; class Magnoliopsida; order Poales; family Poaceae; genus Puccinellia; species Puccinellia tenuiflora. The sequence goes on along the minus strand of QRDG01000062.1, from coordinate 1,852,627 downwards.
CGAAAGCTTGGGGGCTACTGTCGTGGGTATGGGACACGGGTACCCGCAAGGAGGATTAACGTGGCCCATCAGGAGGAAGCCCAGTAGGCCGACTCTAGTCAGAATAGGAAAAGGACTCACCTTACCGACTTGTATTAGATTAGCAGTGTCCTAAAAGGACTCGACATGTAAGCCGGCCTCCTCCACCTTTATAAGGAGGGGCAAGGCGCACCAAGAGGACAGACCCGACAGACCCAACACAACCAAGACAGATGGGACAGAGCCCGATAGATTAGACAAGTCAAATAGAGGAGCCGCCTCATCGACGACTTCCACCATGAGAGGAATACAACCTAGCCACAAACAGCACATAGNAATAATATCTCACGTACCAACGTTTTTTTTATCATTATCTAGATAGACACCACCTGGAGAAGAGACCAATCCAATCTGATTCCCTCTAGTTCTTCTCCTTTGTTGACCTAAGTACCAACGAATCAGAGCCAATCTCCAATGCAAAACTCACGGTCCAAGGCACCAACCAGAGAAACCCATCGCCAATTTGACTGCTCCTTTGATCGAAAATAGCTCAGTTAGCAGATCGCAAACTCCAGCAAATCAGTTATGGCCAGCAAACGGTGTGTTGACGTGATCGCTTCCGGCAGCAAATAGTCCAATAGTAACAGATAGATCTCAGCAAGAAACACACGAACGGGAACCGGTGTTTTGGCACAAAGCCTCCGGCAGCAAAGCTCAGCAAAACAAAATCGCCGTGAGAAACCCGACGAATCTGATACCAAGATGATACGGATCAACGTGATCCAAAGGGTTTTTAGGCCCGATCTTTCACGGCGAACCAAGAACATCAAACAAAGATAACTTCGATCGTTGAATAGATTAGATCTACTCCACGATACGCAACACAGATCCTTACGAATCAGCAAGCACAGAGGTTTTTTGGACAGCTTCCTCAAAACTCGATATGGGTATCTACCCTGAAAAAACAACATCGTGTTCATAAACTCAAAACATAACCTGCCTTTACATGGACGCTTGGTGGCTTTATATATAGCCGACTCCCTCCTAACTTGACTTGACCAACAAGCTGGCCGCACCCATACTATTCTCAAAAGGAAATAAAGCAACTAAATTAATTAATCTAAGTAAATAGAAGCAAATTCGGAGATGACTTCTCTTGATTCCAGCACTCCTTGAGGTGTATGGCAGAGGTGGACCCCAGCCACATGCATGCATGGACAAATACTCCATCGGCAAGATCCTCCTAGCCAGCAACTCTTCTTTCTCTGGTGGACGTGGCAATTCAAAGAGATAACAACAATTTTCATCTCCGTAGATTAGAATTATTTATTTCCTTGTATTTCTCTTTGATCGGCTCAAATAGAAATAGAAAATCTGATTTTGTTGTGATCTTCTCATACTCCTTGGCTTGCAGTTTATTTGCAGATGTGACATCCAACTTGACAGGTGATTCAGAAAATCCATTGACCACAGTACATGCAACATCAAATATATGACGGGCCACATCATCCTCCCCCTTCAGGCGAAACCGTCCTCGGTTTCGAGTCATCGTTTGCAGCAAGAACGTCATCAATATGTTGAACTTCGGCCATAGGGGACGTCAACAACTACATGATCTGCAGAGGAAATAGGAACAACAGAGATGATAGAAGTGTCAGCCACAACTTCATGTTGAACAGACGTGATGTAGGGCTAGGCCCGATCTTCACGGATTTGAGGGGAAAAGGGGATGAACACGAAGAACACGGAGGGGTAGCGAGGGAGATTCGTGGGCAAAACACAAGGATAACTAGCAAATCCTGCTGAGAACTCCACCCAACAACAAACCCTAAAAAAGGTAGCCTTTGGATCGAAGAATCAAAGCCAAACTTACTCTTGTTGAAACCGATTTCTCTTACCGGGCCGGTCCACCGATCCAATAGAATCACCGCAGTGAAAGATTGTTTTGCACTACTAGAGACACCGCAGTGAAAGAGTAGCAACAACAAGATCTACCTCAACGAGGCACCCTAGCTACGAGGGAGGAGGAGCATAGCTCACACAAGTCTCAAATTCAGTCTAACCCTGGAATGGGGAAAGGGGAAAGCTATTTATAGTCTTAGTACAAAACAGGGCAGGAAGGTGGGGAACCGGCCTGGGGGCCGGCCTGGGCCGGCCTGGAGGCCGGCGGGTGTTGTCGGGTGGCCGGCCTGGAAACCGGCCTAGGCCGGCCTGGAGGCCGGCAGGAGCAGGAGGTCGCGGCTGGCGCAGGTGGGGCTCCGGCCTGGGGGCCGGCCCAGGCCGGCTGGGAGGCCGGTGGCCTCTGGTGGGTGGCCGGCCTGGAGACCGGCCCGGGCCGGCTGGGAGGCCGGCGGTCTCGGCAGGGTGGCCAGGCAGGGTGGCCAGCCTGGGGTCCGGCCTAGGCCGGCTGGGAGGCCGGCCAGCACTGGAGGGGTGCCGGCCTGGGGGCCGGCCTAGGCGGGGCTGGAGGCTGGTCTGCCTGTCTTCGCATCCTTCTTCTTCTCGTTGTCCATCCTTTGGGGCCTTCTCTTGGTCACCTTCTCCATCATCTTGGACCTCTTCTCGACTCCATTGTGGGACATCATCCGGTTGGATCCTGAGTATGCACAAGGTACCGGCATGAAGTAGCAAACCATTCAAAGGGAGGTCGAGATCACACATCGAGAGGAGCGAGGTCACCTTTTCATGAAGAGCCTTTACTCTTGATCTTGTCATTGGGCCAATCGGCGTGGTGTCCATGGTGTTGTCCACATGTGGGGCTACATCATCTCCCCCCCCCCCTTCAGAAAGAGTCGTCTTTGACTCGTTATCCTCTTGAACGCTTGCATCTCCGTGGAAAGGGGATAGGTCGGCGACGTTGAACGTGTCATGCACCAAGTACTTGGAGGTGGGGATATCGATCTTGTAGGCGTTGTCGTTGATGCGCTTGAGCACTTTGAAAGGCCCGTCACCGCGAGGAGCAAGCTTGGATTTTCTTTCATCTGGAAAACGGTCCTTGCGGAGGTGTAGCCACACAAGATCTCCTTCTTCGAATATCATGGGCTTCTTCAACTTGTTGATCTTGGTAGCTTGGCGCTTGGTGTGCTCCTCTAGAGTTGCTCGGGTTGACTCATGTAATGACTTCATGTAGTCGGCTCTCTTGTCGACGTCCATGTCGGTGCGCTCGTGTAGAGGGAGTGGGAGGATGTCTAGGGCGGTGTTGGGGTTGAACCCATAGACAACCTCGAACGGGCTTCGCTTGGTCACCCGGTGGGAGGCACGGTTGTAGGCGAACTCGGCGTGCGGTATGCATTCCTCCCAACCTTTGATGTTTGGCTTGATTAATGCGCGAAGAAGAGTTGATAAGCTTCGATTCACCACCTCGGTTTGGCCATCGGTTTGTGGGTGGTAAGCGGTGGAGAAGAGGAGCTTGACTCCTAGCTTTGCCATCAATGCCTTCCAAAAGTAGCTTGTGAACTTGACATCGCGGTCCGAAACAATGGTCTTCGGCACTCCATGTAGGCGAACAATTTCCCTAAAGAACAAATTTGCAATGTGTGAAGCATCGGTGGTCTTATTGCAAGGAATAAAGTGTGCCATTTTAGAGAAGCGATCGACAACAACAAATATTGAATCTTTGCCATTTTTTGTTCGAGGTAATCCTAAGACGAAATCCATGCTAATGTCGGACCAAGGTGTTTGTGGTATTGGTAGAGGCATATAAAGACCATGAGAGTTCAATGTGGACTTAGCTTTGAGGCAAGTTGGGCAACGGCGCACCAAGCGCTCCACATCACGTGTCATCCGTGGCCAAAAGTAGTGTGTAGATAGCATGGCGAGTGTCTTGTCATGGCCAAAGTGTCCCATGAGGCCTCCACTATGTGATTCCTGTAAAAGCAACAAACAGAGCGAGGACTCGGGAATGCATAGTTTGTTAGCCTTAAACAAGAAACCCTTGTGCAAGTAGAAATCATCGCATCCTTTGTCAATTGTGCACTTGGTAAAGATAGGACCAAAGAAAGAATCGGAAGCATAGAGTTCTTTAAGGTCATCAAGACCCAAAACATTGATTTCAAGTTGGGTGAGTAAGATCATCTTGCGGGAAAGAGCATCCGCGACTATATTGTCCTTGCCTTTCTTGTACTTCACCACATAGGGAAAAGACTCGATGAACTCAACCCATTTGGCATGCCTTTTGTTCAAATTGGCTTGGGTTTTCAAATATTTCAAAGATTCATGATCGGAATGGATAACAAACTCTTTTGGCCAAAGGTAGTGTTGCCATACTTCCAAAACACAGACTAAGGCATAGAGTTCCTTGTCGTAGATTGGGTAGTTTAGGCGAGCACCATCAAGTTTTTCGCTATAATAGGCAACGGGACGGCCACATTGCATGAGGACGCCACCGATGCCAAGGCCACTAGCGTCACACTCAAGTTCGAAAGTTTTGGAGAAATCCAGCAAAGCAAGTAAAGGAGCTTCGGTCAATCTCTTCTTGAGTTCATTGAAAGCCGATTCTTGAGCATTGCCCCAAATGAAGGGTACATTCTTTTTGGTAAGCTCATTCAAGGGGCAAACAATTGTGCTAAAGTCTTTCACAAAGCGACGGTAAAACCCAAACAAATCAAGAGCGCTACGAAGTTGAGCAAGGTTAGTTGGCGGTGGCCAATTTGTGATTGCCTCAATCTTAGAAGTGTCAACTTCAATCCCTTTTGAAGAAACTACTTAACCCAAAAACACAAGCTTGTCGGTGCAAAAGGTACATTTCTTGAGGTTGGCAAAAAGCGAAGCATTACGAAGGGCCAACAAAACTTGCTTCACATGGTCGACATGTTCATGCAAAGATTTGCTATAAACAAGGATGTCATCAAAGTAGACAACCACAAACTTGCCAATGAAAGCGCGCAAGACGTGATTCATAAGACGCATAAATGTTGAAGGAGCATTGGAAAGACCAAAGGGCATGACAAGCCACTCATAAAGACCAAGTTTTGTTTTAAATGCGGTTTTCCATTCATCTCCTTCATGCATACGGATTTGGTGATATCCACTTTTCAAATCAATTTTGGAGAAGATAGTGGCACCACTAAGCTCATCTAGCATGTCATCAAGTCGTGGGATAGGATGTCGATACCTCACTGTGATATTGTTGATGGGACGGCAATCCATGCACATTCGGAGTGTGTCGTCTTGCTTGGGGACGAGGATGACCGGAACGGCGCACGGACTCAAGCTTTCACGAACATGTCCCTTGGCGAGGAGTTCTTGAATTTGGCGCTCGATCTCCTTTGTCTCCTCGGGGTTGGTGCAGTATGGCGCTCTATTGGGTAGAGGTGCGCCGGGAATGAGGTCGATGCGATGCTCGATTCCACGGAGGGGAGGAAGTCCTTGAGGTAGCTCATCCGAAAAGACATCTTTGAATTCCTGCAAAATAGACAACATAGACGGAGGAACTTGGGTTAAGTCGTTAGTGTCTTTGCCATCTCCTTTGCATAAGAGCACGAAGTGGAAAGTGGATGGGTTTGCTCTCACTTCTCTCATCTCACTTTTGGTGGCTAACAAGACTACACCGGGACTCACTCTTTTCCCTTTCTCACTCATATTTGGCTTGTGGCTCTCACTCACGTGAATGTGGTTCGCTCTCTCACCACTCAACTCACTAGGGGGTTGTTTTTCTTGCGCTCTTACAATTGTCTTGGCGTTGTCGGCGATGATTTGGCTTGGAGTCATTGGGCGGAGCACTAGGATGTTATTGTTCCATTTGAAGCTATAGTAGTTGGTGTGCCCATCATGAGTAGCGGCCTTGTCAAATTGCCAAGGGCGGCCAAGAAGTAAGTGGCAAACCGACATTTGTACCACATCACAATCCACCGTTTCCTCGTAAGAGCCAATCTTGAAGGATACTTGAACCGTGTGTTGGATCTTTACGGTGCCAGAGTCACTAAGCCATTGCACATGCTAAGGATTGGGGTGCTTCTTGTACGTCAAGTTGAGTTTCTCACATAGCTCCTTGCTTGCCAAGTTGTGACAACTCCCACCGTCAATGATTACCTTGATTGATTTGCCGTTGATGCCGGCCTTGGTTTGGAACAAGTTGCATCTTTGAGCGTCATCACCTTGGTTGATTGTAGTCAAAACTCGAGTGACAACTAGAGTGGGGTTGGGGTCACCATCACAATAGATGTAGTCATCGGCGTCATCCAAGCTTTGCATCGTGGCCACCTTGTTCAATGCGTGGTACTCATCTTCACTCATAGACTCATAGTCTCCATTTTCATTGACGATCATCACCTTCTTGTTGGTGCACTCAAATGACTTGTGCCCTTGACCTCCACACTTGTAGCAAGTGATATATGACTTGGTGGCTTGGGGTGAGGGCGACGTCTTCTTGGAGGTTGTAGTGGGTTGCGGTGTAGGACTTTTGATATTGCCTTGAGCTTGGACTTGAGTGATGGGTTGTGTTGATGAAGAAGCTCTAGTGGCGAAGAAGGACTTGGCCTAGACATACTTGAGTTCTTCGGCGACTTGGCGCTCGGCCTTCATGGCTTGATGAACTAGCTCAACAAGGTTCTCATAAGGATGGAATTCCACTATCTTCTTTATTGGGTACGTGAGGCCGTTCAAGAAACGTGCCATTGATTGTTCCTCGGACTCAACAATGTGTGTGCGGGAGAGAGTTGACTCCATCTCCTTGTAGTACTCGTCGACCGTCTTGAGGCCTTGTTTGAGCTCTTGTAGCTTCTTGTATAAATCTCGCGCATAATGATGTGGCACAAAGCGCTTGTGCATTTCCTTCTTCATGTCATTCCATGTGTCGATTGGGTCTTCAAAGGAGGCTTGGAGTTGTTCCCACCATAGTTGTGCATAGCCTTCGAACTCGAGGGATGCGAGGTCAACTCGTTTGTCTTGCGGTACCTTGTAGACTCGAAATAGCTTGGAGACCTTGGATTCCCATGCCATGTAGTCCTCCGGGTCGTTGGTGCCATGGAACTTAGGAATGACGAGCTTGGGAGGATTGAAGCGGTTTTTGTGATCATCCTCATCATCACCATCATGGTGGCGATGGCGGTCTCGGTGCCGATGCCTTGGGTGGTGGTGTGGAACATAATCCTCGTCATCTTCAATATCAACATGATTGTCGGCCAATGGCACTCGGCGGGCGCGATGTGGAGGTAGATCATGACGATGATGTCGATTGTCCTCATGGCGGTGTGGGGGATCCAAGTTAACATTTGGCATTGGAATTTCTTGTCGATGGCGATCTTGATGTTGTTGATGGTGTACGATCGCTTGGGGGTGCGGCTCTTCTTGACAATGTTGGTCTTGGTGTTGTTGAGGATCCATGTTCGCTTGTTGATGAGGCATCTCGTGGTGATGGCGGCCGTTTTGTGGACCTTGACCAACGTCGCTTGGAACTTTGCTTCTTGCGTCGGAACGGTGTGAAGACCTTGAGCTTGGTCTTGAGGAGTGCCGGTGTCGTCTTTCGAGAAGCAGCTCCTCGAGACGAATGGAACGCTCATTGCTCTCGCGTTGGGCGTCTTGTAGTTGAACGAAATCCATATGGGCTATTTTTTTGAATTTTTGAAATTGGTATGGGAAAGAAAAATTTTGGTGGAAAAATGGCTAATAAAAGGTGGAAACACGATCCAAATCCGTGGAAACCCTTGCTCTAATACCAAATGATGTAGGGCTAGGCCCGATCTTCATGGATTTGAGGGGAAAAGGGGATGAACACGAAGAACACGGAGGGGTAGCGAGGGAGATTCGTGGGCAAAACACAAGGATAACTAGCAAATCCTGCTGAGAACTCCACCCAACAACAAACCCTCAAAAAGGTAGCCTTTGGATCGAAGAATCAAAGCCAAACTTACTCTTGTTGAAACCGATTTCTCTTACCGGCCGGTCCACCGATCCAATAGAATCACCGCAGTGAAAGATTGGTTTGCACTACTAGAGACACCGCAGTGAAAGAGTAGCAACAACAAGATCTACCTCAACGAGGCACCCTAGCTACGAGGGAGGAGGAGCATAGCTCACACAAGTCTCAAATTCAGTCTAACCCTGGAATGGGGAAAGGGGAAAGCTATTTATAGTCTTAGTACAAAACAGGGCAGGAAGGTGGGGAACCGGCCTGGGGCCCGGCCTGGGCCGGCCTGGAGGCCGACGGGTGCTGTCGGGTGGCCAGCCTGGAAACCGGCCTAGGCCGGCCTGGAGGCCGGCAGGAGCAGGAGGTCGCGGCTGGCGCAGGTGGGGCTCCGGCCTGGGGGCCGGCCTGGAGACCGGCCCGGGCCGGCTGGGAGGCCGGCGGTCTCGGCAGGGTGGCCGGCCTGGGGTCCGGCCTAGGCCGGCTGGGAGGCCGGCCAGCACTAGAGGGGTGCCGGCCTGGGGGCCGGCCTAGGCGGGGCTGGAGGCTGGTCTGCCTGTCTTCGCCTCCTTCTTCTTCTCGTTGTCCATCCTTTGGGGCCTTCTCTTGGTCACCTTCTCCATCATCTTGGACCTCTTCTCGACTCCATTGTGGGACATCATCCGGTTGGATCCTGAGTATGCACAAGGTACCGGCATGAAGTAGCAAACCATTCAAAGGTAGGTCGAGATCACACATCGAGAGGAGCGAGGTCGCCTTTTCATGAAGAGCCTTTACTCTTGATCTTGTCATTGGGCCAATCGGCGTGGTGTCCATGGTGTTGTCCACATGTGGGGCTACATCAAGACGTAACAAGAAGTGCAGCAGCTTCGGCTTCCCTCCTCTTTGCCTCTTCCTGCTCTTTGATCTTCGCATCGGCCTCCTTCTTCAGCAATCTTTCCACTCTCCAAGCCTTATACGTCATGGTATCCATGGTCAACAATTTATATTCTATTTTTCTCCAAGTGACAGTATACTTATAGGTGATATAATGGCTATCCATGAAGTAGACTGCACCATGTGCGCTGCACTATGGCCTTCCCAGAAGTAAATGACACGAGACAATATGCACCGGAATCACATCGCACAAAATTTCATACGATATTTTGCCCAAAAAGAATAGGACCTTAGTCTGGTGCGTAATGGTGAGATTGTCCCGTCCCCAATGCAGTATGTAAGGATGCGGATGTGGCATCGTTGGCAGCTCCAACTTCTCCACCATCTCAATACTTGCGGCATTGATCGAATTCCAGTGGTCAATTGTTAAGGCACATGCTCTGTCTCGTACAATCACCTTAGTGTGAAATAAACTGACGTCGTAACCTTCCTCCTCGAACCAAAATCTGGTTGAAACAAAGGTCATCTTGACAGAGAAAAAACGAAAGTAATTCTGCTCATAAGTCTGCACAAAAATCCCAGCAGTCGAACACCACCGGTATACGCACTGAAATTTCCTCCAAAACCTGAGCAGAATATGTCATGTAGACAACAGCCCACCATACAAAGTAATAGTCTCACGTACCAACGTTTTTTTTATCATTATCTAGATAGACATCACGCACGGAGAAGACCAATCCAATCTGATTTCTTCTAGTTCTTCTCCTTGTTGACCTAAGTACCAACAAATCAGAACCAATCTCCAATGCAAAACTCACGGTCCAAGGCACCAACCAGAGAAACCGATCGCCAATTTGACTGCTCCTTTGATCGAAAATAGCTCAGTAGCAGATCGCAAACTCCAGCAAATCAGTATGGCCAGAAAACTGGTGTGTTGACATGATCGCTTCTGGCAGCAAATAGTCCAATAGTAACAGATAGATCTCAGCAAGAAACACATGAACGGGAATCGGTGTTTTGGCACAAAGCCTCCGGCAGCAAAGCTCATCAAAACAAAATCGCCGTGAGAAACCCAACGAATCTGATACCAAGATGATACGGATCAACGTGATCCAAAGGGTTTTTAGGCCCGATCTTTCACGGCGAACCAAGAACAGCAACAGAGATAACTTCGATCGTTGAATAGATTAGATCTACTCCACGATACGCAACACAGATCCTTACGAATCAGCAAGCACGGAGGTTTTTGGACAGCTTCCTCAAAACTCGATATGGGTATCTACCCTGAAAAACACATCGTGTTCATAAACTCAAAACATAACCTGCCTTTACATGGATGCTTGGTGGCTTTATATATAGCCGACTCCTCCTAACTTGACTTGACCAACAAGCTGGCCGTACCCGTACTATTCTCAAAAGGAAATAAAGCAACTAAATTAATTAATCTAAGTAAATAGAAGCAAATACGGAGATGAATTCTCTTGATTCCAGCACTCCTTGAGGTGTATGGTAGAGGTGGACCCCAGCCACATGCATGCATGGACAAATACTCCATCGGCAAGATCCTCTTAGCCAGCAACTCTTCTTTCTCTGGTGGACGTGGCAATTCAAAGAGATAACAGCGATTTTCATCTCCGGTAGAATTATTTATTTCCTTGTATTTCTCTTTGATCGGCTCAAATAGAAATAGAAAATCTGATTTTGTTGTGATCTTCTCATACTCCTTGGCGTGCAGTTTATTTGCAGATGTGACATACAACTTGACAGGTGATTCAGAAAATCCATTGACCACAATACATGCAACATCAAATATATGATGGGCCACATCATCTTCTTGTTTGGACACTCACGCTTGAAGTGACCCTTGCCTCCACACGTATGATAATTCATATCACATGTACGAGCTGTTGAATTGGAAGAACCAGTAGCACTTGCAGCAGGTTGTGGTGATTTCTTGGCATTAGGAGCAACCGAAACTGATTTGGAAGGAGCAGCACCACGGGAACTAGGAACAGGACTAGGCGGCACCACACTAGGTGTCGCTCGTGATGAAACACTACCTCGCGCATAGGACGAACGAGGCGCATATTTGGCATCTTCGGCCAACTGTAACTCAACTTCACGTGCTTGATGCAACAAATCTTGTACATCGCCATATTGATGATGACGCACAATTCTCTTGATGTTAAAGCTCAAACCTGAAAGGAAACGCTGCATAGTTTGTTCAGGTTCTTCTCGCACCTTAGCACGCTGCATGATCAACTCCATCTCCTTATAGTACTCATCAACGGACTTGGTACCTTGCTTCAAATTCTGCAACTTATCATACAAAGAACGGATGTAATTGCGAGGAACAAAACGATGACGCATCTCCGCCTTCATCTCTCGCCAAGACAAAATAGGTACATCATTTGCTTCACGCCTAGCACTCACAAGACCGTCCCACCATAGCAAGGCATAACCATCGAACTCGGAAGATGCAAGTTTGATCTTTCTATCTTCAGTGTAGTCATGCAAACGCCAAAGTTGCTCCATCTTCCATTCCCAGTTAATATATTCTTCCACATCAACGGAACCTTCAAACTTGGGAATACTGAATTTGGTCTTACCAACGCTATCATCATCACGGTTGGCTGCATGACCAAAATTGTCGCCAAGCATACGGCGCGCACCAAGAGGTGCAAATCCACGACCAGGAGGTACATGATGTAGCCCCACATGTGGACAACACCATGGACACCACGCCAAATGGCCCAATTACAAGATCAAGAGTCAAGGATCTTCATGAAAAGGTGACCTCGCTCCTCTCGATGTGTGATCTCGACCTCCCTTTGAATGGTTTGCTACTTCATGCCGGTACCTTGTGTATACTCAGGATCCACCCGGAAGATGACCCCCAATGGAGCCAAGAAGATGGCCAAGAGGAGATCGAAGAAGATGGGCAAGAAGAGGAAGAAGGAGGCAAAAGCTCAAGGCGGAGCCAGCCGGCCTCCAGGCCGGCCTGGGCCGGCCCCCAGGCCGGACCACCACCCGAGCCGGCCGGCCTCCAGGCCGGCCCAGGCCGGCCCCCAGGCCGGACCTCCACCCGACGCAGCCGGCCTCCAGGCCGGCCTAGGCCAGTTTCCAGGCCGGACCTCCACCCGACGCAGCCGGCCTCCAGGCCGGCCTAGGCCGGTTTCCAGGCCGGACCTCCACCCGACGCAGCCGGCCTCCAGGCCGGCCTAGGCCGGTTTCCAGGCCGGACCTCCACCTGTGCCGGCCGGCCTCCAGGCCGGCCTAGGCCGGCCCCCAGATGATGTAGCCCCACATGTGGACAACACCATGGACACCATGCCAAATGGCCCAATGACAAGATCAAGAGTCAAGGCTCTTCATGAAAAGATGACCTCGCTCCTCTCGATGTGTGATCTCGACCTTCCTTTGAATGGTTTGCTACTTCATGCCGGTACCCTCGTGCATACTCAGGATCCACCCGGCTGATGGCCCACAATGGAGTCAAGGAGATGACCAAGAGAAGGTCCAAGATGATAGAGAAGAATGAACTAGAGTTGAGCGTTGCTCCTTCCCGTGATGGGTTCCTCCGAGGAGGATGATGAATCTCTTGTTGTAGCTACTCTTTCACTTAGGTGTCTCTAGTAGTGCAAACCAATCTTTCACTGCGGTGATTCTATTGGATCGGTGGACCGGCCGGTAAGAGAAATCGGTTTCATTAAGCGTGTTGTTGACTTGGGTTTTGGGATCCGGAGGCTGCTCCGTTGGGGGTTTGTTGCCGGGTGATTCTCCCTTGTAGGCTTTGCGAGTTATCCCCCACGAATTTGCCCTTTTCCCCTTGTGTTCTTCATTTCCACCTCCGTGTTCTTCGTGTTCATCCTCTTTCCCCCTCAAATCCGTGAAGATCGGGCAACACCCTACATCATTTGGTATCAGAGCAAGGGTTTCCACGGATTTGGATCGTGTTTCCACCGTTTATTAGCCCATATGGATTTTGTTCGATCTTTCGATTTGGTGAGCGATTTGTGGTTTTGATCCACGGATCTCGTGCTTAAGACCTTTTCCCCACTTTCCGTTGGTGTTTTCCGGAGGCCTTTTCCGCTCCAAGCCCAAGCGTGCCGCGCAATTCGTCGCCGGCGGTACTACCGTCCGAACGGCCGTTACTACCGCCCGCAATCGGTCTTACCGCCCGTTCGGCCGGTGCTACCGCCGCACGACTATTCACCGACTTCATCTTCGTGTCGCTTCATCGCTACCCTCGACGACATCAAAGGTATAGCTTCCGACACATCCCTTTCCATTTCGCGAAACTTTTTCCTAGGAGCTAGCTCTTCATAGTGTGAGCATTGCACTTGTGTGACACCAAGTAACCATATCATAATCTTGTGAGCATCTAGTGGTAGCGGACTCGGCTCGGGCAAAAGCATAAAAGCAAAAGAGAAATAGAAAAGATTCAAAAAAAAAAGAGAAAAGCCGAGCCGTGATCCTAGTCATCCTCAAGCTCCAATAACAAATAGAGAAATGGGTACACTTGTGCAAATCGGTTGCTCTTTCCCATACACTTGAGCTAGTTGTCCTTCGAGAGGTGGTGCGGCACGAGCATAGTCTTCGTTAGGTCCAAGTTGCTCCTCCCTATAGTCGCACCATCCACGTTTGTCTCCACGTGTGAGTCTCTTTTGTTTCTCGGATTGTGTGGTTAGTCTCTTTTGTTTCGTGGTCCTTGTGGTTATCCTCCACTTCTTGCAATAGCCTTTTCGTTGGTTTCGTTTCGATTTCTTGCCACTTTACCATACCCAAGCTCCTCATAAGTGTGTGTGTGGGTCGCTTTTGGATTGCTAATCAAACACTCTTACTCTTGTAACACCTTTGTCTCGGACGGCAAGTCCACTTGTCCAATACTATCAACCAAAGGTAAGAGCGGTTTTTAGCCACCACATATTCCACATATCACTTGTGTTTGCTTATCATGGCTAGGGAAGAACAAGATGCCGACTTCGGCAAACAAGCGGAGGCCCTGAGGAGGTACATGGACGACAACTTCCGCCGCTACGAGGAGCGCCATCAAGCCGCACAACGTGAGAACGCTGAGCGCTTCGCTCAAATACAAGACGATCAACGTGAGAACAAGGCGTGTTGCATTCGTCTCGAGGAGCTTCTCGAACGACAACAACGGCACTCTTCGAGATCAAGCTCAAGGTCTTCCCATCGTTCCAACGCAAGAAGCAAAGGTCCAAGTGAGATTGGTCAAGGTCAACACCACGACATACCTCCTCCACAAGCGAACTTGGACCATCACCAACACCACGACGAACATCGTCACGAAGCGCCTCGCCCTCAAGCGAACATCGACCCTCCACTTCATCAAGCTCGTCCTCGACAAGAAATTCCAATTCCAAATGTTAACTTGGATCCCCTACACATACATGAGGACAATCGACATCATCGTCATGAGCTACCTCCACATCGAGCCCGCCGAGTGCCATTGGCCGACAATCATGTTGATATTGAAGATGACGAGGATTATGTTCCACGCCACCACCCACGACATCGTCACCGAGACCGCCATCACCACCATGATGATGATGATGATGAGAATGATCGCAAGAACCGTTTCAATCCTCCCAAGCTCGTCATTCCTAAGTTCCATGGCACCAACGACCCGGAAGACTATATTGCATGGGAATCCAAGGTCTCCAAACTATTTCGAGTCTACAAGGTGCCGCAAGACAAACGAGTTGACCTCGCATCCCTCGAGTTTGAAGGCTATGCGCAACTATGGTGGGAACAACTCCAATCATCCTTTGAAGACCCAATCGATACATGGAATGACATGAAGAAGGAAATGCACAAGCGCTTTGTGCCACATCATTATGCGCGAGATTTGTACAAGAAGCTACAAGAACTCAAGCAAGGTATCAAGACGGTCGACGAGTACTACAAGGAGATGGAGTCCACTCTCTCCCGTGCACACATTGTAGAGTCCGAGGAACAATCAATGGCACGTTTCTTGAACGGCCTCACGTACCCCATCAAGAAGATAGTGGAATTCCAACCTTATGAGAACCTTGTTGAGCTCGTTCATCAAGCCATGAAGGCCGAGCGCCAAGTCGCCGAAGAGCTCAAGTATGTCAAGGCCAAGTCCTTCTTCGCCACTAGAGCTTCATCATCAACACAACCCATGACTCAAGTCCAAGCTCAAGGCAATGCCAAAAGTTTTACACCGCAACCCACTACCACTTCCAAGAAGACGACGCCCTCACCACAAGCCGTCAAGTCATATATCACTTGCTACAAGTGTGGAGGTCAAGGACACAAGTCATTTGAATGCACCAATAAGAAGGTGATGATAGTCAATGACAATGGAGACTATGAGTCCATGAGTGAAGATGAGTACCATGCATTGAACAAGGTGGCCACGATGCAAAGCTTGGATGACGACGATGACTACATCTATTGTGATGGTGACCCCAACCCCACTCTAGTTGTCACTCGAGTCTTGACTACAATCAACCAAGGTGATGACGCTCAAAGATGCAACTTGTTCCAAACCAAGGCCGGCATCAACGGCAAATCAATCAAGGTAATCATTGATGGTGGGAGTTGTCACAACTTGGCAAGCAAGGAGCTATGTGAGAAACTCAACTTGACGTACAAGAAGCACCCCAATCCTTACCATGTGCAATGGCTAAGTGACTCCGGCACCGTGAGGATCCAACACACGGTTCAAGTATCCTTCAAGATTGGCTCTTACGAGGACACGGTGGATTGTGATGTGGTACCAATGTCGGTTTGCCACTTACTTCTTGGCCGCCCTTGGCAATTTGACAAGGCCGCTACTCATGATGGGCGCACCAACTACTATAGCTTCAAATGGAACAATAAGATCCTAGTGCTCCGCCCAATGACGCCAAGCCAAATCATCGCCGACAACGCCAAGACAATTGTAAGAGCGCAAGAAAAACAATCCCCTAGTGAGTTGAGTGGTGAGAGAGCGAACCACATTCACGTGAGTGAGAGCCACAAGCCAAATATAAGTGAGAAAGGGAAAAGAGTGAGTCCCGGCGTAGTCTTGTTAGCCACCAAAAGTGAGATGCGAGAAGTGAGAGCAAACCCATCCACGTTCCACTTCGTGCTCTTATGCAAAGGAGATGGCAAAGACACTAACGACTTAACCCAAGTTCCTCCGTCTATGTTGTCTATTTTGCAGGAATTCAAAGATGTCTTTCCGGATGAGCTACCTCAAGGACTTCCTCCCCTCCGTGGAATCGAGCATCGCATCGACCTCATTCCCGGTGCCCCGCTACCCAATAGAGCGCCATACCGCACCAACCCCGAGGAGACAAAGGAGATCGAGCGCCAAATTCAAGAACTCCTCGCCAAGGGACATGTTCGTGAAAGCTTGAGTCCGTGCGCCGTTCCGGTCATCCTCGTCCCCAAGCAAGACGACACACTCCGAATGTGCATGGATTGCCGTCCCATCAACAATATCACGGTGAGGTATCGACATCCTATCCCACGACTTGATGACATGCTAGATGAGCTTAGTGGTGCCACTATCTTCTCCAAAATTGATTTGAAAAGTGGCTATCACCAAATCCGTATGCATGAAGGAGATGAATGGAAAACCGCATTTAAAACAAAACTTGGTCTTTACGAGTGGCTTGTCATGCCCTTTGGTCTTTCCAATGCTCCTTCAACATTTATGCGTCTTATGAATCACGTCTTGCGCACTTTCATTGGCAAGTTTGTGGTTGTCTACTTTGATGATATCCTTGTGTATAGCAAATCCTTGCATGAACATGTCGCCCATGTGAAGCAAGTTTTGTTGGCCCTTCGTAATGCTTCCCTTTTTGCCAATCTCAAGAAATGCACCTTTTGCACCGACAAGCTTGTGTTTTTGGGTTATGTAGTTTCTTCAAAAGGAATTGAAGTTGACACTTCTAAGATTGAGGCAATCACAAATTGGCCACCGCCAACTAACCTTGCTCAACTTCGTAGCGCTCTTGGTTTGTTTGGGTTTTACCGTCGCTTTGTGAAAGATTTTAGCACAATTGCTTGCCCCTTGAATGAGCTTACCAAAAAGAATGTACCCTTCACTTGGGGCAATGCTCAAGAATCGGCTTTCAATGAACTCAAGAAGAGATTGACCGAAGCTCCTTTACTTGCTTTGCCGGATTTCTCCAAAACTTTCGAACTTGAGTGTGACGCTAGTGGCCTTGGCATCGGTGGCGTCCTCATGCAATGTGGCCGTCCCGTTGCCTATTATAGCGAAAAACTTGATGGTGCTCACCTAAACTACCCAATCTACGACAAGGAACTCTATGCCTTAGTACGTGTTTTGGAAGTGTGGCAACACTACCTTTGGCCCAAAGAGTTTGTTATCCATTCCGATCATGAATCTTTGAAATATTTGAAAACCCAAGCCAATTTGAACAAAAGGCATGCCAAATGGGTTGAATTCATCGAGTCTTTTCCCTATGTGGTGAAGTACAAAAAAGGCAAGGACAATATCGTTGCGGATGCTCTTTCCCGCAAGATGATCTTACTCACCCAACTTGAAATCAATGTTTTGGGTCTTGATGACCTTAAAGAACTCTATGCTTCCGATTCTTTCTTTGGTCCTATCTTTACCAAGTGCACAATTGACAAAGGTTGCGATGATTTCTACTTGCACAAGGGTTTCTTGTTTAAGGCTAACAAACTATGCATTCCAGAGTCCTCGCTCCGTTTGTTACTTCTACAGGAATCACATAGTGGAGGACTCATGGGACACTTTGGACGTGACAAGACACTCGCCATGCTATCTACACACTATTTTTGGCCACGGATGACGCGTGATGTGGAGCGCTTGGTGCGCCGTTGCCCAACTTGCCTCAAAGCTAAGTCCACGTTGAACTCTCATGGTCTTTATATGCCTTTACCAATACCACACACACCTTGGTCCGACATTAGCATGGATTTCGTCTTAGGATTACCTCGCACAAAGAATGGCAAAGATTCAATATTTGTTGTTGTCGATCGCTTCTCTAAAATGGCACACTTTATTCCTTGCAATAAGACCAACGATGCTTCACACATTGCAACTTTGTTCTTTAGGGAAATCGTTCGTCTACATGGAGTGCCGAAGACCATTGTTTCGGACCGCGATGTCAAGTTCACAAGCTACTTTTGGAAGGCATTGATGGCAAAGCTAGGAGTCAAGCTCCTCTTCTCCACCGCTTACCACCCACAAACAGACGGCCAAACCGAGGTGGTGAATCGAAGCTTATCAACTCTCCTTCGCGCATTAATCAAGCCAAACATCAAGGGTTGGGAGGAATGCATACCGCACGCCGAGTTCGCCTACAACCGTGCCTCCCACCGGGCGACCAAGCGAAGCCCGTTTGAGGTTGTTTATGGGTTCAACCCCAACACCGCCCTAGACATCCTACCACTTCCTCTACACGAGCGCACCGACATGGACGTCGACAAAAGAGCCGACTACATGAAGACATTACATGAGTCAACACGAGCAACTCTAGAGGAGCACACAAAGCGCCAAGCCACCAAGATCAACAAGTTGAAGAAGCCCATGGTATTCGAAGAAGGAGACCTTGTGTGGCTACACCTCCGCAAGGACCGTTTTCCGGATGAAAGGAAATCCAAGCTTGCTCCTCGCGGTGACGGACCTTTCAAAGTGCTCAAGCGCATCAACGACAACGCATACAAGATCAACATACCAACCTCAAAGTACTTGGTGCATGACACGTTCAACGTCGCCGACCTATCCCCTTTCCACGGAGATGCAAGCGTTCAGGAGGATGACGAGTCGAAGACGACTCTTTCCGAAGGGGGGGGAGATGATGTAGCCCCACATGTGGACAACACCATGGACACCATGCCAAATGGCCCAATGACAAGATCAAGAGTCATGGCTCTTCATGAAAAGGTGACCTCGCTCCTCTCGATGTGTGATCTCGACCTTCCTTTGAATGGTTTGCTACTTCATGCCGGTACCTCGTGCATACTCAGGATCCACCCGGATGATGGCCCACAATGGAGTCAAGGAGATGACCAAGAGAAGGTCCAAGATGATAGAGAAGAATGAACTAGAGTTGAGCGTTGCTCCTTCCCGTGATGGGTTCCTCCGAGGAGGATGATGAATCTCTTGTTGTAGCTACTCTTTCACTTAGGTGTCTCTAGTAGTGCAAACCAATCTTTCACTGCGGTGATTCTATTGGATCGGTGGACCGGCCGGTAAGAGAAATCGGTTTCATTAAGCGTGTTGTTGACTTGGGTTTTGGGATCCGGAGGCTGCTCCGTTGGGGGTTTGTTGCCGGGTGATTCTCCCTTGTAGGCTTCGCGAGTTATCCCCCACGAATTTGCCCTTTTCCCCTCGTGTTCTTCATTTCCACCTCTGTGTTCTTCGTGTTCATCCTCTTTCCCCCTCAAATCCGTGAAGATCGGGCAACACCCTACATCACCAGGCCGGTTCCCCACCTTCCTTCCTTGTTTTGTACTAAGACTATAAATAGCTTTCCCCTTTCCCCATTCTGGGGCAGACTGAATTTGAGACTTGTGTGTGAGCTATGCTCCTCCTCCCTCGTAGCTAGGGTGCCTCGTTGAGGTAGATCTTGTTGTTGCTACTCTTTCACTGCGGTGTCTCTAGTAGTGCAAACCAATCTTTCACTGCGGTGATTCTATTGGATCGGTGGACCGGCCGGTAAGAGCAATCGGTTTCAACAAGAGTAAGTTTGGCTTTGATTCTTCGATCCAAAGGCTAACTTTTTGAGGGTTTGTTGTTGGGTGGAGTTCTCAGCAGGATTTGCTAGTTATCCTTGTGATTTGCCCATGAATCTCCCTCGCTACCCTCCGTGTTCTTCGTGTTCATCCCCTTTTCCCCACAAATCCGTGAAGATCGGGCCTAGCCCTGCACCATTTGGTATCAAGAGCAAGGGTTTCCACGGATTTGGATCGTGTTTCCACCTCTTATTAGCCATTTTTCCACCAAAATTTTTCTTTCCCATACCAATTTCGACAATTCACAAAAAAAAAATAGCCCATATGGATTTCGTTCGATCTTTCGATTTGGTGAGCGATTTGTGGTTTTGATCCACGGATCTCGTGCTTAAGACCTTTTCCCCACTTTCCGTTGGTGTTTTCCGGAGGCCTTTTCCGCTCCAAGTCCAAGCGTGCCGCGCAATTCGTCGCCGGCGGTACTACCGTCCGAACGGCCGGTACTACCGCCCGCAATCGGTCCTACCGCCCGTTCGGCCGGTGCTACCGCCGCACGACTTTTCACCGACTTCATCTTCGTGTCGCTTCATCGCTACCTCGACGGCATCAAAGGTATAGCTTCCGACACATCCCTTTCCATTTCGCGAAACTTTTTCTTAGGAGCTAGCTCTTCATAGTGTGAGCATTGCACTAGTGTGACACCAAGTGACCATATCATAATCTTGTGAGCATCTAGTTGTAGCGGACTCGGCTCGGGCAAAAGCATAAAGCAAAAGATAAATAGAAAAGATTCAAAAAAAAAGAGAAAAGCCGAGTCGTGATCCTAGTCATCCTCAAGCTCCAATAACCAATAGAGAAATGGGTACACTTGTGCAAATCGGGTGCTCCTTCCCATACACTTGAGCTAGTTGTCCTTCGAGAGGTGGTGCGGCATGAGCATAGTCTTCGTTAGGTCCAAGTTGCTCCTCCCTATAGTCGCACCATCCACGTTTGTCTCCACGTGTGAGTCTCCTTTGTTTCTCGGATTGTGTGGTTAGTCTCTTTTGTTCCTTGATCTTTGTGGTTATCCTCCACTTCTTGCAATAGCCTTTTCGTTGGTTTCATTTCGATTTCTTGCCACTTTACCATACCTAAGCTCCTCATAAGTGTGTGTGTGAGTCGCTTTTGGATCACTAATCAACCAACTCTTACTCTTGTGACACCTTTGTCTCGGAAGGCGGGCCCATTGGTCCAATACTATCAACCAAGGTAAGTGCGGTTATTAGCCACCACATATTCCACATATCACTTGTGTTTGCTTATCATGGCTAGGGAAGAACAAGACACCGACTTCGGCAAACAAGCGGAGTCCCTTAGGAGGTACATCGACGACAACTTACGCCGCTATGAGGAGCGCCACCATGCCGCGCAACGTGAAAACGCCGAGCGTTTCGCTCAACTACAAGACGCCCAACGCGAGAGCAATGAGCGTTCCATTCGTCTCGAGGAGCTGCTTCTCGAAAGACGACACCGGCACTCCTCAAGACCAAGCTCAAGGTCTTCACACCGTTCCGACGCAAGAAGCAAAGTTCCAAGCGATGTTGGTCAAGGTCCACAAAACGGCCGCCATCACCACGAGATGCCTCATCAACAAGCGAACTTGGATCCTCAACAACACCAAGATCGACATCGTCATGACTTACCTAACCAAGAACGCCATCGTCAAGAGATACTTCATCAACAAGCGAACATGGATCCTCAACAACACCAAGACCAACATCGTCAAGAAGAGCCGCACCCCGAAGCGATCGTACACCATCAACAACATCAAGATCGCCATCAACAAGAAATTCCAATTCCAAATGTTAACTTGGATCCCCCACACCGCCATGAGGACAATCGACATCATCGTCATGATCTACCTCCACATCGAGCCCGCCGAGTGCCATTGGCCGACAATCATGTTGATATTGAAGATGACGAGGATTATGTTCCACACCACCACCCAAGGCATCGGCTCCGAGACCGCCATCTCCACCATGAAGATGATGATGAGGATGATCACAAAAACCGTTTCAATCCTCCCAAGCTCGTTATTCCTAAGTTCCATGGCACCAACGACCCGGAGGACTACATGGCATGGGAATCCAAGGTCTCCAAGCTATTTCGAGTCTACAAGGTGCCGCAAGACAAACGAGTTGACCTCGCATCCCTCGAGTTCGAAGGCTATGCGCAACTATGGTGGGAACAACTCCAAGCCTCCTTTGAAGACCCAATCGACACATGGAATGACATGAAGAAGGAAATGCACAAGCGCTTTGTGCCACATCATTATGCGCGAGATTTATACAAGAAGCTACAAGAGATCAAACAAGGCCTCAAGACGGTCGACGAGTACTACAAGGAGATGGAGTCAACTCTCTCCCGCGCACACATTGTTGAGTCCGAGGAACAATCAATGGCACGTTTCTTGAACGGCCTCACGTACCCAATAAAGAAGATAGTGGAATTCCAACCTTATGAGAACCTTGTTGAGCTAGTTCATCAAGCCATGAAGGCCGAGCGCCAAGTCGCCGAAGAACTCAAGTATGTCAAGGCCAAGTCCTTCTTCGCCACTAGAGCTTCTTCATCAACACAACCCATCACTCAAGTCCAAGCTCAAGGCAATATCAAAAGTCCTACACCGCAACCCACTACAACCTCCAAGAAGACGTCGCCCTCACCCCAAGCCACCAAGTCATATATCACTTGCTACAAGTGTGGAGGTCAAGGGCACAAGTCATTTGAGTGCACCAACAAGAAGGTGATGATCGTCAATGAAAATGGAGACTATGAGTCTATGAGTGAAGATGAGTACCACGCATTGAACAAGGTGGCCACGATGCAAAGCTTGGATGACGCCGATGACTACATCTATTGTGATGGTGACCCCAACCCCACTCTAGTTGTCACTCGAGTTTTGACTACAATCAACCAAGGTGATGACGCTCAAAGATGCAACTTGTTCCAAACCAAGGCCGGCATCAACGGCAAATCAATCAAGGTAATCATTGATGGTGGGAGTTGTCACAACTTGGCAAGCAAGGAGCTATGTGAGAAACTCAACTTGACGTACAAGAAGCACCCCAATCCTTACCATGTGCAATGGCTTAGTGACTCCGGCACCGTGAAAATCCAACACACGGTTCAAGTATCCTTCAAGATTGGCTCTTACGAGGACACGGTGGATTGTGATGTGGTACCAATGTCGGTTTGCCACTTACTTCTTGGCCGCCCTTGGCAATTTGACAAGGCCGCTACTCATGATGGGCGCACCAACTACTATAGCTTCAAATGGAACAATAAGATCCTAGTGCTCCGCCCAATGACTCCAAGCCAAATTATCGCCGACAATGCCAAGATGATGTAGAGTGTTGCCCGATCTTCACGGATTTGAGGGGAAAAGAGGATGAACATGAAGAACACGGAGGTGGAAACGAAGAACACGAGGGGAAAAGGGCAAATTCGTGGGGGATAACTCGCGAAGCCTACGAGGGAGAATCACGCGGCAACAAACCCCCAACGGAGCAGCCTCCGGATCCCAAAACCCAAGTCAACAACACGCTTAATGAAACTGATTTCTCTTACCGGCCGGTCCACCGATCCAATAGAATCCACAAGGGAAAGATTGGTTTGCACTACTAGAGACACCTCAGTGAAAGAGTAGCTACAACAAGAGATTCATCATCCTCCTCGGAGGAACCCATCACGGGAAGGAGCAACGCTCAACTCTAGTTCATTCTTCTCTACCTCAAATGGAAAAGGGGGAAAGCTATTTATAGTCTAGTACAAAACGGTGGGGGTCCGGCCTGGGGGCCGGCCTGGGCCGGCCTGGAGGCCGGCGTCGTCTGGTGGGGGACCGGCCTAGGCCGGCCTGGAGGCCGGCAGCATCTGGAGGGGACCCGGCCTGGGAGCCGGCCTAGGCCGGCGTCGTCTGTAGGGTGCCCGGCCTGGGAGCCGGCCTAGGCCGGCCTGGAGGCCGGCGTCGTCTGTAGGGGGCCCGGCCTGGGAGCCGTCCTAGGCCGGCCTGGAGGCCGGCGTCGTCTGGAGGGGGGGCGGCCTGGGAGCCGGCCTAGGCCGGCTGGCTCCTGCCTTGTGCTTTTGCCTTGACGCTTCCTCCTCCTCATCCACGCGTATGCCTTAGATGAAATCAACTCTTGGGCTTCCTCGGCGCCTCCCATCGGCTTCGTATCCATCGTGTCAAACCTAGCAATGCAAAGGGGCAGATGCTCAAGTAGCATACCATTCCAAAGGGTAGGAAATGAGATCTCGAAGAGGAAAGAGTTCACCTTTGACGCCCATGGTGACTTGGCATGTGTCGGATGGTTTGTCCTTGTGATGGACGTGGGTTGGGCTACATCATCTCCCCCTCCTTCGAAAAGCGTCGTCCACGACGCTAGCACGTCCTCATCAAGTGAAGGAGATAGATGTCTCGACGTTGAAGTGGAAGTCACCATGCCGCTATTGATACCTATACGCACCAAAGACCAAGCAAAATATGTGTGTGCATGATAGAGGAGCACATCATTGATGACATGTCCAAATTTGTTCATAACACCATTAGCACAACACAAATATATGGAATGGAAAACAAATGCAAGGTCAATGTGCAAACAACTCGTCCAAACATCCTCAAAATTTGGGAACACAAAATCTCCAAGAAAATTTGAGAAGGCTAAGGTAGCTATCTCATTTTGAACCATATGATGTTCATTGCATTGAAAGCGTCGGAAAGAGAGGTTTGTGAACCACACAAGGTGAGAGAGGCTCTTATCATCGCCATCATGGGTGCAAACAAAGCAAAGAGAAGAGCAAGTGTTCATCAATTTTGTTGCAACACCAAGAAGATAACATCCCAAGGCATCATGACAAGACATGCTCAAAATATCATTATGGTGACCAACAAACATAAGGAAAGAGAAATTGCTCATCAAGTTTGCGGCAACACATAAATCATCTGCAAGGAAGATCAAGGGAGCATGAATGTCACAAAGGAAAACCAAAGCACTCACATGTTTGCACGCGAACCAAAGGAAAGAGCAATTGTTCAATTTGTTCGATGCAAAACATGGAAAAGGAAATAGAGGTTGGTCGGAGCCACAACTCTCATGGTAAATGCTCTCAAGAGCTCTTTTTGTCAACTCATGTTCAGTTGAAGTTGACATTATGAAGCGTGAGCCATTACACACGAAATTCCATAAAAAGAAATTGTGTGCATGGTACATGAATGCATCATCCATTATGACACATCTATCCATTTGCACATCACCAAACACACCAATATCAAAAGGAATGTATGACATATGTGAGTGGTCAATATGCAAAAGGAAGGGTAAATTCTCAACATGGCAAAAGGAAGAATCTCCAAATTTTGAGAAAGCTATGGGGGCATTCTCATAAGACATCATATCAACATTATTGCAATCCAAGCATTGGAAAGAGAAATTGTTCAACTTCTTGGATGCAACAATGGGAGAAAATTGGAAAGATTCATAGCAAGGCATGGGTATGGAAAGATCATCACAATTAGGTAATTCCACATGATCAACATTGGTTTTGGACAAGGTATCACATGGGAATATGAAAGAAGCATATGTGGCATCAAAAGGATCATCCATAGCATGCAAGCAATCACAAGTCATCATGTCCACTAGTGGGATCATGGCATCATCAACACCCATATGCGTACCTTTGTAGTCCCGCTCATGAGAAGTAGGTGTTGTGGTAGAGGTAGCGGCGTCCATGTAGCCGACTTGTACATCTTCATGTAAGCATGGGGTGGCATCGTCTTCATCCTCCATGTACATCTTCTCCATAAGAGGCACCATCATGGCGAAGCTTGGCGTCTCATCATCCATGGAACCTAGTAGAACATGAGAGAACACACTAGAGGTAGAGGGTAAGTTGTTAGAAATCAAAATGTCCTCACTTGACCTATCAACTACCTCTCCCAACTCAAGTGGTGTATCCCTCATTCCCTCAAAATGTAAGCACTCAATCTCGCATATGGTGTAGGCACTCAACTCACTTGCACTCTCACTCAAGTGGGCTAGGTGGCTCTCATTCTCACATGGGATTGGTACCATCTCATCATTCAAGCACATAGGGATAGGCTCGGTATGCTCAACTCCAATCGCCACCTTGGTTGAAGGGAAACTCCCATGCTCAACCTCCTCAACCTTTTCGCCTCCAAAGGTGAATGCCGTAGGGTGGGCATCATCACTCGACTCCTTTGCCGAAGGGAACATCCCATGCTCCGCATCTCCACTTGACTCGACATTCATAGTGGAAGCATCCTCCATGCTCGCCTCCTTGGTCGAAGGGAAAATCCCATGCTCGACCGTCTTCTCGCCATCTTCTTGGTCACCAACTTGTAGTGGCGTCGACGATAAGCTCGGTGAAGAGTCATGTGAGGGCGTGAAGAACTTGGATAACCCGGCAACGAACTCCTCGCGGATGGTCTTGAGGTCGGCCATGAGCTTGTCGCAATCGGCGTTGGCCTTGAGCTTGGCTTGCTCGATCGCGAAGTTGGCATTGTCCGTGTCGCGCTCGTTCTTCAACTTGGCGAGGTCGGCCATGAGTTCGTCCCATTTCTTCGTGTAGCTTGATCTATGCTTGGACGCCCTTTTGGTTGTGGCACGCGGAGGAGACTCCATATGATGTATACTTGCCGCCATCTTGGAAGTTGATGTAGATGCGTGATGGCGTGGCCTTGAGTAGGTTGAGTCCTCATAGTGACGTCGATGATGATCATGAGTAGACGTACGCCGATGAAGATCCTTGGTGTTCCGTGACGAAGACTCATGTGCATAGGCACTTTGCGTTGGCCGCCGTCTTGAGGGTGAGGTAGCTTGACGTCGAGGAGGAGGGCGTGTCTCCTTGTCCTCTAGGCGAAGATGCCTTGAGCTCCGTCTCCTTGAGCTTGAAGTAGGTGCTTGACGGCGGTGGCGCTCTTGAGTTCTTGGCCTTGAGGAGCGCCGAGGTGGGTACGCATCGTCGGAGTCGTCATCAACAAGGTGTGTAGAGCCTCGTGGAAGATCCTTGACGTGCCTTGAGGAGCCGTAGTCGATGTAGGGTTCCACCACCTCATTGGAGTTGTAGTCGAAGTAGTGGTCCACCATGGAGTTGACGCTTGTGGGCTCGAAGTCATTGTAGGTCTCCATATCGCGGGCGGTTGCGGCATCATAGTCGTGGTAGTGGTGGTGCTCCGCCATGTAGTCCATGCTCGTGGAGGTGACGTCGATGTCGTGGTCCACCATGTCATTCATGCTTGGGGCGCCGTAGTCGTTGTCGCTCATGATGTCATCCATGCTTGGCGCGCCGAAGTCGTTGTCGCTCATCATGTTCTCATCATCATGGCCTCCATAGGATGCTCCGCTCTCACTAGACATGGTCAATCACAAGACAAGTGTATATATATGTGGAGGTGAAAGGAACTAAGAAACCAACCTCACCTAGTAGATAGTATTGGAACTAGTGGACAATGCCAAGAGAAACCGATACACAAGAATGCGGGTGACTTGAATTTCAAAGATCCAAACGCAACTCCAAAACACACACGGCTTATGAGTGGATAGGTATGAATTGTGGAAAGCAAATGGAACAACCGGAAACCAAGATATTGTAAGGGCAAGTAGAGAACCACGATGACCACAAAGCAAATACAAGTCGATCTCAAAGGATAGGAGTGAAGCACATAGAAACACACGCTTTGAAGAGTGGGACTTGTGCAACCAAAAATGAGCTAGTTATGGACCTAGCGAAGACTAAAGCTCAAGTCGCACAAGTGCAAGAGAAACCAACTCGATTGCAATTTATTGGTGGGCTACAAGATTTACACAAAGATACCACACCTATGAATTTTTCATCGAGCTTGCGCGACCTACAAGAGATATGGCATTGAGGCTCTTTCTTTTCTTTTCTCTTTTTGATTCTTTTCTATGCTCTTTTGGCCTCTTATTCTCTTTTCTATTTTGCCTCTCACTTTGCTTGCCAACAACAACTATATCAACTAGCGCATACAAGTTTTGCTCAGAACACTACGAGGTATCAAGTGTGCAAAGCCCAAGCAATCATAGATGAGCTAGTCTCAATAGGTAAGATAGGCACAAATGGCTTGGCTAACAAGTGATGCAAGGTGGGAGAAGAATTGGGGATGTTATACCTTTCGTCGACGATCTTCACCCGTGGAGTGGAATGTCCCTTCCTTTCTCACGAAATATGGTGGCAATAGATGATGGATCAACCGCCGTGGTGATGTAGAGCTTGTCCGTAGCTTCGATTAGAGACGAAAATCACCAAAAACGGAGTCCGGAGTGAAAAGTTATGGCCAAAACAAAATTTCAGCAGGGGAACCGGCCTGGGGGCCGGCCTAGGCCGGCTGGAGGCCGGCGGCTTCTGCCGGGGGTCCGGCCTAGAGGACAGCCTAGGCCGGGCTGGAGGCCGGCCGACACTACCTTTCCGGGACGTGAAAATGGGCGATTTTGGGCGGAAAACGGCCCGAAAAACACCAAATCGGAGGGGAAATCAACGGAATTTGGCCATGGGAACGCAAAGGAAGGTAGATCAACAAGTATAGCAATGGATCCACGGATCAAAACCTACCAAAACTCACAAGAATCTCAGATCGATCCAAAAGCAATTTGGGGCTATTTTTGGTGGAAATTTTCGAAATTAGCAAAATCAAAGAAAAATTTTGTGGATATGGGGGTGGAAACAAAGGCAAATCCGTGGCAACCCTTGCTCTGATACCATATGATGTAGAGTGTTGCCCGATCTTTACAGATTTGAGGGGAAAAGAGGATGAACACGAAGAACACGGAGGTGGAAACGAAGAACACGAGGGGAAAAGGGCAAATTCGTGGGGGATAACTCGCGAAGCCTACGAGGGAGAATCACCCGACAACAAACCCCCAACGGAGCAGCCTCCGGATCCCAAAACCCAAGTCAACAACACGCTTAATGAAACCGATTTCTCTTACCGGCCGGTCCACCGATCCAATAGAATCCACAAGGGAAAGATTGGTTTGCACTACTAGAGACACCTCAGTGAAAGAGTAGCTACAACAAGAGATTCATCATCCTCCTCGGAGGAACCCATCACGGGAAGGAGCAACGCTCAACTCTAGTTCATTCTTCTCTACCTCAAATGGAAAAGGGGGAAGGCTAATTTATAGTCTAGTACAAAACGGTGGGGGTCCGGCCAGGGGGCCGGCTGGGCGGCCTGGAGGCCGGCGTCGTCGGGTGTGGACTAGGCCTGGGGACCGGCCTAGGCGGACTGGAGGCCGGCAGCATCTGGAGGGGGCCCCAGCCTGGGAGCCGGCCTAGGCCGGCCTGGAGGCCGGCGTCTGTCTATAGGTGGGCCGGCATGGGAGCCGGGGCCGGGCACTAGGCCGGCCTGGAGGCCGGCGTCGTCTGTAGGGGGGCCCGTCCCGGGAGCCGCCTAGGCCGGCGCTGGAGGCCGGCGTCGTCTGGAGGGGGGCCGGCCTGGGGCCGGCTGGCTGCATGGCTCCTGCCTTGTGCTTTTGCCTTGACGCTTCCTTCTCCTCATCCACGCGTATGCCTTGGATGAAATCAACTCTTGGGCTTCCTCGGCACCTCCCATCGGCTTCGTATCCATCGTGTCAAACCTAGCAATGCAAAGGGGCGGATGCTCAAGTAGCATACCATTCCAAAGGGTAGGAAATGAGATCTCGAAGAGGAAAGAGTTCACCTTTGACGCCCATGGTGACTTGGCATGTGTCGGATGGTTTGTCCTTGTGATGGACGTGGGTTGGGCTACATCACCTAGCTAAAAAAATCATTTGGCATTGTCACTTTGCCAAGTTGACAAGATCTCATACACAACCCCATATCCACAAAATCAGGCTCATATCATTTGAGGAGGTGCACTTGGCATGCCCATGCCATTAGGGCAATTTTGGACACCGAATCATTTGACCAACTTCCATGTGTCCAATTGGTCTTAAACTCCACAGACATACTACATCCAGCTATCCTAACCTACTGTGAATTTTGGGGATTTTTCTGAGGTGTGTAAAGCCTCGGTCATTTCATCGAACACCTTCGGCCATTTTCGAAACCCAAAAATGCTTACACTTGAGACCCTCTCCAATTTGGCTGAAACTTGACCACATTGCTCACATGCCAGCATAACATCACCAGTAAAAATCCCAGTTCCATTGGCATAGTGGAAGTCCAGTTTCTTTCCATCGAACACCTTGAGTGCATTTGAATTTTTCAAAACTTTGCATTGGCATTTTGTCACAATTTGGAGTTTGGCCTTCTAGATCTTGTTGGTAGCAGTAGTTCAACCCAGTAGCGAAGCCTTTTCCTTTTTGGTGCCCTAGATCATCGGGAACGCGACGATGCCCCTCGCGTCGCGCTCTAGACATGCCAGCTTCGGCATGACCCTGTTCAAACCCTAGCCCTGCCTTATCCCCTGCTGCAGTGCATCCTCGTGCACCACTGTGCATCCCGCGTGGCCTCCCTATCCAGCCCCGTTCTTATCCTCCCCATTCATGGCTTGGAGGGAAGCTGGTGCACCGGTGGCCGTCCTCCATCAATGGCCAAACCGGCCACCACCTAATCCTCCTCCCCTCGGCTCTATAAGACCACCCCCGAGCCCTCTCGCGTGAGCAGAACAACACCCTACCTCTCCCCCTGGAACCCCTTGCTTCTTTAGTTGAGGAACGGCGGAGCCCTGCTCCGATTCGGTCGAGGTTGTCGCTGTCGGTTCACCGACCGTGGCAAGCTCTAGACCGAGCTGTTCTCCGATTAAACCTGCATAGTGGTTCCCCTTGATCCCCTCTACCTCCTAGAAAACGCCGTTCGCAAAATGGGGCACCATAGCCTCGGCTCCGTCCGGGAACCGCCGGCGGCGAGCTCGGGGAGCCCGCGGCCATGGCGGCGCACCTGGGGTTTCCCCTTGCCCATCGCAGGTCCTCTCGGAGGCGGCGCGGCGCCGCACTTCTCACCGCATCCCGGCGGCCGGCGGCGTGCCCCGGAGCGGCCGTGACGGCGGCGGCCGGCGACCGACCTTGCCCAGGCGCGCCGTGTCAGGTCCGTCCCGTGCGTGGTCGACGCGAGGGTGAGGCCGGCGCCAGCGTGGCATCCCGGTCACGCCGACAGGCGGGTCCCGGCCTGGCCCGGCCCTGCGGTCAGATCAAGTGGACGCGCCTTACGGCGCGTTACGCTTTCCCTTGCCGAAGGCGTATTTTCAGAAAGTGCGCGACCAGTCCGGCCCGAACAGAAAAACAACCCGTTCTGTTTTTTTTCCAGAGTGAGCGACGGATAGTTAAACTTCGCCGAGCCATATCTTTTGATCCGTAGCTCCGTTTGAGGTGATTCAAATTTGTAAATTTTTAGTTTGAAAAGATCTATCCAGTGGTACAGGTTTTGTATTTTTGTAAAATGTTTGTATGCTCAGCACCCGCGTATGCATGTATAGGTATTCCGCGGTACTGGCGAATCGAGGCCATAGCCCGCGATGTGTCCGTGACCCTCCAAGCCAAATGGCGTCGATCGTCGAAGGAAAGCTAACCACTTGCTATGAACATTCAAGCCATGTTTGTTTGTTTGTTTTCATTTTACCCTGTCACATCGGTGCATTTTGTTGCTTATCATCTGTGAACTGTGCGTCACGAGATATCGTGGCTTTGCTTTCATTTCATTTTCTTTTATCTACCTGAGGCAGGCACCGGCCGGAGGCATCTACGCCACAGTCGCCCGGTTGACTATTTTGTTTTATTTTCTCTTATCAACCTGAGGCTGGCACCGGCCGGAGGCATCTCCGCCACAGTCGCCCGGTTGACGGTATTGTTTTGTTTTTCCTTTATCAACCTGACGCTGGCACCGGCCGGAGGCATCTCCGCAACAGTCGCCCGGTTGACGGTATTGTTTTGTTTTTCCTTTATCAACCTGAGGCTGGCACCGGCCGGAGGCACCTCTGCCACAGTCGCCCGGTTGACTGTTTTGTTTATTTGCTTTATCAACCTGAGGCTGGCATCGGCTGGAGGCATCTCCGCCACAGTCGCCCGGTTGATGCACACTATCTATTGCTTGAAATATTGTGTTGCTAATGTTTTGTTGTTGATGATATATATTATTATGTTATTGTAGTTGTTGTGTTGGACTAATCCTTTGTTGCTTGGACATGTGATTGATGAAACTTGATTAAGTGAAACACCCCCTCCAAACAACGATAAGGTCTATTCATAGTGCCACTAATCTGAACCCTTAAACGCGATACCACCGTTCTCCCATGGAAACCGTGACCTAGTAGGTTGTTAAGCCCCTTTTGTGCCATCCATTGGGCGCAGTCGTTCGGTTGTGCTGTCCGAGGGGAGTGGTCGACAGGCACGGGTTCGACTGCGATAGGGACTCCGGAGCTAGGCATACCCGGTAGCGCCGGGGGATGTGCCGGATTTACTTGCCCGTTGTACCATGCGTATAGGGTGGTGCAGGAGAGTGTCTTAGCAAGTGGACCGTCACGAGAATGTATTTTGCTTGGTACGACTTTGGGCGTGAGAAACCTGGAGCGTCGGCTGAGTGGGGTGCATTCTGATAGGTGGTAAAGCAAACTCTCGAGAGACTCAACCTAGCCAGCTAGCCCTGTTCCTGGGATATGGAACAACAGTTCAGTGTCAGTCACACTGTGTGTCTTTGTCGTGTCCGGAGGTTAAACTTAAGATCTGTTTGAAAGAATTAATGAACGACCTGACCTCACTTAATAAACAACTAGCTGGTTGACCCGCGCATTTGCGCGGCTAGAGTTATTCTATTACTAAATCGACCTCTGCATAATCCTTATATTAGCCATGCAAAAAAGTAGTTAAATTTAATTCTTGCACATCTCATTTTCATTTTTTTCATCAATATTTCTTAATATATTTTTTCACCGTAAATCAAATATAAATATTGATATACTGTGTCTAACCAACTTAGACAATTTATTAGACGTGACATGTATTGATTCTTCCACGTTTAACTGTGATAATCGTGACATCATTTTTCTTTGTCGTATTATACTCTAATTCATATCCATATGTACATCATACAACTTATTTTTCAATTATTCTTTCCACTGTGATGCTGACATAAACATGGTCGTCTTTGTAAATCTTAATTATACTCAATCAACAAATCCGTCTTCACCTTTGTCTCTCGGAAACTTTGTATTGAACATTTATCCGTGCATGTTATAGACATAATACTCCACGGTAATGCTTTTTTTTTCTTTTTTTTTGACAGTTTCCCCGCTACTGATCCATCATTTTATACATTCAAGAAACACGTAATATTAGCAGGCTGTTGTCTAGCTGATTTATTTTCACTCTTATATCAAATTTTATATGTGAATAACACAGCTATTTTTTAAATAGCTGTTTTATTGGTTATTTCTTCATAACCATCGATGGAACCATTAAAAGCAAGATGGCTATGCATGGTTACTTTGTAAATCTTCATAGTACGCAACTGTAATATTTAGTAGGCCACGTGTGGGTTTGTACTTTGCATGCATGTCAGGGTGCCCGTCCACGTCTTTTCAAAAAACAATTGTCCCACCAAATTAAATAAAGATTATACCTTCTTTCCCCTTAGAAGTAATATATACTCTCTCCGTATCTTAATATAAGATGTTTTAGCTATTTTCATACGAACAATATACAGACGTATTTAGCGTGTAGATTCACTCATTTTTCTTCAAATGTTATCCGCATGGCGAAAACTCAAACATTTTATATATTATGATAGATACAGAGCGAGTACCACTTAATTTTGTCCCATAAATAATAATCGGTGTTCTATTATTTTTCTCTAAATATAAAAAACTCAAAGTTCTACATCTTCGAACAACTGCAATATATAAGCGGATCCACGACGACGTTCTCTATTCTTCTTGCACATTTTCATGCAATAGAAATCTTTCCGAGTTCGAGGTTAGACTATGTGTGGAAGAATGCACTTGCTCTCCTTTCTTGCGGCACATATCCATTGATATACTTAATGCATGTTTTGTCCCATCATAATACTAGTTTAGATCGGGGAGATTTAATTTTCTGTTTTTGCATGTAAAGGGAGTTTTTCCTAACCCAAAACGTTGTGCATAACCATCTATTCTATCTAATCGGACGGCGGATTCGACCGCCTTAAGCCTCAAAAAAAATTAATAGTTTATTTATTGTATGAAGTAGAATGTTTCGAAGAAAAACTATAGAAATTAGCTTTAAAAATATTTGTTAGGTCATTTTTCTTGGAAGAATTCAGTGATTTTTTATTTTGAGTTCACCGTCATGTATGTCTTGTCGAGGTAGTAAAGAAAACAGCCAAAAGGCTGCTGGCGTCAAGTGATATCAGAGCATGCATGTGCATGCCCGATCCGGATGGCTCGTTTTTTTCCCATCCCATGACGCTCTGGATGTCCGATCGGGACTCTACTTGTTTTTTCTCTTTGACTTTTGTCGTAACGTGTCTTTTCTTTCTTATGTGTTTTCTAATACGAAAAAGTTTCTACTAATTGCATGTATACGTATTGCCTTCAGACTCTTCTTTATGTCTTCCTGGCGCAGGTGTACGTGCCACGACCGCCGTATATCGTGTCATCGTGCTCCTTGTCCTGCCGATACAGCCTATCTATAAATCTCCACCGTTAAAAACTATTGTTACGCATAGTTAATGGTTTAGATATTTTAGCCTATGTGGAAGCACGTGGTGGCTTTATTTTCTATTGTTTTAAGTATATAATAGATAGATAAGCTGATACAGGGAATGTTACTTGAGATGTGGATGGTTACCCATGTACAGGGGTGACGGCGTGATCGTTGGGAGCCTAGAGTTAGGCCTGAGCCAACATCAACCGTGCATGCCTGAGTGGAAATATGAGGCCATTGGGCCTAGCAGTTTAATAGATGAAGTAAGGCCGTTGGGCCTAGTTGTGATGACAGGTGAAGTTATAATACTTGGTACCAACTGGTACACCCGTTAATCGTCACAGGTAAGCTCCTTGTGTGACCCCCGGTACATGATCCAACCCCACCTGGCTTGGACTCTGTACTGGTGGTACTCCCGTTATCTGCTTATGCCATGTTTAGATTATTATTGTTGCTAGCTACTTGTCGCCTGATTATTTGACTGTTCATGTCTTGTGGTTATTTTCTTGCGAGTACATCATCGTACTCAGACTGGCTTTTCATGTGGTCAGACGTTGAGAGGATTCATCCCCTACCATAGCAAGGAGATCGAGCAGGAGCGTGCTAGGATCAGTAGTCCAGCCAGATGCCTGTGGAATGGAGCCGCACCAAGCCGTTGCCGTACCTGTGTCTTCCGCTGCCAGTTAAACTCTGTCCCGTGCCATACTTGGCCATGATAATTTTTACGCCTTGATGGCCATGTAAACCATTTGTAGCCCTCGGGGCCTGATTGTGTAATGATATTTCCGCTATGTTGTATTGTCGTAACGTGCATCCAGATATCCTGGGCTGGCGCACGGGGCGACCGCCTCTCTGGCGATATGTGTCAAAGGGGGGTGCCACAGCAGCCGGAGAGTTCGTCGGAATCTCGGAAGTTATCTACCATCATCATCCATCTACCACCGCTCATTGAGAAGATCGGGCCACCCCTTATCATCTTGGTATCAGATTTCCAGCGTTTACTCGGTGAGCATCCTCAAATCCCCGTAGATTTACTGTTTTTCGTCCTATCCAGAAAAAGCCAAAAATATTAGGGTTAGTTTTCGCCATAGCCTTAGATTACATCTTTAATTCAAGTTCTAGTTGCTGGTCGTTTTCCTTTTGCGTATCTTGTATCGTTGCCGAGTTCGAATTGAAATCGGAATCCTGCCGCGCGTCCTGCCGCGGCACGGTTTCGGTCGATTTTCTCTGCCGCGACACCGATTTTGACAGTTTTAGTAAAACGGCCATAACTTTTGCATACGAACTCCGTTTTCGACGTTCGACCCCTCAAATCGTTCGTCTCGAAAAGTTCTATCCAACCAAACTAGCTTCGCCTGTTCTAGAAGAACGATTTGAGGGGTCGAATGAAGCGCACGATGTCCTTGAAAAACAGATTAGCAATATGCGACGCATCATCGCTTTTGTGGCAGGCAATAAAGTGTGACATCTTAGAAAAACGATCCACTACCACAAAAATAGAATCATGTCCTCTCCTGGTTCTAGGCAATCCTAATACAAAATCCATGCTTATGTCCTCCCATGGAGTTGTAGGTGCAGGAAGAGGAGTATACAAACCATGAGGCTTCAACCTGGACTTTGCCTTGTTGCAAGTGATGCAATGCTTAACAAACCTGTCCACATCCCGCCTCATCCTTGGCAAATAAAAGTGATCAGCCAACATCAGTAACGTCTTCTCACGTCCAAAATGTCCCATCAAACCGCCACCATGAGATTCCTGCAACAACAGCAAACGCACGGACGATTCTGGCACACATAATTTGTTAGCTCTAAACAAGTATCCATCATGCATATGGTATTTTTCCCAAGCTTTCATAGCAGAACACTTAGCAAAAGGCATGGAAAAATCAGTATCATTAGCATATAAATCACGCAAACTCTCTAAACCAGGAACTTGAACATCCAAATGTGTCAAAAGCATGCTTTTCCTAGAGAGTGCATCAGCAACCACGTTATCTTTGCCTTTCTTATACTTAATAATGTATGGGAAGGATTCAATGAACTCAACCCATTTAGCATGACGTTTATTCAAGTTAGATTGGCACTTCAAATACTTCAAAGCTTCATGATCAGAATGTATGATAAATTCTTTTGGCCACAAATAATGTTGCCAAACCTCAAGAACCCGAACAAGTGCATACAATTCTTTATCGTAAACAGGATAGTTCAATTGGGCACCATTTAATTTCTCCGAAAAATATGCAATTGGTTTACCCTCTTGCATCAACACACCTCCTATTCCAATGCCACTAGCATCACATTCAATATCAAATTGCTTATTGAAATCAGGAAGCATAAGAAAAGGTGCAAAAATTAAACGACGTTTCAGCTCATCAAAAGCGGCATCTTTGGCTGCGCCCCACACAAACTCAACACCTTTTTTTGTTAAATCATTCAAAGGTGCAGCAATAGAACTGAAGTCTTTCACAAAATGTCTATAAAATCCAGCAAGACTAAGAAAGCTTCTTATTTGACTAATATTCATGGGAATAGGCCAATTTTTAATTGCTTCAATTTTAGATTCATCAACCTCAACTCCATGCTTAGAAACAACAAAACCCAGAAATATGACCTTATCTTTGCAAAAAGTGCATTTAGCAAGATTACCATATAGCTTATTATCACGCAACACTTACAAAACTTGTCTAATATGATCAGTATGTTCAGATTCATTGCAGCTATAAATCAATATATCAGCAAAATAGACTACTACAAATTTACCAATGAAATGCCTCAAAACATGATTCATCAATCTCATGAAAGTACTAGGTGCATTATTTAAACCAAAAGGCATCACTAACCACTCATATAAACCGAATTTTGTTTTAAAGGCAGTTTTCCATTCATCTCCTTCTTTCATCCTAATTTGATGATAACCACTACGCAAATCAATTTTAGAGAAAATAACAGCACCACTTAATTCGTCTAACATGTCATCCAAACGGGGAATAGGGTGTCTATAACGAATAGTGATGTAATTTATCGCTCTACAATCTACGCACATGCGCCAGGTACCATCTTTCCTAGGAACCAAAATTACAGGAACAGCACAAGGGCTTAAGCTCACACGAATATACCCTTTGTCAAGAAGCTCTTGAACTTGTCACTGTATCTCCTTTCTCTCCTCCGGGTTGGTCCTATAGGGAGCTCGGTTTGGAAGTGTTGCTCCGGGAATCAAGTCAATTTGATGTTCAATACCCCGCAATGGAGGCAAACCAGTGGGCACTTCCTCTGGAAAAACGTCACCAAAATCCTGCAAAACATTAGAAACACCAATAGAGAGAGGGGTCATGTCGTTAGAAACAAGAATTTCCCCCTTGCACACAAGCACAAGAGGTTTTGAAGGTTATGCAACGTACAAGAAGGATAGACAAAAAATGCAGAGGTATCCCAAATAGCCGAACCTGAATTGTCGTCACGCTCTGCTCTCGGTAGCTGCGCAATGTCCCAAGACTTATTATGTTTAGGGATATTCGGATGCGAACCGAGCTCCCCCTTCGGGAAGAAGAGCGAGTACGAGAGGGGGTCATAACATCCTTGTGTGGCATTTATACTGTGCCTCTCGTTGTTGTTGCCGTATAGGATAATGCTGCGCTTGAACCTATTTGCTAGGTCGCTTCCCTCGACCCAGATCGCAGCCACCTCAGACGACAAATGTGTGTTGTATCTTCGTTGATGTAGCTTCTTATCGGTGTTCAGTTCTATACGGTAGTCCTCGAGGTGATCCTTATGGGCGCCCAAACTCCTAAACTGCTCGGAGTAGGGGTTTCCTCTCAGTAACTCCGCAACCTTCTTGACGACCTCCTGGTCTAGTTCCTTGGTAGCTTCCTTGCGATGGATCAGGCTTGGATCATCGTTGTAGAAGTAGAGTTGTAGATGTTCTGGGCGAGAACCTGGCCCGAATGAATGCACTTTGTGGTACAGATTGCCTTGCGCCCGGAGTGTGTACACCCCGGACGTCATGTTTGTGCAATCGTTGTCGAGAGTGACGCCAAGGGTTGTGAAGGAGAAGTGGCCATTGAAGAATCAGATGCTCTCTCGGAAATGTCGAGATCCGCATCCGCGCTAGACGATAGCCTCATTAGCTCCGGGATAGGTTCTTGTTCAACCAGCTTGATTTGTCCGTTTCTACAACAGAAACGGGGGTCTCATGCTCAAACTTCTTGGTGTGGCAATGATCGCAGTCAGGGACTTGCTTCAAGATGTGCGTACGTTCGGGAAGGTTCGAGTAGACAAAGTCAAAAGGATCAATAGAGCCCTCGTCGGATAAGTCTATCGGTGTATCGAGGTCCATGTCATCAGCATCGAAACCTACATGCATAGGATATCCCATGAATATGTTCATATTGACTCGTAATGGAGAGAATCAATGGAAAGGCTAGCATACATACCTTCACGGGCATACATGTAGCACTCCTCATCCATGAGGTCATCGGGGATGGCATTCTTGTCCATGATACCGCTAAGGAAGGCCTCCATGTCGCCTACAATATTTTTGATATGGTAAGTGCGAATTCTTTAATGTGCTATGAAATATATAAAGGGAGTAAAGATGGTTGTGTTACCGTTAGTCCCGATGGTATACTCCGGTGTGCTCGTTGAAGGGGAGGCAGGATGTGAATCAACTTCGACAGATGGAATTCCTAATGGTTGATTAGCTGCAGTAGAAGGATGGACATCAGGGCATGGCATTGCAGTAGACTCTGCGCATGGAGTGTCTCGCTTAGCTGCAAACTGTGCATTACGCCGAGATAGCAAAGCGCGCCTCTCTCCTTCTGGCACGTTCTTCCTCTGTGCTCGTTGACGGGCATTTATCTTTTCTCTTTCTTCGACTGGTATGCTTTGTCTACGTGCTCTTCGAAGGTCGTTGTTCTCTTGCCTCTGCGTAGCTGGTACTTTCTGTCTTGTTGCTCTTTGTCGATCATTTCTCTCCTCAGTTGATTTAATTTCTCCTAACTTCTCTCCGACGTGCATTCACCGCCTCTCGTTGTTCAATCGTCATGCTTTGCCGCCTTACTCTAGCACGATCCACCCTTGCTTGCCTTTGTTCTGGAGTCATGCTAGAACGCTTTGTTTCGTTGAGTGGGTCACAGATGAATTCGAACGAACCATTGTTCACCATATCTTTTGTACACCGTAGCTGATTAATTGAAGGAAAGCTAGGTGTAGCTCGACTGTAGCTAGCAGAAGGCAACGTGCAGTGTCTATTTATTGCCGGAACTGCTCCAAGCTAAATCTGATTAGTATTTCCTGGCTGAGTAGGATTAGGATTCGTACTCCAGATAAGGCTGCGTGCGTTGCCGTTTCAGATTTTCCAAGTCGACAACAGCCGGCTGTTTTCTTGTACGTTTAAGAAAAAAGGAAAGGTAGGAAACCGGACTGCGTACGGCAACGGATCCACTGCGTACGGCAACTGATCCGAATCGATCAATCGATTCCAAGCTAAAGCCGATTCTAATTAATAGAGATTAGGTACGTTACGTTTCATCATATATAAAAAGAAAAAAATATCGGTTAAAGATCGGTCGGTTGGGCACTGTAGATCCGATCCGTTGATTGCACTTTAAATCCGATGGTTCAGATGTCTTAGAGGATCAACCATAACCATCACCGATTCCAATTTAATAGTAAAGATATTCTTGGAACTACTTAGAGGTATCTTTTCATTTGAGAAGAACACAATTCGATCGGCATCCTGCTTCTGCAGCTGCTGTCCGAGGAGGAAGTCATATGGTACGAGTACAACAAGGCGTCCAAAGGCTATAAGTGGACGTTAACACGTTGCTGATCGAGAGCACGTCTAGGAGGGGATGCGGCGGTTGGTGTGGCGGACAAGTTCTGCGTCCCCATGAAAATCTCCAGTCTCCTTTGCTGCAAGGTGAACTCGAGCGCCATCGCCGATTGTCGGTCAGGTCCAGGACGAACCCGAACGGTGTTCTTGATTGGGCATTGGACAAAGCTCACGAGCACAGGTGGACAAGATGGCCCACATAGACACGTGGCGGTCTCTCTGGCCCCTCACAATAATTCCTGCGGGGAGCCTGCAGGTGATGGTGCGATAAGGAATTCCGGAGAGCATCAGGACAAAACTCTGACGCAAGTGCTTGGATCATGGTGTCAGGCCAGAGTGAAGCTTCCCTTTGGCCGTGACGTAATGCGTGACCGCATGATAAAGACCAACTGAACTATGTAGAGTCGATCGGTTGACGAATGCACGAAGAAGAGGACAGTAACAAAATCAATCCAGCCGGCAAGGTGCTTGGGCCCTAAGAAAGAAACAAACCTGAGCATGTAGGGCGACCAGCTCTCATCGATTTTGTCTTCAGGAAACAATGGAAAGAGACAGGTATCATCGGATTGGCTAGATCCGTCGCAAGTTTTTCCATACCGATAGTCATTGTCTTCTAGAATGCTCAATTGATTACTTATCCCCTACCACAGCAAGCGCCCATACAATGATACAATGCTCATTTAATTACTGGCTCATCCCTCGTTCAAATAAGGTGCTTACCATCGGTCATTGTCAAGCTCAAACATGGAAAATTCTATCCTTCAGCAAGTCACCTACCAATTGTCTAGAAGGCTAACGTCATCCTAGCTATTGTCTGGAATGCAAAAGTTACCCTAACTCACGGTGATTCTGCTTCACTTGGGAGTATTTTCGTGTTACGCCAACTATAATAGTTGCCCGCACAATTACGGGGTTTGTCTAGATTTTGTTTTTCCTTGAAAGATCGGTCCAACAAGCCGAAACAAAATTGACCATGTGATAAACTAAAATTTACACTAAGGTACTTATGAGTTTTCATCTGTAGCTTCACTTATGAATCCTGATGTTTCACCTGGATCTCGGCGAGTGCATTAAATACTACTCATATACTATCTCTGTTTCTTAAATGATGTCCTAGGACTAGGCCTACAAGTCCGCCAAGGAGGCTGGCGGCTCCGGGGCGTAGGCCGGTGCTGGGTCGGGTGACCAGTCCATGGCTGACGCCCCCACGACCACGGGGCAGGGGGTTGTGGCCTCTGACACCCCAGCCATCGACCAGTATGGGTCGAACCTGAAGGGGGCTGGGTCATGGGCACCCACCTTTCCGTCTTGGAGAAGATGCATGCGACGGAGGCCTTGAGGGGTCCTCCTAAGGCCGTGGTGTTGGAGCAGCGCCAGGCTTCCCCACCCTCTGACGCCTCCGACCTGGTGTCACGCTCCGGGGTCTCGGACTGTCGTGGTATTGTCCAATCTAGCCGGGACACGGGTGCCATCCGGCTAGGTAGAGAGATGGTTGTAGGAGATGTAGGTAATTTCGGTGACGGGATGAGCACGAGTTTACCCAGCTTCGGATCTCGCAACAGTGGCGAAACCCTACGTGCTGCTATAATTTACTATAAGGCAATATGAGCCAATTACAATGAAATTTAGAGTGTGCCCTGAGGCGTCCCTTAGGCCGGCTTATAAAGGCGTCCGGACCTAGGGCTTGCAAGAAGAAACCTAGCCGACTAAGTTACAGAGTTCTACTCTAATCCGGCTTGGGCCTTGCCTTGGGAGCTAAGTCGACTATAATGCATGCCGCCTTTTGGAACCTTCCATTAGCCGGATGGGCTTCCTGCGCTTCATTGTACTGGGCCGCCCGGTAAGCCGGATTCGGCTTACCACCACTATGGGCCACCCTGGTACGCTGGCTTTTAGTCACTTCCGTGATGATACCTGTTTGGCATATCCCCAACAGTAGCCCCCGGAAAGCTTCAAGTTCTTCAGCGGTCGGCTTTCATCTCCTGGCAATAAGTTGTCCGGCAAACTCTTCATCCATTGTATAAACTTGGAGCATTCCCAGAATCTTTTAGTCTTTAGGACATGCCGAACAGCTTTGTTGATCCTTGTATGCCGACTTCTTATGTCAGAAAATACTTGATTACTGAACGACACGCGTCCAGTGATTTGACGGATATGTCAGATGCGGCAGATTGCATTTTACTAGCATCTTTGAATGCGGGGGCTAGTTTGCGTTTTCCGGTGTAAGAAACGAGGCGTCGGGGAGAAGGATCTCCCCCATAACTGCACGATCTCAAGACGCATGGCGAAAATCGCGCTACGCAACCGTCGCACAAATCTCGGCACATTGCTATAAAAGTGGCCTCCTCGTCTCCTCCACGGCCACCGCATTCACTTGCAAGCCCTAGCATCCTCGCCTCCTCCAGATCTCTTCTTCCTCCGAGTTTCCCCGAGCTCCATGGCCTCCAGCGCTCCTAGTTCTCCTGCTCCGGTCGATGTGCTGCGGCTCGACACGGCGCCGCCGATGGGAGCCGCGACGTCTTCAGCCGCCACCGTCGCCGTTGCTACGACCTCCTCCGCCACTGCGCCGAGCTCCTCCTCCATAGCGATTTCTGTCCGCGATGAACTCGCTCTTGCCCAAGCTGCGGCAGAGGCTGCGGCTACGGTTGCGTCGGCTTCCGTGGTCGTCGACGACGCGGCCGAAGAGGCAAAGGCCACCAAGAAAGAAGAAGAGGAGGAAGCTGGCGACAACGAAGGTGCCGTCAGCAACCCCGCCCACAACTGGGTCTGCTCAGGAGTGGAGGAAGGCAAGCTGGGAGGGATGGCGGCAGATGGTGTCATTCCTCCATCTTCTGAGACTGCCCCGACTTGGCGATCCGCCTTTGGCGACCCCGTTCTGAGGCTAATCAAAGACGAACGGGTACTTTTCTCTTCTCATGTCGCCCGTGGGTTCTCTTTGCCGCCTTCGGCTTTCATGGTGGAGATCTTAGACCACTACGGTCTCCAGCTCCACAACATCACCCCCAACAGCCTCCTTTACATCTCCGACTTTGTAGCACTTTTTGAAGGATACTTAGGATTAGCTTGATAAGGATCAAGCCAATGATCCCGGAGTTTTGCCCGATCTTTCACAGCGAGACAACCAAGGTAATAATTCTCCCAATTACACGATGAACGCAAACCTGGAGAAGAGGAACGAATCCAGCAAGCAACGTGATGAAGATCACCACGCCTCAAACCACAGCACGACAATCCTTGATGAACACAAGAAACTCCGCAGCAAATCA
The DNA here is from genome assembly GCA_012064385.1 of Puccinellia tenuiflora. Classification (NCBI taxonomy): domain Eukaryota; kingdom Viridiplantae; phylum Streptophyta; class Magnoliopsida; order Poales; family Poaceae; genus Puccinellia; species Puccinellia tenuiflora. The sequence continues at coordinate 1,809,418 of QRDG01000062.1, read as the reverse complement.
ATATGATAGATAAAACGGCATCGCCGTCCCCGGAGGGATGCTTCACCACGGAAACACAACACAATAGTTTTAGACTAATTTTCTGGCCCCCTTCTAACTCGCAGCCCTAACCTTATATGGAGGTGAGGGGGCGCGGGCGCACTGTAGCTACAGTACGCGCTACAGTACCGCCCCACTAGTGGGCCACGCCCTAGTTGAGTTGGACAGGCCCATACTCAACTCTAATAATTATTTAAAACCAATTATTACAAATAATACTGATACAAAATATACTAGCTTGGCGGAGTCCTGAAATTGGGCTGCACCTCCTCCGTCGTGCCCATATCATAGCTCCTAGGTTAGATTTTTTCCAATACTGCTTCGGAGTCAAGAGGCAGACCGTGAATAAGGAGCTGCTAATCGCCGTCTCTATTAGCTTTAACATGCGCCGGGATTTAGATTGGTACCCTCAAGTGCCAATCATTAATTTGGCAAAGGGGTGGGCGTCCACCTTCTTCTATTGCAATGACGTGGCGCCGCCCAACAGACTACAAGGGCTTGCCGCCTTCGAGGACAGAGCCGGTGTGCCCCTGCCCTCATGGAAACGAAAGCCGGCGGCAAAGATGCTGGCTGACCTTGCCGCCATTAAGGCAAGGATTACGGAGTTAACCTCCGGCTCTCCTTCCTTGACTGGGGAGGACACCATAGTTTGCTGGATGAAAAGGCAAATCCAGCCCCTCCAGCATCGTGCTCGTCTTCTATGCGAGTACATGGATGAGAAGACTGATCCAATGCGGACCAGCAAAGAAGACCTGTCAGAAGACCTCTTTGAGGCACGCTTCAACAGGTTGATCAAAGTCCGGCCTAACACAGGTCGGCAATATGAAGAATCGCGGCCAATGTACACGGCCGCCAATCCTCCCGCAATGGTACTTTGTCTTAGTCGAACCAAAGTTCAATTCTTCGGGTTTTTGGCTTTATGTCGGCAGCTGATACCCACAAGTATAGGGGATCGTTGAAATCTTCAATGTGTAAGTATAGTATCGATCCCACGATGAGTAGAAGGTATAAGTATTTATCCTCTCAAATAAGAGTGCCACTTCTCTTATTATCTATGCACTAGACAAACTAAAATGTTTAAATGATGCAAGTGTTTTTGGGTTTTTGGTGTAGAGTTTGCAATAAAGTAAAAAGCTGAAAATAAAATATGACAAGTAAAAGCTCTCAAAGAGAGAAAGCCCAATCCTCTATGCAGCAAGAGGACAAGCTTGAGTGTGTGTTTCTTATAAGTGGAAAACGTTCCCAAGGGCTACCTAGACTTCATGGCATAAATATTTCTAGAACAACAAGGCAAACATTTTGTCAAGTTTTAATCTTCTTTGGACGAAGCCATAATTTGGTATAGCTAAATAAATAAACTAAACCTCTTATGATGGATCATGTGGCCAAGTAAATGACTGCACAAGAATTATTAAGACATAAATCCCACCATAGCATTAATCTTTAAGGTCCCCGATACTAATACCCTCATAATGCAACTTCATGATTCGGTCTTAGGTTTACGTGTCCTCCCAAGTCTTCCTCACTCCATTACATTAAGGTGTTCTCCTATGAGCCCATATAGGTGAAGTGATGTGCAGTCGACGTTCGCACAACACCATCATAGAATTACATCAAAGATAAAAACTAGACAAAATACCAACACATGTCATATAAAAATCATTGCCAATTCATCCTATGCCCCCAGGAACATGAGAGAACTACTCACAACGCCAAGAAATGATATGATTCAGTGGTACAAGTGATACAACACAATCTGAAAATATTATCTCTCCACAAAAAAATTACAAGTAGCAATTCACAAACATGTAGAATAGTACTTAGACAATAGCTAGGGTTCGAACAATCTCAAACTATGAGGGGGATGAAGTGGATCACGAAGATGGTGATGGAGATGGTGATGGAGATGGTGCTGGTCTTGACGGTGGGGTTGATGGAGACTCCGGAGGGGGAATGGAGGAGCCTTCCGGAGATGATTCCGGCGGCGTTTCCCCCTCCGATCTTCTCCGGCGGCAGCCTTCTGTCTCCTGTTTCGTGGTTTTGTGTTTCTCCGCCGCCTCCCTTCGGAAAACATCGGGGGACTATTTTTATAGTCGTTTTTAGGTCAAAAGGAAGCTTCGGGAAAAAGATCGACGGCAACGGAGCCACGAGGGACAAATTGGTGGGTCCCACGCGGCCAAGGAATCTGGCCGCGTGGGCCCCCCTCTTTTGGCCTTCGGGCTTCCACTTTTTCGCATCCTTCGCTCCTACGCTTTCTTCCTTCCAAAAAATGATGCTCGTAAATTTTCAGGTCATTTGGACGTCGTTTGGGTCCCTGAAACATCAAAATATAGAAAATAGGGTTTTCTGTCAGTGCAGGGTTAATTCCAGAAAAATAGGAAAACTGTGAAATCTTTCCAAAATAATTATAGAACAATGATATAACCCTTATATGATGCAAATATGATTGAAATATAAGTAATATAATGCAAAGTTCATGTATGCATTTTACATGCATCAGCAGCTTATCGTGTACCTTGCACCAGATTCCCTAAGTTTCCCCCACCAAACCTGCCTCTGCGAAACCTTCCAGCAAGGCCGGCAAACAGGGAGACATCTCCTTTTCTTCGGCTACTGCTGAAAGCCGGAAGAGGAAAAGCCAATCACTTACGATTGGTGCCAAGTCGTCAGAAGACAATACCGCCCTTGCTGGGCTTAACATTCCCAGCCAGAAGTAAGTCGGCCAAATACTTCTCTCCCTGCTTGCAAATTTGCCGTATTTTCCATGCCTAATCCTTTGAATATGCAGGCTGAAGAAAGGCGCACCTTTGAGACAAAAGGTGTTGGCCGTGCGGAAGAAGCCTTCTCCCGTTGTTCCTCCCCCAACTCTTCCGGTAACCAAGCCGGCGAAAGCGGAGGGACCATCCACGTACACCATGGCGGGAGGTCCATCTCTTGGCAGGGCTGGAATTACATCTCCCGACAAGTGGACGGAGATGACGGGAAAGGTCACCCAGAAAATAGCCCATATGGATTTCGTTCGATCTCTCGATTTGGTGAGCGACTTGTGGTTTTGATCCACGGATCTAGTGCTTAAGACCTTTCCCCACCTTCATTTGGTGTTTCCTTGTGCCAATTTCACCCAAAATTTCGTCGGATTGAAGTTTTCACGGAGCCAATTTCCGCTCCCTACTCGACCAAGCCCGTGCAGTTTTGGGCCCAGCGGTACTACCGCCAGCGCAGCGGTACTACCGCCAGACTATGTCTTCACCAGCTCCCTCGTCCAAATTCGACGCAACTAAAGGTATGACTTGCAACACATCCCTTTCCTTTTCGCGAAACTTTTTCCTAGGAGCTAGCTCTTCAAAGTATGAGCATTGCACTAGTGTGACACCAAGTGATCATACCATAATCTTGTGAGCATCAACTTGTAGCGGACTCGGCTCGGGCAAAAGTCATAAGGCAAAAAGAATAAAAAAAAAGAGAAAAAGAGAAAAGCCGAGACGTGATCCTAGTCCTCCTTACCACCTCAAAGCTTCAATATCCAATAGAGAAACGTGTCCACTTGTGCAAATCGGGAGCTCCCTCCTATACACTTGAGCTAGTTGTCCTTCGAGCGGTGGTGCGGCACGAGCATAGTGGTGTGATGACGGAATTGATGAGAGTGTTTCTCCCTCAACTACGCCAACAAGTACTCTTGATACCCTGAAAGGAAAATAATATATGGGATAGGTTGAGCCTCCAAGTGTAGAGTATGTAGAAGTGGAAGTTTTTTCCCCACGAGGGTGACTCGAGGGTTTAATATCGAACTCTCGGGGAATCAATAGTGGGGATTTTATCTCCTTGTCCTTCTCTAGATTTCCTGCAAACAAAGTAGATTGCTTTGTGCCCTCAACCTCACCAAGTGGTTGTCAAGCACAAGGTGTGAGAATGATATTAAAGATAATAATGAATGCAAAACAGTAAATAAATATGCAATGGTGGTAATTAGTAATGCAAGGGTGATAGTAATGATGATGGATGATATTTTTGGGGGTTTTTATATGTGTATGCAATGAATAAAAGTGTTTTTGTATTTTCTGATTTTAAAATGGCTGAATGTAGAAAATGCTTAAAAGTGGTTGGAAAGTTGTTTCTTATGATTAAAAAGGGACCGGGGTTCATGGTTTCACACATGCACTCTCTCTATAATATAGTGTGGCAAATAAGTAGACATAGGATTAACATATGAGATTGCAAACAATTTTAATGACATGTTACTAATTATATGGGCATCACGTTCTAACATAGAGACCTTTTGATTATTAGTCTCACTTATACTCCACCAAGATGCGAACTAAATCATAACACCTCTGTAGTTAAGATGACTCAGAGTATAGCCTTAAGATTAATGACATGAAGTGAAAATAAGAACATGCTGGATCTAGTCATAGGTAGAGGCTTGTCACTCCTCATACCTTGCAGCATGGTATTTTGGTTTATCCCTAGTGAGGCAACAAAGTAAGGTAAACACTCAATGGATCGTGATATTAAGTTGTCAGCTTATCACATCACCACCCTCGTTACTCCAACTAATGCACATGTTCCCCCTCACACGCTCTCATAAACATGCTTCATCAAAACAAGGATACAAGAACGGGGTACATAATATGCATCTACTTTCATAACTGAAATAAACATTGCAATCTCAACATATATTAACTCATAAAAAGATCCACCACAAAGGTAATATAATGATGACCGTAATCATGTTCAGCAGCTCATACGGTGCTAATTAGTGAAGCTCAAGAGAGAGAGATACATATGCTACTGCCACAAACCCATAGTCCAGAGGTGGACTACTCCCTCTTCATCATGGAGACGCTGGAGATGTCGATGGAGAAGAAGGAGACCCCTCCGGCAGCGCTCCGCCGGAGTTTCCCCCTCCAATCTGCAGCCTCCTGGTCTCTGTTTCTTGTTTCTCTCGTGTGGCGGCTCCCTCTTCTAAGAACGTCGGGGGGCTCTTTATATAGGCGTTTTTAGGTCACGAGGATGCTTCAGGGCGAAGGATCGACGCAAACGGGGCCACGAGGGCCAAAAGAGGTGGGCCCACGCGGCCCCTGTACCTGGCCGCGTGGGGCACCCCCTTTTGCCCCTCCGTCCTCCGTTCGCTTGCTTCTTTCGCACCTAGGTCTTCCTCCTTCCAAAATAATGATCCCCGTAAATTTATAGCTCATTATGACGTCATTAAGGCCCTGAAACAAATAAGGAAAGAAATAGGGATTTTCTGCCTGCGCAGGATTAATTCCATAAAAAGGGGAAATCATTATTAATTACCAAAAATCATTAAATAACAGTAATATACCCCTTATTTGATGCAAATATGAATGGAAAACAAGTGTTATAGTGCAAAGTTCATGTATGCATTTTACATGCATCAACATCCCCAAGCTTAACTCATGCTCGTCCTCGAGTATGAAAGTGATAAAACTAACATGAACTTTGCAATATAATAACAACATGGATATAAAAGATGATTGCTACTGCTACATAAAGTCAAATGATTCATTATTTCAAAGAAGTAGCAATATGCAAACAGTTTATAAAGTGATATCAAGTATTCAATGCAAGGATGTTCAATGATAGTTCACATAGTGTAACATAAAAGATAGTAATATGGACGTTCTTACTTTTGCATACTTGTGGTCCTTAGAGTGTAGATGAAAATCTGAATATAAAAGGTGGACATTTTGGAAAGGATATATAAATGATTAGAGGTAAAACATGCATAAGTTTCATCTATCCTCCAAACTATTCTACTTGAGTTATTGATTGCAATGGTAATACTTGGTGTCAAGCTCTCATTCCCCTATCATAGCATCTTGAATGATTAAAGTTAATTGTTGATGAGGACATCCCTAGTCCTTTACCATTTTCTTCCATTGGGGATGTTGCTGTTCAAGACAAGCCCAATGAAGTGAGGATCGGACCAATGACAAGAGCCCGTGCCAAGTTGCTTGGACAACAGGTGAACTCACTCCTAATTGAATATGATGTTTGTGCTAATGAGAACTTTATACTACCTAAGTCTATGCACTTGTGTACGATCAGGTTTGTTGATAACACAAACGTTGGAGGAGGGCCGGAGGAGCAGCAAGAATATGAACACAACGTCACCTATGGCGCGAGGGAGGAGCGGGAGGACTGCGCAAGGAAGGAAGAGAAAGGATTCAGACAGCCCGGCCTTGGGGCCGGCCTCAGCCCGGCAAGGCCGGCCATGTGCCAGAAGCTCCCGGCCTCCAACACGCCCGAGGCCGGCTCACCACCCGAAGGACCCGGCCTCCACAGAAGACAAGGCCGGCTCAGCCCGGCCTAGGCCAGGCACACTACCGAAGCAACCGTCCTTCAGCCCGGCCTCCAACCCGGCCTAGGCCGGCAGGACTGCCATGCAAATCCTAGGCCGGCCTCCAGCCCGGCCAGGCCGGCTCAAACCCGGCCTGCGCGCCAGTTTTTCGGCCGAACCCACCTTTTGGGTCGGTTTGTACCTGTTTGAGTCCGAACCAAGTTAGGTTTTGAGGCTAGGTCAGTTAGCTCCCTTAAATAGCCAAGACCGGCGGCTAGATTAGGTTAGACCACGTTTTTGCTTAAACCCTAGATTGGATTGCTACAAGCATTCATCTTTTGCCGTGTTCCTCTTTGTTGCGATCAGGAATACAACCCCTCCACTTTGTTTCGATCTAGAGGTTATTGCTACCAAAGTTTGAGTGTGATCTGTTGTTCCATTGGGAATTAGTAGATCGCAGAATCCGCTTCGTGGTTGGCGGCTGCGTTGCATCGGTGTGAGGCCTCGCGAATATCCATTGGGTTGAAGAGCTGTTGCATTGGCAACAGCCGGAGAGTTCGTCGGAATCTCGCAAGTTACCCATCATCATCATCCATCTACCACCGCTCATTGAGAAGATCGGGCCACCCCTTATCATCTTGGTATCAGATTTCCAGCGTTTACTCGGTGAGCATCCACAAATCCCCGTAGTTTTACTGTTTTTCCGTCCTATCCAGAAAAAGCCAGAAATATTAGGGTTAGTTTTCGCCATAGCCTTAGATTACATCATTAGCTCAAGTTCTAGTTGCTGGTCGTTTTCCTTTTGCGTATCTTGTTTCGTTGCCGAGTCGAATTTCAATCGGAATCCTGCCGTGCGTCCTGCCGCGGCACGGTTTCGGTCGATTTTCTCTGCCGCGACACCGATTTTCACAGTTTTAGTAAAACGGCCATAACTTTTGCATACGAACTCCGTTTTCGACGTTCGACCACTCAAATCGCTCGTATCGAAAAGTTCTATCCAACCAAACTTGCCTCGCCTCTTTACAGCTTTTCGGCGGTCTCGGAATCCCCAAATTCGTCCGGGAAGATCGAGTTTTTGGCCTTTGAAGTTCCAGAGTCGGCAAAGACCGAACTTTTGGTGAAAAACTTAGACACAGCCTTTCTACAGCACGTGATAGGAGATTACCCATATAAGACTAGCTACGTTTTGTGCTCACAGGCTACTCTTGGACGTGTGTCTTGTTGGTTTCTAGTTGTTGGTCATAAATAGTCAAAAAAAAGGAGATAGTATATAAAAAAAAAGATAACAGTGCAAGTTTCTGTATCGTTTGTGACACTGCTAGTACTTGAGCAATCGTGTGCCTGTTAAACTGAGCTACTTTCTAGTGTCTTTCTAGTGCTATGTGACACCCTTGTTCATAGTCACTTGGCCCCGTTCATCTCCACCGTGTGCGTTTTCTTTGTGTTATCCGACCAGCACTAGGGTTTGTCTTTTGGTGTAGTTAGGTATCCCTACCAAGCTCCACAAAAATACCCTGGTTTTGTTGTGTAACACTTTGAGACCCATAATATTCGCTTCACCCCATCCGTGCACGTTCTGTCCATACAAGTGGTAAGCTATAATATTCACTTTGGAACGGTAAGATACACAATTTCTTTTGGTTTGAGTGAGTTGAGAGTTTCCACATACATATTTCTATATACCCTTGTGTGCACTAATCATGTCTTTAGGAGATGAGGACGATGGTGTTGTGAGGCAAAAGAAGGACGGCAACGCTCCTGTTTGTTGGGCTGAATATGAAGCTTTTCGAGATCACCTGACACGTCAGTTCAACACTCAATGTGACAGGTTACAAGCTGATTTGACTGCTACGGATATTAAGGTTGACATTGTGCTACAAACGGCAACTGAGTCTGCAGCTGCCTTGACAGCGATTCAGAATTCTATTGGTGCAATGAACCGTGTCGTGCGAGTGTTGACGCAGCGCAATGAGCAACCTGTTGATGATGCAAGTGTTCATGGCGATCACGGTGTTGATTTTGATGGAGAGAAGGATGATGAGCAAGCTGTTGCTCGTCGTGAGAGGCTGCAACGGCAACAACAACCACAACCACATGCTAATGGTGGACATGGAGGTGGCCGAGGTGGTGCTGTACCTCCTGGTCGTGGATTTGAGCCTCTTGGTGCACGCCGTATGCTTGGCGACAATTTTGGTCATGCAGCCAACCGTGATGATGATAGCGTTGGTAAGCCCAAATTCAGTATTCCCAAATTTGAAGGTTCCGTTGATGTGGAAGAATATATTAATTGGGAGTTGAAGATGGAGCAACTTTGGCGTTTGCATGACTACACTGAAGATAGAAAGATCAAACTTGCATCTTCTGAGTTCGATGGCTATGCTTTGCTATGGTGGGACGGTCTTGTGAGTGCTAGGTGTGAAGCAAATGATGTACCTATTTTGTCTTGGCGAGAGATGAAGGCGGAGATGCGTCATCGTTTTGTTCCTCGCAATTACATCCATTCTTTGTATGATAAGTTGCAGAATTTGAAGCAAGGTACCAAGTCCGTTGATGAGTACTATAAGGAGATGGAGTTGATCATGCAACGTGCTAAGGTGCGAGAAGAACCTGAACAAACTATGCAGCGTTTCCTTTCAGGTTTGAGCTTTAACATCAAGAGAATTGTGCGTCATCATCAATATGGCAATGTACAAGATTTGTTGCATCAAGCACGTGAAGCTGAGTTACAGTTGGCCGAAGATGCCAAATATGCGCCTCGTTCATCCTATGCGCGTGATAGTGTTTCATCACGAGCGACACCTAGTGTGGTGCCGCCTTGTCCTGTTCCTAGTTTCCGTGGTGCTGCTCCTTCCAAATCAGTTTCGGTTGCTCCTAATGCCAAGCAATCACCACAACCTGCTGCAAGTGCTACTGTCTCTTCCAATTCTACAGCTCGTACACGTGATATGAATTGTTATACGTGTGGAGGCAAGGGTCACTTCAAGCGTGAGTGTCCAAACAAGAAGGTCATGTTGATCAATGAGGAGACCGGTGAGTATGAGAGTGGTGACGAGATTGACCCTAATGCTGAGTTTGAGGAGGGCAATGAAGATGACTTGTATTATGCGGATGCCGAGCGTTTACCTTCTATTGTGTGCATGCCCAAGGTGCTGAGTGTGGCTCCTAGTTCTTCGGAACAGCGATGCAATTTGTTTCAAACAAGGGCTGCAATTGGCAATGGACGTTCTTGCAAGGTGATCATTGATGGTGGCAGCTGCCGCAATTTAGCTAGCAAAGAACTCTGTCAAAAACTGAATCTGAAATATTTGCCGCATCCCCATCCATATTTTATTCAGTGGTTGAGTGAAAGTGGGGAGATGAAGGTTAATCACATGGTACAAGTTGAGTTTCAGATTGGGCCTTACAAGGACACCGTGGAGTTTGATGTGGTTCCAATGACCGTTTGTCACTTGTTGTTGGGACGTCCTTGGCAATTTGATAGAGATGTGCGGCACAATGGTAGATCAAATACCTATCAGCTCAATTGGCATGGCAAGGAGGTGATGTTGCGGCCTATGACACCTCAAGAAATAGTAAATGAGTCTCGATAAAAAGTTGAAGTTAACTGTGAGGCTGAGCGTGAGAGATTAGCTAGGCGAGAGACTCCACCTTTGGTGAGCGAGAGCCACAAGCCAAATTTGAGTGGTAAAAAGAAAAGTGAGGGAGAGAACAAAATAGTAATGTTAGCCACCAAATCTGATTTGAGAGAGTTTCGTGAGGATCCCACTCTAGTACCTCTTGTGCTTGTTTGCAAGGGGGAAATTCTTGTTTCTAACGACATGACCCCTCTCTCTATTGGTGTTTCTAATGTTTTGCGGGATTTTGGTGACGTTTTTCCGGAGGAAGTGCCCGCTGGTTTGCCTCCATTGTGGGGTATTGAACATCAAATTGACTTGATTCCAGGAGCAACACTTCCAAACCGAGCTCCCTATAGGACCAACCCGGAGGAGACAAAGGAGATACAGCGACAAGTTCAAGAGCTTCTTGACAAAGGGTATATTCGTGTGAGCTTAAGTCCTTGTGCTGTTCCTGACATTTTGGTTCCTAAGAAAGATGGTACTTGGCGCATGTGCGTAGATTGTAGAGCGATAAATAACATCACTATTCGTTATAGACACCCTATTCCTCGTTTGGATGACATGTTAGACGAATTAAGTGGTGCTGTTATATTCTATAAAATTGATTTGAAGTGCCAATCTAACTTGAATAAATGTCATGCTAAATGGGTTGAGTTCATTGAATCCTTCCCATACATTATTAAGTATAAGAAAGGCAAAGAAAACGTGGTTGCTGATGCACTCTCTAGGAAAAGCATGCTTTTGACACATTTGGATGTTCAAGTTCCTGGTTTAGAGAGTTTGCGTGATTTATATGCTAATGATACTGATTTTTCCATGCCTTTTGCTAAGTGTTCTGCTGTGAAAGCTTGGGAAAAATACCATATGCATGATGGATACTTGTTTAGAGCTAACAAATTATGTGTGCCAGAATTGTCCGTGCGTTTGCTGTTGTTACAGGAATCTCATGGTGGCGGTTTGATGGGACACTTTGGACGTGAGAAGACGTTACTGATGTTTGCTGATCACTTTTATTGGCCAAGGATGAGGCGGGATGTGGACAGGTTTGTTAAGCGTTGCATTACTTGCAACAAGGCAAAGTCCAAGCTGAAGCCTCATGGTTTGTATACTCCTCTTTCTGCACCTACAACTCCATGGGAAGACATAAGCATGGATTTTGTGTTAGGATTGCGTAGAACCAGGAGAGGACATGATTCTATTTTTGTGGTAGTGGATCGTTTTTCTAAGATGTCACACTTTATTGCCTGCCACAAAAGCGACGATGCGTCGCATATTGCTAATCTGTTTTTCAGGGACATCGTGCGCTTACATGAAGTACCCAAGACGATTGTTTCTGATCGAGATGTCAAGTTCATGAGCTATTTTTGGAAGACACTTTGGGGCAAGCTGGGAACGAAGCTGCTGTTCAGTACCACTTGTCATCCCCAAACTGATGGCCAAACGGAGGTGTTGAATCGCTCACTATCAACGTTGCTGCGAGCCATGATCAAGAAGAACTTGCGTGAGTGGGAAGACTGTTTGCCGCATGTGGAGTTTGCATATAACAGGGCGGTACATTCTACCACACAACTATGTCCGTTTGAGGTGGTGTATGGTTTCAAACCCATTACTCCGCTTGATTTGCTGCCACTTCCATTACATGAGAGAGTCAACATGGAGGCATCGAAGCGTGCAGATTTTGTGAGGAAGATACATGAGAAGACTAAAGAGGCAATTGAGAAGAAAGGCAAGTACAATGCAGCTCGTGTCAACAAGAAGAGAAAGGAGGTGATCTTTCAGCCCGGCGACATGGTTTGGGTGCACTTTCGTAAAGACAGATTTCCTGTTCAGCGTAAGTCCAAGTTGATGCCGCGGGGTGATGGTCCATTCAAGGTTCTTGCCAAGATAAATGATAATGCATACAAGATAGATCGTCCTACAACTGAGTTTGGTGTCAGTAATACGTTCAATGTTGCTGATTTGACACCATATGCTGGAGAAGACCTTGACGCGTCGGGATCGACGCCTTTTCAAGGGGGGGAGGATGATGAGGACATCCCTAGTCCTTTACCATTTTCTTCCATTGGGGATGTTGCTGTTCAAGACAAGCCCAATGAAGTGAGGATTGGACCAATGACAAGAGCCCGTGCCAAGTTGCTTGGACAACAGGTGAACTCACTCTTAATTGAATATGATGTTTGTGCTAATGAGAACTTTATACTACCTAAGTCTATACACTTGTGTATGATCAGGTTTGTTGATAACACAAACGTTGGAGGAGGGCCGGAGGAGCAGCAAGAATACGAACACAACGTCACCTATGGCGCGAGGGAGGAGCGGGAGGACTGCGCAAGGAAGGAAGAGGAAGGATTCAGACAGCCCGGCCTTGGGGCCGGCCTCAGCCCGGCAAGGCCGGCCATGCGCCAGAAGCTCCCGGCCTCCAACATGCCCGAGGCCGGCTCACCACCCGAAGGACCCGGCCTCCACAGAAGACAAGGCCGGCTCAGCCCGGCCTAGGCCGGGCACACTACCGAAGCAACCGGCCTTCAGCCCGGCCTCCAACCCGGCCTAGGCCGGCAGGACTGCCATGCAAATCCTAGGCCGGCTCCAACCCGGCCTGCGCGCCTGTTTTTCGGCCGAACCCACCTTTTGGGTCGGTTTGTACCTGTTTGAGTCCGAACCAAGTTAGGTTTTGAGGCTAGGTCGGTTGGCTCCCTTAAATAGCCATCTTTTGCTGTGTTCCTCTTTGTTGCGATAAGGAATACAACCCCTCCACTTTGTTTCGATCTAGAGGTTATTGCTACCAAAGTTTGAGTGTGATCTGTTGTTCCATTGGGAATTAGTAGATCGCAGAAACCGCTTCGTGGCTGGCGGCTGCGTTGCATCGGTGTGAGGCGTCGCGAATATCCATTGGGTTGAAGAGCTGTTGCATTGGCAACAAGGAAGCAGCCGGAGAGTTCGTCGGAATCTCGCAAGTTACCCATCATCATCATCCATCTACCACCGCTCATTGAGAAGATCGGGCCACCCCTTATCAATTGTGAAAGCAGATATGAGTAGTGGCCTTGATAAGTAAAGTTTAGATGTCTCATGCCCCTTGAATACAAGTACCTACACCATGATTACTCAACTTGGGAAACAAAGCAAGTTTAAGTTATCTATCATTGTAAGTAATAATGGTATCATCAAGAGTCTCAACTGGGGTACCTCTTGTCCCATGATATGGATCAAGCCCACATCAAAACAACAAGACAAACAAACATAATGAACAACCTCAACACCCTTTTTATTTACCACTTGATATAGCTTTTTATTGTAGGGTGTATCACAGAAAGTTCAAAATAGCATGTAAGTAAATTTCCCCCATGAATGATGCATGGCTTAGATTAGCGGCCCAGGTTTCTCTCTAACCATTTATACAAACTCATTTAAACTTACTCTATTTCCACATTATTTCACCATGATAGGCATCCATAAACAAAAGTACATGATATCAACTAAATAAATGATGGAACATGTTGAAAGCTTTGCATGTGACAGCACATATGGGCTAACTCCCAACCTTAAACATTTATCAAGCCACTATCATCATAATATTAATCATAATGGTTCATGTTTATTAAATGCAATAAAAATAAAGTGTGCATCAAGTTCGCGAGAGCTTTTTAACCAACTTTTCCCATTACAATAAATAACATAATCATTTTCATTTAGAGGTATAGATAACACAAATAACATGGTAAACATACTTGGAATAGCATAAAGCTAATAGGTAGATATGGTGGACTCACTGGAAAAACTTGGGTTGAGGGTGTTGGAAATAAGTTTTTACTTGTTAGAATTTTTGGGCTAGCACAAGGGAGAAAGATGACCATCTAGATGCATGCATGAGTGTCCATAGAACTAACTAATTCATGTCAAACAAGGTGAAATAACATACAGCATCAAAACATGAATAAGAGATAGCTCATGATAAAGCATTTGCAAATTATTACTCATAAAGAAGCTCATGAATCATGCAACTATATGTGTCATTAAAAATCAACTTAGACATCCCTTTTCCCAATACAACAAAAGCATGCAAGATATTTCAACCCATATTTCCAGTAGCTTTCTCATATATAAATGATAGTGTGGTGGTCTCAAAAAAAATCAAAGCAAAAACAAACAAAAAGACGCTCCAAGTTTATGTGATAAAGTGTTTCAAATGAAAAACAAAAGTTAGACGTGTGCAAACCGAGAGTATGTTGGTTCAGTGGGGATGTTCTCCACATCCCCAAGCTTATGGTTTTCACCATCCTTGGATAACTCATGGTGCATCTCCTCCAATCCCTGTGAAAAAACTTCAAAACACTGTTTCTCCCATTTCTTTTCTGTGGGGTGATATTAGTAGAGATAAACAAATAGACTTCTTTCTGCATATAATCCATGGACTAAAATTAATATGAATGATCAGTGAGTGTATAGTGTTGTATGCCTACTCATAAACTCAATTGGATAAAAAAGATTCAACTCCAAAGTTCAAACTATGCATAAAACAATATGGGACAGAATCTGTCCAGAAAAACAACAGCAGAAAAACGTATTTTTCTGTCCTACATAAACTCATCGAAAAATTCTGAAACAATTCAGGCATACAGAGGATGAAAAGTTTAAGCTACAGTAAAAAGCTCAGCTGAATCAGAGTTACAGAATAGCAATGCAAAATCAAACCGTGCACAGACTTCGTATAGGAATAAAATCTCCGAATAGAAGTAGCAACTTTTTCAAACCAAAATAGGTAAAACTTGGCACTTTATTAAAAATTCCAGAAGCTAAGCTAAGAAAACAATCTCTTGTTACAGCAAGAGGACACAAAGAAAATCCAAATAAAAACAACCGGGTTGCCTCCCGTAAAGCGCTTTCTTTATAGCCATATAGCTAGGCTTACTTACTTGTTGTTTACCGAAGATGAAGCTCATGAGGGAGCTTAAAAGTTGTGCCCTTCTTCCTTGGGAGGTTTTTCATGCAAATACCTGGATCCCATGGTGCTCTCAAGCCAATCAAAATAATAGTCAAGTTGAAACCTAGTAAAGAGAGAAACAAAACACAAAAGTAATAACAACGAAGTCTAACTTTCTTTCTATGCATTGGCATTTTGTATATGAATGAATCACAATAAATAGAAATTTCACAATGCATATTAACAGTACTTACTTGCAGCATATATTTATTAGTAGCATAAAGAGGGTTCTTATTACCTCCTCTTTTATAATAGTTGCAAGTAGAAGAAATAAATTCAACCATAGAATCACAAAAATCATTCAACTTAGATAATATAGGCACATAAAGAGGATCATTAAATTTATTTTGGAATTCATTAGCATGCTTCCCTCTTTCAAAATAGTTATTAAGATCAATATTATGTTTAATATCATGGTTGCAAAAAATATTTTGAACTAAAGATAACTGCAAACCACATAAGTATTTCTCAACATAAGCAAATTTCTCCCCTATGGTGTAATTACGAGAATTCAGAAATAAAGTAGGACTCTCATGAGTAAGAGTACCATCACAAACTGCAAGTATATCATTTTTATCCTCACATAAATATGTAACAACTTCTAAACATTGAGGATTATCAATAAGCATAGGACCATCATCTAAAGCATTATCATATAGCATATTTAAACAACACTCCTCATTATCATCAATAAGTTCACTAGTAGCATCATTAAAAAGTAAAGGAGAATTATTAGTTTTATCATAGTAGCATGGGTTATCATATAGGACCATAGAATTTTCAGTTTGACACTCATCATAACATGGGTTCTCATAAATAACAAAAGATTTTTGAGTTTGAGTGCTACTCTCAAATGTTGATGGTGAAGTTGGGAGATCCAACTCTTCCCCAAGCTTAAGTTGCGACATATCCATTTCAATCTCCTCTTCACATTCTTCCTCTTCCAAGCTTATGTTTTCAACATCCTCTTCCTGCAAAATATTAGTACTTTCCATGGAAGCAAGAATTCTTTCTTTAACATAAAAATTGTCACTAAATTCTTTTTTGCATAGTTGGAGAATAATAGAAATGTGTCCTTTCATTACACGAGCTTCATGACTGGTTGCAAAAAAATTTATCAATAAGAAAGTCTATTTCATGGGCTGCAGCATAAGCAATATATTTCTCAACTTGTTCTATATCAGGGCATGAAAATTTATTTTCACGATAACAAGCAATTAGAGGATCACTGTTGTGCTTACATTGATAGGGAGAGTGTTTATAGTCTTTTCTAAAGCAGCAAGTTACATCATGTAATTCACAAAACTCAATAGCCATATCATTGAGATGTTCAAGTAATTCAAGCATTCTATTTCCTTCTTTGGTTGATCGATATTCATAGTATGATCCCATAGTTTTGACATAACCATTAGGTATAGAGATCCCAGAAAGTTTCTCCATATTTTAACACACATTCTTTTTTTGAGTTTTTATGATTATCAATGAAAAACTGAAAGTAAAATGATACTAAACAATGCAAACCGAATTAACTAATGCAAAACAAAATACAAAACTGAAAATAAAATAAGCAAACAGAAATCTAAAAATGATATGCAAGACAAAAACAAAACAAAATAAATTGCTTGAAGGTAAAGATGGACAAGATGATGCTCACGTAGGTGCAACCTCCCCAAGCTTAGGTGTTAGCACAAGTTGGTGATGAAGTTGACTTTGTTGTGATATCCTTGGATAAAACCTTCCAGCTATGATTCCCCGGAAACGACGCCAGAAAAAACACGTGATGAAGGAATTGATGAGAGTGTTTCTCCCTCAACTACGCCAACAAGCACTCTTGATACCCTGACAGGAAAATAATATATGGGATAGGTTGAGCCTCCAAGTGCAGAGTATGTAGAAGTGGAAGTTTTTTCCCCACGAGGGTGACTCGAGGGTTTAATATCGAACTCTCGGGGAATCAGTAGTGGGGATTTTATCTCATTGTCCTTCTCTAGATTTCCTGCAAACAAAGTAGATTGCTTTGTGCCCTCAACCTCACCAAGTGGTTATCAAGCACAAGGTGTGAGAATGATAGTAAAGATAATAATGAATGAAAAACAGTAAATAAATATGCAATGGTGGTAAGTAGTAATGCAAGGATGATAGTAATGATGATGGATGATATTTTTGGTGTTTTTATATGTGTATGCAATGAATAAAAGTGTTTTTGTATTTTCTGATTTTAAAATGGCTGAATGTAGAAAATGCTTAAAAGTGGTTGGAAAGTTGTTTCTTATGATTAAAAATGGACCGGGGTTCATGGTTTCACACATGCACTCTCTCTTTAATATAGTGTGGCAAATAAGTAGACATAGGATTAACATATGAGATTGCAAACAAGTTTAATGACATGTTACTAATTATATGGGCATCACGTCCTAACATAGAGACCTTTTGATTATTAGTCTCACTTATACTCCACCAAGATGCGAACTAAATCATAACACCTCTGTAATTAAGATGACTCAGAGTATAGCCTTAAGATTAATGACATGAAGTGAAAATAAGAACATGCTGGATCTAGTCATAGGTAGAGGCTTGTCACTCCTCATACCTTGCAACATGGTATTTTGGTTTAGCCCTAGTGAGGCAACAAAGTAAGGTGAACACCCAATGGATCGTGATATTAAGTTGTCAGCATATCACGTCACCACCCCCGTTACTCCAACTAATGCACACGTTCCCCCTCACATGCTCTCATAAACATGCTTGATCAAAACAAGGATACAAGAACGGGGTACATAATATGCATCTACTTTCATAACTGAAATAAACATTGCAATCTCAACATATATTAACTCATAAAAAGATCCACCACAAAGGTAATACAATGATGACCGTAATCATGTTCAGCAGCTTATACGGTGCTAATTAGTGAAGCTCAAGAGAGAGAGAGAGAGAGATACATATGCTACTGCCACAAACCCATAGTCCAGAGGTGGACTACTCCCTCTTCATCATGGAGACGGTGGAGATGTCGATGGAGAAGAAGGAGACCCCTCCGGCAGCGCTCCGCCGGAGTTTCCCCCCTCCAATCTGCAGCCTCCTGGTCTCTGTTTCTTGTTTCTCTCGTGTGGCGGCTCCCTCTTCGAAGAACGTCGGGGGGGCTCTTTATATAGGCGTTTTTAGGTCACGAGGATGCTTCAGGGCGAAGGATCGATGCAAAAGAGGTGGGCCCACGCGGCCCCTGTACCTGGCCGCGTGGGGCACCCCCTTTTGCCCCTCCGGCCTCCGTTCGCTTGCTTCTTTCGCACCTAGGTCTTCCTCCTTCCAAAATAATGATCCCCGTAAATTTATAACTCATTATGACGTCGTTAAGGCCCTGAAACAAATAAGGAAAGAAATAGGGATTTTCTGCCTGCGCAGGATTAATTCCATAAAAAGGGGAAATCATTATTAATTACCAAAAATCATTAAATAACAGTAATATACCCCTTATATGATGCAAATATGAATGGAAAACAAGTGTTATAGTGCAAAGTTCATGTATGCATTTTACATGCATCATGGTGTAGCTCGTGGCCCGATCTTCACGGATAGACGTGGGGAGAGCGATGAACACGAAGAACCAAAAGGGGGAAAACACAAAGATACACGGGAGACCGTCTCGGATCGCAACCACAAGAAGGACATACCCTTGGAGTTCCTTTTCCTACACCGGTAGGATCAACCGGACCAATAGAATCCCAAAGAGAGATCGCGAGGTAGAATCTTCGGGAGAGATTGGTGAGCGAACGGTAGAATCATAAACACGAGAGACCCGAAGGTAGAATCATGCTCATGAGAGACCGTACACAAAGAGGGGCCTTGTACATCACCTAGACGCGTCTAGTGTGGCATGAATTCCACAAGGGAAAGTAGGAGCAAAGCTCAAAGTCTATTCTTAGTCTTAGTCTAACAATAGAAAGGAAAGAGGGGAGTGCTATTTATAGGCGTAGTACAAAACGAGTGCAGGATGCGGGAGACCGGCCTGTGGGCCGGCCTAGGCCGGCTGGGAGGCCAGCGGGCGCAGGGGGGACCGGCCTGGGTACCGGCCTAGGCCGGCTGGGAGGCCGGCGGGCACTGGTGGGTGGCCGGCCTGGGGGCCGGCCAGCCTGTCTCCGCCTCCTTCTTCCTCCACTTCCATGCGTACGCCTTGGATGTCTTCGACTCTTGGGCTCCCTCGGCGTCTCCCTTGGCTTCCGTACTCGTCGTGTGACACCTAGTAATGTACAAGGGTAGACGCTTAGGTAGTATACCATCCAAAGGCGGTGCATTGAGGTTCGTAGAGTGGATTGAGTTCACCTTTGATGTCCATGGTGACTTGGCATGTGTTGGAATGCTTGATATGGTGGCGACGTTGGGTTGGGCTACATCATCTCCCCCTCCTTCGAAAAGCGTCGTCCTCGACGCTTGCACGTCATCACCATGTGAAGGAGGTAGATTGTTCGACGTTGAAGTGGAAGTCACCATTCCGTAATTTTTACCTACACACACCAAAGACCAAGCAAACAATGTGTGTGCATGATAGTGGAGCACATTATCGATGACATGTCCAATCGTGTTCATAACACCGTTAGCACAACACACGTGTATAGAATGTAGTCCAAAAGCAAGGTCATTGGGAAAGCAACTCTTCAAACATCCTCAAAAGTGTGAAACACAAAATCTCCAAGAAGAATTGAGAAGGTCATGATACCTATCTCATTGTGAACCGTATGAAGTCCATTACATTCAAAGCATCGGAAATAGAGGTTTGTGAACCATACAATTTGAGGGAGGATCTTATCATCGCCATCATGGGTGCAAGCAAAGCAAAGAGAAGAGCAAGTTTGCATTGATTTTGTTGCAACACCAATAAGACAACATCCAAAGGCCTCATGACAAGACATGCTTAGAATATCATTACGGTTGCAAATAGGCCAACGGAAAGAACAATTGTTCATCATATATTTTGCAACACATAAATCATCTACAAGGAAGATCAAGGGAGCATGAATGTCACAATGGAAAACCAAAGCACTCACATGTTTGCACGTGAACCAAAGGAAAGAGCAATTGTTCAATATGTTCGATGCAAAACATGAAAAAGGAAATAGAGGCGGAATCGGTCGACAACTCTCATTGAAAATGCTCTCAAGAGCTCTTTTGGTCAACTCATGTTCAATAGATGTTGACATTATCATTCAGGAACCATTGCACATGAAATTCAATAAAAAATTGTGTGCATGGTACACAAATGCATCATCCATCATGACGCATCTATCCATTTGCACATCACCAAACACACCGAAATCAAAATAAATGGATGACATGTGTAGGTGGTCAATATGCAAAAGGAAGGGTAAATTCGCATCATGGCAAAAGGAAGAATCTCCAAATTTTTAGAAAGCTATGGGGGCATTCTCATAAGAAATTAGGGATTCATCATTGCAAAGCAAGCATTTGAAAGAACAATTGTTCAACATTTTGGATGCAATGATTGGAGAGAAGTAGAAACATCTAGGGCACAACATGTGTGTGGCATCATCATTACCAAGAGAGAAATCCACATGATCAACATTGTTTTTAGGCAAGTTATCACAAGGGAAAGAGAAAGTAGCATATGTGACGTCCATAGAAGTATCTACAACATGCAAGTCCTCACAAATCATCATGTCCACTAGTGGGATCATGGCATCATCAACACCTATATTCGTACCTTTGTATTGCCTCTCATGAGAAGTAGGTGTTGATGTAGTCGAAGTAGCGTCCATGTGGTCGACTTGGTCATCTCGATGTAAACATGGGGTGGCTTCATCTTCATCCTCCATGTACATCTTCTCAAGTTGAGGCATATCGTCCTCCATGGAGCCTAGCACATCATAAGAAAATACACTAGAAGGAGAGGTTATGTCATTAGAAATCGAAATGGCCTTGCTTGCCCTATCGACTACCTCTCTCAACTTATATGGTGTATCACTCATGTTCTCAAAATGGAAGCACTCCATGTCACATATGGTGGAGGCACTCAACTCACTTGCACTCAAGTGGGCTAGGTGGCTCTCACTCTCATGGTGGTGGTTCGCTCCCTCACTACTCAACTCACATGGATGTGTCTCTTGTTGTTGAAGGTCCAAGTGTGCTTGAGGATGTGGGATGGCGGGATGATGGCGCTCTTGATGTTGTCGATGGAGATGACCTTGAGCAACCTCACTTGGATCTTTCTTTCTCGCGTCGGAGCGGTGCGAGGTCCTTGAGCTTGACCTTGATGAGGAAGGTCGATGTCGACGACCCATCCGAGCAATGTCCATCCTAAGAGTCTCGAAGTTGTTTTTGAGACGCTCCTCAAGACTTGTCATCTTGGCGACCATCCGCTCTTCAAGAGGGGCCATTGCTTCTTGAGTGCCACGTTGAAGGGCCACATGTTGGTTTTGTGTGGTATAGATTGGGTCACCTCCAGAGATTTCTCCTTTCTCCATTTCCCTAGACATGGTGAAGACACAAAGGTCTCGTGTATATGGTGGTTAGTGAAGATCAACCCGACCGTCTCTTACCTTCGAAGATAGTATTGAGCCTTGTGGTCCTTGGTGAGTGAGAAGTCACGTCGCAAGGGTAAAGCGTTTTGCAAGAGGCGATCCCAGAGCAAAATCACCAACACACACATTTATGAGGAGCTCGGTAGGGAAGGTGGTAAAGCAAATGGAACAATCAACGAAAAGGATTTTGTTAAAGGTAGAGGATAACCACAATGATCCAAAACGAAAAGAACCAACCACACAAACCAACAAAGGAACACACACGTGGAGATGAAGGGGGGTGGTGCGACTATAGGGGCGAGCCAAGAGGACCTAACGAAGACTATGCTCTTGTCGCAACACCACTCGAAGGACAACTAGCTCTATTTCATTAAAGGGCACCCGATTTGCACAAATGCGCACTCACTCTTTGTCAACACTCTTGATCTTTCGGAGCTTACAAGACTAATATTGTAGGACCTCGACTCGTTTTTTTATTTTTTAATTTTTTTATTTTGTATGGATTTTTTGCACGAGCCGAGACTACTAGACGATGGTAAATTTCACAACAATACATGCACTCACTCAGTGTCGCACTTGTACAATGCCCGCAATTGACGAGAGCTAGCTCCTATAGGATTAGATCGCGAAGAGGATGGGGTTTTGTCGCAAGTTATACCTTCAAAGTCGATGACAAACTTGAGCTTGCGGATGAGGTGGTGTAGGAGACTCCGATGCGATTGTGTAGTAGATGTTGCAAGCTTCGCATGGTGTCGAAAATCAACGCAATCGGAGAAACCACGAAGGAAAAATGCCCAACGGAACAAATGGAAAATGGAGGAAAAATTGCAGAGGGGCTGGCCTGGGCCGGGCTGGGGGCCGGCTGCTTCAGCAAGGGGTCCGGCCTGGGGACCGGCCTAGGCCGGGCTGGAGGCCGGCCTGTCTGGACGAACTCGAAAATGAGCAAATCCGCAAATCCTCCAAATCCTTCAATTTTGGGCAAAATTGGCTAAAAGTGACGCAATAGAAAGGTGGATTGGGTCCTTAGGTGATAGATCCGTGGATCAAAACTACCAAAAACGCACCCAAACGATAGATTGGTCCAAAATTGCGTGAGGCTATTTTTGGTGGGGATTTTCGAAATTGGGCAAGAAAAGAAATTTTTAGTGGAAAAAGTGGCAAATCAACGGTCTAATCCGTGGCAACCAAAGCTTCTGATACCATATGGTGTAGCTCGTGGCCCGATCTTCACGGATAGACGTGGGGAGAGCGATGAACATGAAGAACCAAAAGGGGGAAAACACAAAGATACACGGGAGACCGTCTCGGATCGCAACCACAAGAAGGACTTACCCTCGGAGTTCCTTTTCCCACACCGGTAGGATCAACCGAACCAATAGAATCCCGAAGAGAGACCGCGAGGTAGAATCTTCGGGAGAGATTGGTGAGCGAACGGTAGAATCATAAACACGAGAGACCCGAAGGTAGAATCATGCTCATGAGAGACCGTACACAAAGAGGGGCCTTGTACATCACCTAGACGCGTCTAGTGTGGCCATGAATTCCACAAGGGAAATTAGGAGCAAAGCTCAAAGTCTATTCTTATTCTTAGTCTAACCCTAGAAAGGAAAGAGGGGAGTGCTATTTATAGGCGTAGTACAAAATGAGTGTAGGATGCGGGAAACCAGCCTGTGGGCCGGCCTAGGCCGGCTGGGAGGCCGGCGGGCGCAGGTGGGGGACCGGCCTGGGGGCCGGCCTAGGCCGGCTGGGAGGCCGGCTGGTGTAGGGGGGGCCGACCTGGGGGCCAGCCTAGGCCGGTTGGGAGGCCGGCGGGCACTGGTGGGTGGTCGGCCTGGGGGCCGGCCTGGGCCGGCTGGGAGGCCGGCAGGCTCTGGTGGGTTGCCGGCCTGGGGGCCGGCCAGCCTGTCTCCGCCTCCTTCTTCCTCCGCTTCCATGCGTACGCCTTGGATGTCATCGACTCTTGGGATCCGTCGGCGTCTCCCTTGCCGTCCGTACTCGTCGTGTGACACCTAGTAATGTACAAGGGTAGACGCTTGGGTAGTATACCATCCAAAGGCGGTGCATTGAGGTTCGTAGAGATGATTGAGTTCACCTTTGATGTCCATGGTGACTTGGCATGTGTTGGAATGCTTGATATGGTGGTGACGTTGGGTTGGGCTACATCACATAGTCTTCGTTAGGTCCAAGTTGCTCATCCCCATAGTCGCACCATCCACGTTTGTCTCCACGTGTGAGTTTCCTTTGTTTCTCGGATTGTGTGGTTAGTCTCTTTTGCTTCTTGATCTTTGTGGTTATCCTCCACTTGTTGCAATAGCTTTATCGTTTGGTTCGTTTTGATTTTTTGCCACTTTGCCATACCTAAGCTCCTCATAAGTGTGTGTGTGAGTCGCTTTTGGATTGCTAATCAACCAACTCTTACTCTTGTGATACCTTTGTCTCGGAAGGCAAGTCCACGTGTCCAATACTATCAACCAAAGGTAAGAGCGGTTATTAGCCACCACATATTCCACATATCACTTGTGTTTTCTTATCATGACTAGGGAAGAACAAGACGCCGGCATGAGCAAGCAAGAGGAGGCGCTCAAGAGGTACATCGACGACAACTTACGCCGCTATGAGGAGTGCCATCATGCCGCGCAACGTGAAAACAATGAGCGCTTCGCTCAAATCCAAGATTCAATGAGCAATCTTCTCGAACGAGATCATAGTCGCTCTTCAAGGTCAAGCTCGCGAAGTTCTCACCACTCCACCGCAAGAAGCCACGCAAAGAGTGAGAATGATCAAGGACATTGCCATCGCCAACAGCGCCATCGCCAAGAGGTGCCTCATCAACAAGCAAAGTTGGATCTTCAACAATGCCAAGAGCAACATCGTCAAGAAGCGCCTCACCCTCAAGCGAACTTAAACCCCCAACACCATCAAGATTGCCATCATCAAGAGATACCAATTCCAAATGCTAACTTGGACGCCCCACACCCCATGAGGATAATCGACATCATCGTCATGACCTACCTCCACATCGAGCCCGCCGAGTGCCATTGGACAACAATCATGTTGATCTTGAAGACGATGAGGATTATGCTCCACGCCACCAACCACGACATCACCACCAAGACCGCCATCGCCACCATGATGATGATGATGAGGAGCGCAAGCCATGTTTCAACCCTCCCAAGCTCATCATTCCAAAGTTCCATGGCACCAACGACCCAGAGGACTACATTTCATGGGAATCCAAGGTCTCCAAACTATTTCGCATCTACAAGGTGCCACAAGATTCGATGAATTCATCCCATTTGGCATGCCTCTTGTTTAAGTGGGCTTGGGTTTTCAAATACTTCATAGACTCATGGTCGGAATGAATGACAAACTCTTTTGGCCAAAGGTAGTTGATGTAGGGCTAGGCCCGATCTTCACGGATTTGAGGGGAAACGGGGATGAACACGAAGAACACGGAGGGGTAGCGAGGGAGATTCGTGGGCAAAACACAAGGATAACTAGCAAATCCTGCTGAGAACTCCACCCAACAACAAACCCTCAAAAAGGTAGCCTTTGGATCGAAGAATCAAAGCCAAACTTACTCTTGTTGAAACCGATTGCTCTTACCGGCCGGTCCACCGATCCAATAGAATCACCGCAGTGAAAGATTGGTTTGCACTACTAGAGACACCGTAGTGAAAGAGTAGCAACAACAAGATCTACCTCAACGAGGCACCCTAGCTACGAGGGAGGAGGAGCATAGCTCACACAAGTCTCAAATTCAGTCTGACCTCAAATGGGGAAAGGGGAAAGCTATTTATAGTCTTAGTACAAAACGAGGCAGGGAGGTGGGGATCCGGCCTGGAAACCGGCCTAGGCTGGCCTGGAGGCCGGCTGCGTCGGGTGGAGACCCGGCCTGGAAACCGGCCTAGGCCGGCCTGAAGGCCGGCGGCGTCGGGTGGAGGGCCGGCCTGGAAACCGGCCTAGGACGGCCTGGAGGCCGGCTGCGTCGAGTGGAGGTCTGGCCTGGAAACCGGCCTAGGCCGGCCTGGAGGCCGGCCGACTCGGGTGGGGGTCCGGCTTGGGGGCCGGACCAGGCCGGCCTGGAGGCCGGCTGGCTCCACCTTGAGCTTTTGCCTCCTTCTTCCTCTTCTTGCCCATCTTCTTGGATTTCCTCTTGGCCATCTTCTCGACTCCATTGTGGGTCATCTTCCGGGTGGATCCTGAGTATACACAAGGTACCGGCATGAGGTAGCAAACAATTCAAAGGGAGGTCAAGGTCACACATCGAGAGGAGCGAGGTCACCTTTTCATGAAGAGCTTTGACTCTTGATCTTGTCATTGGGCCAATCGGCATGGTGTCCATGGTGTTCTCCACCTGTGGGGCTACATCATCTCCCCCCCCCTTCGGAAAGAGTCGTCCTCGACTCGTCATCCTCTTGAACGCTTGCATCTCCGTGGAAGGGAGATAGGTCAGCAACGTTGAACGTGTCATGCACCAAGTACTTGGATGTTGGGATATCGATCTTGTAGGCGTTGTCGTTGATGCGCTTGAGCACTTTGAAAGGCCCGTCACCGCGAGGAGCAAGCTTGGATTTTCTTTCATCTGGAAAACGGTCCTTGCGGAGGTGTAGCCACACAAGATCCCCTTCTTCAAATATCATGGGCTTCTTCAACTTGTTGATCTTGGTAGCTTGGCGCTTGGTGTGCTCCTCTAGAGTTGCTCGAGTTGACTCATGTAATGACTTCATGTAGTCGGCTCTCTTGTCGACGTCCATGTCGGTGCGCTTGTGTAGAGGAAGTGGTAGGATGTCCAGGGCGGTGTTGGGGTTGAACCCATAGACAACCTCGAACGGGCTTCGCTTGGTCGCCCGGTGGGAGCCACGGTTGTAGGCGAACTCGGCGTGCGGTATGCATTCCTCCCAACCTTTGATGTTTGGCTTGATTAATGCGCGAAGGAGAGTTGATAAGCTTCGATTCACCACCTCGATTTGGCCATCGGTTTGTGGGTGGTAGGCGGTGGAGAAGAGGAGCTTGACTCCTAGCTTTGCCATCAATGCCTTCCAAAAGTAGCTTGTGAACTTAACATCTCGGTCCGAAACAATGGTCTTTGGCACTCCATGTAGACGAACGATTTCCCTAAAGAACAAGGTTGCAATGTGTGAAGCATCGTTGGTCTTATTGCAAGGAATAAAGTGGGCCATTTTAGAGAAGCGATCGACAATAACAAATATTGAATCTTTGCCATTTTTTGTTCGAGGTAATCCTAAGACGAAATCCATGCTAATGTCGGACCAAGGTGTGTGTGGAATTGGTAAAGGCATATAAAGACCATGAGAGTTTAACGTGGACTTAGCTTTGAGGCAAGTTGGGCAACGGCGCACCAAACGTTCCACATCACGCGTCATTCGTGGCCAAAAGTAGTGTGTAGATAGCATGGCGAGTGTCTTGTCACGTCCAAAGTGTCCCATGAGGCCTCCACTATGTGATTCCTGTAGAAGTAACAAACGGAGCGAGGACTCGGGAATGCATAGTTTGTTAGCCTTAAACAAGAAACCCTTGTGCAAGTAGAAATCATCGTATCCTTTGTCAATTGTGCACTTTGTAAAGATAGGATCAAAGAAAGGATCGGAAGCATAGAGTTCTTTAAGGTCATCAAGGCCCACAACATTGATTTCAAGTTGGGTGAGTAAAATCATTTTGCGGGACAGAGCATCCGCAACTATATTGTCCTTGCCTTTTTTGTACTTCACCACATAGGGAAAAGACTCAATGAATTCAACCCATTTGGCATGCCGTTTGTTCAAATTGGCTTGGGTTTTCAAATATTTCAAAGATTCATGATCGGAATGAATAACAAACTCTTTGGGCCAAAGGTAGTGTTGCCACACTTCCAAAACACGGACTAAGGCATAGAGTTCCTTGTCGTAGATTGGGTAGTTTAGGCGAGCACCATCAAGTTTTTCGCTATAATAGGCAACGGGACGGCCACATTGCATGAGGACGCCACCGATGCCAAGGCCACTAGCGTCACACTCAAGTTCAAAGGTTTTGGAGAAATCCGGCAAAGCAAGTAAAGGAGCTTCGGTCAATCTCTTCTTGAGTTCATTGAAAGCCGATTCTTGAGCATTGCCCCAAATGAAGGGTACATTCTTTTTGGTAAGCTCATTCAAGGGACAAGCAATTGTGCTAAAATCTTTCACAAAGCGGCGGTAAAACCCAAACAAACCAAGGGCGCTACGAAGTTGAGCAAGATTAGTTGGCGGTGGCCAATTTGTGATTGCCTCAATCTTAGAGGTACATTTCTTGAGGTTGGCAAAAAGCGAAGCATTACGAAGGGCCAACAAAACTTGCTTCACATGGTCGACATGTTCATGCAAAGATTTGCTATAAACAAGGATGTCATCAAAGTAGACAACCACAAACTTGCCAATGAAAGCGCGCAAGACGTGATTCATAAGACGCATAAATGTTGAAGGAGCATTGGAAAGACCAAAGGGCATGACAAGCCACTCATAAAGACCAAGTTTTGTTTTAAATGCGGTTTTCCATTCATCACCTTCATGCATACGGATTTGATGATAACCACTTTTCAAATCAATTTTGGAGAAGATAGCGGCACCACTAAGCTCATCTAGCATGTCATCAAGTCGTGGGATAGGATGTCGATACCTCACCGTGATATTGTTGATGGGACGGCAATCCATGCACATTCGGAGTGTATCGTCTTGCTTGGGGACGAGGATGACCGGAACGGCGCACGGACTCAAGCTTTCACGAACATGTCCCTTGGCGAGGAGTTCTTGAATTTGGCGCTCGATCTCCTTTGTCTTCTCGGGGTTGGTGCGGTATGGCGCTCTATTGGGTAAAGGGGCGCCGGGAATGAGGTCGATGCGATGCTCGATTCCACGGAGGGGAGGAAGTCCTTAAGATAGCTCATCCGGAAAGACATTTTTGAATTCCTGCAAAATAGACAACATAGACGGAGGAACTTGGGTTAAATCTTTAGTGTCTTTGCCATCTCCTTTGCATAAGAGCACGAAGTGGAAAGTGGATGGGTTTGCTCTCACTTCTCTCATCTCACTTTTGGTGGCTATCAAGACTACGCCGGGACTCACTCTTTTCCCTTTCTCACTCATATTTGGCTTTTGGCTCTCACTCACGTGAATGTGGTTCGCTCTCTCACCACTCAACTCACTAGGGGATTGTTTTTCTTGCGCTCTTACAATTGTCTTGGCGTTGTCGGCGATGATTTGGCTTGGAGTCATTGGGCGGAGCACTAGGATCTTATTGTTCCATTTGAAGCTATAGTAGTTGGTGCGCCCATCATGAGTAGCGGCCTTGTCAAATTGCCAAGGGCGGCCAAGAAGTAAGTGGCAAACCGACATTGGTACCACATCACAATCCACCGTGTCCTCGTAAGAGCCAATCTTGAAGGATACTTGAACCGTGTGTTGGATCTTCACGGTGCCGGAGTCACTAAGCCATTGCACATGGTAAGGATTGGGGTGCTTCTTGTACGTCAAGTTAAGTTTCTCACATAGCTCCTTGCTTGCCAAGTTGTGACAACTCCCACCATCAATGATTACCTTGATTGATTTGCCGTTGATTCCAGCCTTGGTTTGGAACAAGTTGCACCTTTGAGCGTCATCACCTTGGTTGATTGCAGTCAAGACTCGAGTGACAACTAGAGTGGGGTTGGGGTCACCATCACAATAGATGTAATCATCGGCGTCATCCAAGCTTTGCATCGTGGCCACCTTGTTCAATGCGTGGTACTCATCTTCACTTATAGACTCATAGTCTCCATTTTCATTGACAATCATCACCTTCTTGTTGGTGCACTCAAATGACTTGTGCCCTTGACCTCCACACTTGTAGCAAGTGATATATGACTTGGTTGCTTGGGGTGAGGGCGACGTCTTCTTGGAGGTTGTAGTGGGCTGCGGTGTAGGACTTTTGATATTTCCTTGAGCTTGGACTTGAGTGATGGGTTGTGTTGATGAAGAAGCTCTAGTGGCGAAGAAGGACTTGGCCTTGACATACTTGAGTTCTTCGGCGACTTGGCGCTCGGCCTTCATGGCTTGATGAACTAGCTAACCAAGGTTCTCATAAGGTTGGAATTCCACTATCTTCTTGATGGGGTACGTGAGGCCGTTCAAGAAGCGTGCCATTGATTGTTCCTCGGACTCTACAATGTGTGCACGGGAGAGAGTGGACTCCATCTCCTTGTAGTACTCGTCGACCGTCTTGATACCTTGCTTGAGTTCTTGTAGCTTCTTGTACAAATGTCGCGCATAATGATGTGGCACAAAGCGCTTGTGCATTTCCTTCTTCATGTCATTCCATGTGTCGATTGGGTCTTCAAAGGATGCTTGGAGTTGTTCCCACCATAGTTGCGCATAGCCTTCGAACTCGAGGGATGCGAGGTCAACTCGTTTGTCTTGCGGCACCTTGTAGACTTCAAATAGCTTGGAGACCTTGGATTCCCATGCCATGTAGTCCTCCGGGTCGTTGGTGCCATGGAACTTAGGAATGACGAGCTTGGGTGGATTGAAGCGGTTTTTGTGATCATCCTCATCATCATCATCATGGTGGCGATGGCGGTCTTGGTGACGATGCCTTGGGTGGTGGTGTGGAACATAATCCTCGTCATCTTCAATATCAACATGATTGTCGGCCAATGGCACTCGGCGGGCTCGATGTGGAGGTAGATCATGACGATGATGTCGATTGTCCTCATGGCGGTGTGGGGGATCCAAGTTAACATTTGGAATTGGAATTTCTTGTCGATGGCGATCTTGATGTTGGTGATGGTGTACGATCGCTTGGGGGTGCGGCTCTTCTTGACGATGTTGGTCTTGGTGTTGTTGAGGATCCATGTTCGCTTGTTGATGAGGCATCTCGTGGTGATGGCGGCCGTTTTGTGGACCTTGACCAACGTCGCTTGGAACTTTGCTTCTTGCGTCGGAACGGTGTGAAGACCTTGAGCTTGGTCTTGAAGAGTGCCGGTGTCGTCTTTCGAGAAGAAGCCCCTCGATACGAATGGAACGTTCATCGCTCATGCGTTGGGCGTCTTGTAGTTGAGCGAAACGCTCAGCGTTTTCACGTTGCGCGGCATGATGACGATCCTCATAGCGGCGTAAGTTGTCGTCGATGTACCTCCTAAGGGACTCCGCTTGTTTGCCGAAGTCGGCGTCTTGTTCTTCCCTAGCCATGATAAGCAAACACAAGTGATATGTGGAATATGTGGTGGCTAATAACCGCTCTTACCTTGGTTGATAGTATTGGACCAATGGGCCTGCCTTCCAAGACAAAAGTGTCACAAGAGTAAGAGTTGGTTGATTAGTGATCCAAAAGCGACTCACACACACACACTTATGAGGAGCTTAGGTATGGTAAAGTGGCAAGAAATCAAAACGAAACCAACGAAAAGGCTATTGCAACAAGTGGAGGATAACCACAAGGATCAAGAAACAAAAGAGACTAACCACACAATCCGAGAAACAAAGGAGACTCACACGTGGAGACAAACGTGGATGGTGCGACTATAGGGAGGAGCAAGTTTGACCTAACGAAGACTATGCTCATGCTGCACCACCTCTCGAAGGACAACTAGCTCAAGTGTATGGGAAGGAGCACCCGATTTGCACAAGTGTACCCATTTCTCTATTGGTAAATGGAGCTTGAGGATGACTAGGATCACGGCTCGGCTTTTCTCTTTTTTTTTGAATCTTTTCTATTTCTCTTTTGCTTTATAGTTTTGCCCGAGCCGAGTCCGCTACAACTAGATGCTCACAAGATTATGATATGGTCACTTGGTGTCACACTAGTGCAATGCTCACACTATGAAGAGCTAGCTCCTAGGAAAAAGTTTCGCGAAATGGAAAGGGATGTGTCGGAAGCTATACCTTTGATGCCATCGAGGTAGCAATGAAGCGACACGAAGATGAAGTCGGTGAATAGTCGTGCGGCGGTAGCACCAGCCGAACGGGCGGTAAGACCGATTGCGGACGGTAGTAACGGCCGTTCGGACGGTAGTACCGCCGGCGACGAATTGCGCGGCACGCTTGGGCTTGGAGCGGAAAAGGCCTCCGGAAAACACAAACGGAAAGTGAGGAAAAGGTCTTAAGCACGAGATCCGTGGATCAAAACCACAAATCGTTCACCAAATCGAAAGATCGAACGAAATCCATATGGGCTATTTATTTTTTTGAATTTTCGAAATTGGTATGGGAAAGAAAAATTTTGGTGGAAAAATGGCGAATAAAAGGTGGAAACACGATCCAAATCCGTGGAAACCCTTGCTCTTGATACCAAATGATGTAGGGCTAGGCCCGATCTTCACGGATTTGAGGGGAAACGGGGATGAACACGAAGAACACGGAGGGGTAGCGAGGGAGATTCGTGGGCAAAACACAAGGATAACTAGCAAATCCTACTGAGAACTCCACCCAAAACAAACCCTCAAAAAGGTAGCCTTTGGATCGAAGAATCAAAGCCAAACTTACTCTTGTTGAAACCGATTGCTCTTACCGGCTGGTCCACCGATCCAATAGAATCACCGCAGTGAAAGATTGGTTTGCACTACTAGAGACACCGTAGTGAAAGATTAGCAACAACAAGATCTACCTCAACGAGGCACCCTAGCTACGAGGGAGGAGGAGCATAGCTCACACAAGTCTCAAATTCAGTCTGACCTCAAATGGGGAAAGGGGAAAGCTATTTATAGTCTTAGTACAAAACGAGGCAGGGAGGTGGGGATCCGGCCTGGAAACCGGCCTAGGCCGGCCTGGAGGCCGGCTGCGTCGGGTGGAGACCCGGCCTGGAAACCGGCCTAGGCCGGCCTGGAGGCCGGCGGCGTCGGGTGGAGGGCCGGCCTGGAAACCGGCCTAGGCCGGCCTGGAGGCCGGCTGCGTCGGGTGGAGGTCCGGCCTGGAAACCGGCCTAGGCCGGCCTGGAGGCCGGCCGACTCGGGTGGGGGTCCGGCCTGGGGGCCGGCCCAGGCCGGCCTGGAGGCCGGCCTGGAGGCCGGCTGGCTCCGCCTTGAGCTTTTGCCTCCTTCTTCCTCTTCTTGCCCATCTTCTTGGATTTCCTCTTGGCCATCTTCTCGACTCCATTGTGGGTCATCTTCCGGGTGGATCCTGAGTATACACAAGGTACCGGCATGAGGTAGCAAACAATTCAAAGGGAGGTCGAGGTCACACATCGAGAGGAGCGAGGTCACCTTTTCATGAAGAGCTTTGACTCTTGATCTTGTCATTGGGCCAATCGGCATGGTGTCCATGGTGTTGTCCACCTGTGGGGCTACATCAGTAGTGTTGCCAGACTTCCAAGACACGGAATAAGGCATATAACTCCTTGTCGTAAATTGGGTAGTTTAGGCGAGCACCATCTAGTTTCTCGCTATAGTAGGCTACGGGACGTCCACATTGCATGAGAACGCCACCGATGCCAAGGCCACTAGCATCACATTCAAGCTCAAAAGTTTTCGAGAAATCCAGTGATGAGGACATCCCTAGCCCTTTACCATCTTTTCCTGATGATGATGTTGCTGCACAAGATAAACCTAATGAAGTGAGGATTGGACCAATAACAAGAGCTCAAGCCAAGCTACTTGAGCAACATGTGAATTCACTCTTAATTGAATCTGATGTTTGTGTTGATGTTAACTTTATACTACCTAAGTCTATGCATTTATGTATGATCAGGTTTGTTGATAACACAAGCATTGGAGGAGAAGAGCATTACACCAAGAACTAATTCCAATATCAGTGCGCGAGGGAGGAGAGAGGGAGGCAGGCGCACAAGTCATTGGAGGGAATCCCCAAGGCCACGCGAGTACATCAAGTGCTGCACCAAGACTTCACAAGTATTTGGGTGCAACCCATGTTGGGACTGCGTGCCACATAGTTGGACCGAACCCTAATTGGTCGGTTTGTATCGTAGGAGTTCGAGTCGAACCATGTTTGCTGCTGGTTGTGCCGCACCCCCTCCTCTCCTTAAATAGTTGAGGGCTGCGAGTTGTTGAGGGGAGACTACGTTAAAACTAAAACCCTAGAATTCTAGATCGAATTGCTTTAAGCATTCCTCTGAATTTATCCCCACCAATTCATATCGATCTGGTGGTTCATCTACTGCAAAGTTTGCATGTTATCTGCTATTCCATTGGGAATAAGGAGGTACATGACCGTTTCGTAGTCGACGGCTGCGTTGCGCAAGTGTGTAAGGCTGCGAATATCCATAGGGTTCGAATCTGTTGCATTGGCAACAGGGACTAGCCAAGGAGAGATCACAGTGTTCCGCAAGTTATCAATCTTCCACCATCAAGCTCACGAGAAGATCGGGCCGCACCCTATCATCTTGATATCAGATTTTCGGGTTTCCTGATAAGGGTTGGCCCAATCTTCTCAGTGAGATGATGATGTAGAGGATGGATTGATGAATCGATAACTCGTGTGATACTGATGAACTCTCCCGGCTGATCCCTATTGCCAATGCAACAGATTGCAACCCCAAGGATATTCTCAACTCCACACGCTTGCACAAGTAGCCACCGACTACAAGTGGTCCTGTAACTCCTTATTCCCAATGGAACAGCAGATAACACGCAGAATTTGCAAGCAGTAACAATACTTCAAGATGAATGCTTAGCAGTTCAATCTAGAAATCTAGGGTTTTAGTTTATCGTAGTCTAACCCTCCAATGCGCAGCAAGGGAGTATATAAAGGGGAACGGGTGCGGCCCAAGGGCTGGGGCGCACCATGACTAGTCTGACTCGGGTTGGGGTGCAACCCAAACTGATACAAACCGACCCAATTGGGTTCGGCCTAAAAGGAACACGCAGGTCCAAGTCCTACCCCTAGTAGGACTCCTCTCTTGGCGCAGCAACAAAGTGTGGTGCGCCTCCAACTTGTCTCTCCACTTGTGCTCCTGCCTCCCTCTCCTCCCTCAAGCACTTGTTGTGTTTGTTCTCGATTTTATTCTCCATGGAATTCTGCTTGTTCTTCATGTGATCATCCATGTCCTCCACGCCTTGCTGCTCCTCTCCTCCATCAACGCTTGTGTTATCAATAATCCTGATCATACATAAATGCATAGATTTAGGTAGTATAAAATTCTGCGAATCACAAACACCATATTCTAATAGGAGTGAGTTCACCTGCTGTTCTAATAACTTGGTTCTTGATCTTGTCATTGGTCCAATCCTCAATTCATTTGATTTGTCTTGAACAGCAACATCTTCAATTGGAGAAAGTGTATAAGAGCTAGGGATGTCCTCATCATACTCCCCCCCTTGAAAAGGCGTCGTCCTCGACGCAGCAAGGTCATCTCCAAAGTATGGTGTCAAATCAGCAACATTGAAGGAATTACTAACACCAAACTCATCACTAGGAAGATCAATTGAATAGGCATTATCATTGATCCTTGCAAGCACTTTATATGGACCAGCTCCTCGTGGCATCAACTTGGACTTGCGCAATGTGGGAAACCTATCCTTGCGAAAATGAACCCACACCATATCTCCGGGCTGGAATATTACCTCCTTGCGTGTCTTGTTAACACGATCAGCAACATATCTTCCTTTCTTCTCAATTGCTTGCTTGGTCTTCTCATGTATCTTCCTCACAAAATCTGCACCCTTCGATGCCTCCATGTTTACTCTCTCTTGTAGTGGAAGCGGCAGCAAATCAAGTGGAGTAATTGGCTTGAACCCATACACCACTTCAAAGGGACATAATTGAGTAGTTGAATGCACCGCCCTGTTATAAGCAAACTCCACATGCGGTAAACAATCCTCCCACTCCCGTAAGTTCTTCTTGATCATGGCTCGCAATAGTGTTGATAGTGTGCGATTCACCACCTCCGTTTGCCCATCAGTTTGGGGGTGACATGTAGTACTAAACAGCAGCTTTGATGTAGGCCAACCCAACGACTACACCATGTCAAGCACTCCAACGTACGACAAGCCAGCAAGGACTCCAAAGGGTGGCAAGGAACTCCATGGACTCCAATCAACTAAGGCCTACGCGTGGATGAGGAGAAGGAAGCGTCATGGACAAGGAGAGGAAGAAGGAGGCGAAGACAGGCAGGCCGGCCTCCAGCCCGGCCTAGGCCGGCCCCCAGGCCGGCACCCCACCAGAGCCGGCCGGCCTCCCAGCCGGCCTAGGCCGGCCCCCAGGCCGGCACCCCTCCAGACGACGCCGGCCTCCAGGCCGGCCCAGGCCGGCCACCAGGCCGGGCCCCCTACAGACGCCACCGGCCTCCAGGCCGGACCCCCACCTATCAGCTCCTTTTGTACTAAGACTATAAATAGCTTTCCCCCTTTTCCATTTGAGGTAGAGAAGAATGAACTAGAGTTGAGCGTTGCTCCTTCCCGTGATGGGTTCCTCCGAGGAGGATGATGAATCTCTTGTTGTAGCTACTCTTTCACTTAGGTGTCTCTAGTAGTGCAAACCAATCTTTCACTGCGGTGATTCTATTGGATCGGTGGACCGGCCGGTAAGAGAAATCGGTTTCATTAAGCGTGTTGTTGACTTGGGTTTTGGGATCCGGAGGCTGCTCCGCTGGGGGTTTGTTGCCGGGTGATTCTCCCTTGTAGGCTTCGCGAGTTATCCCCACGATTTGCCCTTTTTCCCCTCGTGTTCTTCGTTTCCACCTTCGTGTTCTTAGTGTTCATCCTCTTCCCCACCTCAAATCCGTGAAGATCGGGCAACACCCTACATCATATGGTATCAGAGCAAGGGTTGCCACGGATTTGCTTTTGTTTCCACCCCCATATCCACAAAATTTTTCTTTGATTTTGCTAATTTCGAAAATTTCCACCAAAAATAGCCCCAAATTGCTTTTGGTTCGATCTGAGATTCTTGTGAGTTTTGGTAGGTTTTGATCCGTGGATCCATTGCTATACTTGTTGATCTACCTTCCTTTGCGTTCCCATGGCCAAATTCCGTTGATTTCCCCTCCGATTTGGTGTTTTTCGGGCCGTTTTCCGCCCAAAATCGCCCATTTTCGCGTCCCGGAAAGGTAGTGTCGGCCGGCCTCCAGCCCGGCCTAGGCTGGCCTCTAGGCCGGACCCCCGGCAGAAGCCGCCGGCCTCCAGCCCGGCCTAGGCCGGCCCCCAGGCCGGTTCCCCTGCAGAAATTTTGTTTTGGCCATAACTTTTCACTCCGGACTCCGTTTTTGGTGATTTTCGTCTCAAATCGAAGCTACGGACAAGCTCTACATCACCACGGCGGTTGATCCATCATCTATTGCCACCATATTTCGTGAGCAAGGAAGGGACATTCCACTCCACCGGGTGAAGATCGTCGACGAAAGGTATAACATCCCCGAACCTTCTCCCACCTTGCATCACTTGTTAGCCAAGCCATTTGTGCTTATCTTACCTATTGAGACTAGCTCATCTATGATTGCTTGGGCTTTGCACACTTGATACCTCTTAGTGTTCCGAGCAAAACTTGTATGCGCTAGTTCATATAGTTGTTGTTGGCAAGCAAGTAAGAGGCAAAAGAGAAAAGAGAGTAAGAGGCCAAAAGAGAGCATATAAAAGAATCAAAAGAGAACAAATAAAAAGAAAATAGCCTCATTGCCTAATCTCTTATAGTAGACACGCAAGCTCGATGAAAAAAAAATTTAGGTGTGGTATCTTTGTGCAAATCTTGTAGCCCACCAATATTTGCAATCGAGTTGGTTTCTCTTGTACTTGTGCACCTTGAGCTTTAGTCTTCGCTAGGTCCATCACTAGCTCATTTTTGGTTGCACAAGTCCCACTTATCAAAGCGTGTGTTTCTATGTGCTTCTTTCATATCCTTTGAGATCGACTTGTATTTTCTTTGTGGTCATCGTGGTTCTCTACTTGCCTTTACAATATCTTGGTTTCCGGTTGTTCCATTTGCTTTCCACAATTCATTCCTATCCACTCATAAGCCGTGTGTGTTTTGGAGTTGCGTTTGGATCTTTGAAATTCAAGTCACCCGCATTCTTGTGTATCGGTTTCTCTTGGCTTGGTCCACTAGTTCCAATACTATCTACTAGGTGAGGTTGGTTTCTTAGTTCCTTCCACTCCACATATATATACACTTGTCTTGTGATTGACCATGTCTAGTGAGAGCGGAGCATCCTATGGAGGCCATGATGATGAGAACATGATGAGCGACAACGACTTCGGCGCGCCAAGCATGGATGACATCATGAGCGACAATGACTACGGCGCCCCAAGCATGGATGATATGGTGGACCTCGACATCGCCGACACCTCCACGAGCATGGACTACATGGCGGAGCACCACCACTACTACGACTATGACGCCGCAACCGTCCACGACATGGCGAGCTACACCGACTTCGAGCCCTCAAGCATCAACGTCATGGCGGACCACTACAACGACTACAACTCCAATGATGTGGCGGGACCCTACATGGACTACGACTCCTCAAGGCATGTCAAGGATCTGCCACGCGCTACACATCATGTGGACGACGACACCGATGATGAGTACCCACCTCGGCGATCCTCAAGACCAAGAACTCAAGAGCGCCACCGCCGTCAAGAACCTACAAGCTCAAGGAGACGGAGCTCAAGGCATCTTCGCCTAGAGGACAAGGAGACACGCCCTCCTCCTCGACGTCAAGCTACCTCACCCTCGAGACGGCGGCCAACGCAACGTGCCTATGCACACGAGTCTTCGTCAAGGATGACCAAGGATCTTCATCGGCGTGCATCTACTCATGATCATCATCGACGTCACTATGAGGACTCCAGCCACTCAAGGCCACGCCATCAAGAAACAACTTCCACTACAAGTTGGTGACCAAGAAGATGGCGAGAAGACGGTCGAGCATGGGATTTTCCCTTCGACCAAGGAGGCGAGCATGGAGGATGCTTCCACTATGGATGTCGAATCAAGTGGAGAGGCCGAGCATGGGATGTTCCCTTCGGCAAAGGAGTCGAGTGATGATGCCCACCCTACGGCATTCACCTTTGGAGGCGAAAAGGTTGAGGAGGTTGAGCATGGGAGTTTCCCTTCAACCAAGGTGGCGATTGGAGTTGAGCATACCGAGCCTATCCCTATGTGCTTGAATGATGAGATGGTACCAATCCCATGTGAGAATGAGAGCCACCTAGCCCACTTGAGTGAGAGTGCAAGTGAGTTGAGTGCCTCCACCATATGCGAGATTGAGTGCTTCCATTTTGAGGGAATGAGGGATACACCACTTGAGTTGGGAGAGGTAGTTGATAGGTCAAGTGAGGCCATTTCGATTTCTAACAACTTACCCTCTACCTCTAGTGTGTTCTCTCATGTTCTACTAGGTTCCATGGACGATGAGACGCCAATCCTCGACATGATGGCGCCTATGATGGAGAAGATGTACATGGAGGATGAAGACGATGCCACCCCATGTCTACATCATGATGAACAAGTCGGCTACATGGACGCCGCTACCTCTACCACAACACCTACCTCTCATGAGCGGGACTACAAAGGTACGCATATGGGTGTTGATGATGCCATGATCCCACTAGTGGACATGATGACTTGTGATTGCTTGCATGCTATGGATGATCCTTTTGATGTCACATATGCTTCGTTCATATTCCCATGTGATACCTTGTTCCAAACCAATGTTGATCATGTGGAATTTCCTATGTGTGATGATCTTACCACATGCATGCCTTGCTATGAATCTTTCGAATTTTCTCCCATTGTTGCATCCAAGAACTTGAACAATTTCTCTTTCCAATGTTTGGTTTGCAATAATGTTGATATGATGTCTTATGAGATTGCCCCCATAGCTTTCTCAAAATTTGGAGATTCTTCCTTTTGCCATGTTGAGAATTTACCCTTCCTTTTGCATATTGACCACTCACATTTGTCATACATTCATTTTGATATTGGTGTGTTTGGTGATGTGCAAATGGATAGATGCGTCATAATGGATGATGCATTCATGTACCATGCACACAATTTCTTTTTATGGAATTTCGTGTGTAATGGCTCACGCTTCATAATGTCAACCTCAATTGAGCATGAATTGACAAAAAGAGCTCTTGAGAGCATTTTCCATGAGAGTTGTGCCTCCGACCAACCTCTATTTCCTTTTCCATGTTTTGCATCGAACAAATTGAACAATTGCTCTTTCCTTTGGTTCGCGTGCAAACATGTGAGTGCTTTTGTTTTCCTTTGTGACATTCATGCTCCCTTGATCCTCCTTGTAAATGATTTATGTGTTGCAAAAAGTATGATGAACAATTGTTCTTTCCGATGGCTTGTTTGCAACCATAATAATATTTTGAGCATGTCTTGTCATGAGACCTTTGGATGTTGTCTTCTTGGTGTTGCAACAAAATTGATGAACACTTGCTCTTCTCTTTGCTTTGGTTGCACCCATGAAGGCGATGATAAGAGCCTCTCTCACCTTGTGTGGTTCACAAACCTATCTTTTCGATGCTTTCAATGCAATGAACATCATATGGTTCAAAATGAGATAGCTATCTTAGCCTTCTCAAATTTTATTGGAGATTTTGTGTTCCCACATTTTGAGGATGTTTGGACGAGTTGTTTGCACAATGACCTTGCATTTGTATTCCATTCCATATATTTGTGTTGTGCTAATGGTGTTATGAACAAATTTGGACATGTCGTCAATGATGTGCTCCTCTATCATGCACACACATATTTTGCTTGGTCTTTGGTGCGTATAGGTATCAATAGTGGCATGGTGACTTCCACTTCAACGTCGAGACATCTATCTCCTTCACTCGATGAGGACGTGCTAGCGTCGTGGACGACGCTTTTCGAAGGAGGGGGAGATGATGTAGGCCAACCCAACGACTACACCATGTCAAGCACTCCAACGTACGACAAGCCAGCAAGGACTCCAAAGGGTGGCAAGGAACTCCATGGACTCCAATCAACTAAGGCCTACGCGTGGATGAGGAGAAGGAAGCGTCATGGACAAGGAGAGGAAGAAGGAGGCGAAGACAGGCAGGCCGGCCTCCAGCCCGGCCTAGGCCGGCCCCCAGGCCGGCACCCCACCAGAGCCGGCCGGCCTCCCAGCCGGCCTAGGCCGGCCCCCAGGCCGGCACCCAACCAGAGCCAGCCGGCCTCCCAGCCGGCCCAGGCCGGCCCCCAGGCCGGCACCCCTCCAGAGGACGCCGGCCTCCAGGCCGGCCCAGGCCGGCCACCAGGCCGGGCCCCCTACAGACGCCACCGGCCTCCAGGCCGGCCCAGGCCGGCCCCCAGGCCGGACCCCCACCTATCAGCTCCTTTTGTACTAAGACTATAAATAGCTTTCCCCTTTTTCCATTTGAGGTAGAGAAGAATGAACTAGAGTTGAGTGTTGCTCCTTCCCGTGATGGGTTCCTCCGAGGAGGATGATGAATCTCTTGTTGTAGCTACTCTTTCACTTAGGTGTCTCTAGTAGTGCAAACCAATCTTTCACTGCGGTGATTCTATTGGATCGGTGGACCGGCCGGTAAGAGAAATCGGTTTCATTAAGCGTGTTGTTGACTTGGGTTTTGGGATCCGGAGGCTGCTCCGTTGGGGGTTTGTTGCCGGGTGATTCTCCCTTGTAGGCTTCGTGAGTTATCCCCACGATTTGCCCTTTTTCCCCTCGTGTTCTTCGTTTCCACCTTCGTGTTCTTAGTGTTCATCCTCTTCCCCACCTCAAATCCGTGAAGATCGGGCAACACCCTACATCAAGCTTTGTTCCCAGCTTCCCCCATAGTGTCTTCCAAAAATAGCTCATAAAATTCACGTCACGATCAGAAACAATTGTCCTTGGTACTCCATGTAAGCATACAATGTCCCTGAAAAACAGATTAGCTATATGCGACGCATCGTCGCTCTTGTGGCATGCAATAATATGTGACATTTTAGAGAATCTATCCACTACAACAAATATAGAATCATGTCCTCCTTTTGTTCTTGGTAAGCCTAGCACAAAATCCATACTAATATCCTCCCATGGAGTAGTAGGTGCAGGAAGAGGAGTATACAAACCATGAGGCTTTAATTTTGATTTAGCCTTGTTGCAAGTGATGCAATGCCTCACAAACCTGTCCACATCTCTCCTCATGCGTGGCCAATAGAAGTGATTAGCCAACATGAGCAATGTCTTCTCACGCCCAAAGTGTCCCATTAATCCACCACTATGTGATTCCTGCAATAATAACAAACGCACGGACGACTCGGGCACACATAATTTGTTAGCTCTAAACAAATATCCATCATGTATATGAAATTTATCCCATGCTTTCACAGCAGAACATTTAGCATATGGAACCGAAAAATCATGATCTTGAGCATACAAATCACGCAAACTCTCCAAACCAGGAACTTGCACATCTAATTGTGTCAATAACATGCTTTTCCTAGAGAGAGCATCAGCAACTACATTATCTTTGCCTTTCTTGTACTTAATTATGTAGGGAAAAGATTCAATGAATTCAACCCACTTAGCATGACGTTTATTAAGACTAGATTGGCTCTTCAAAAATTTCAAAGCTTCATGATCAGAATGTATGATAAATTCTTTTGGCCACAAATAATGTTTCCAAACCTCAAGAACTCTAATGAGTGCATACAATTCTTTATCATAAACAGAATAATTCAATTGGGCTCCATTCAATTTTTCAGAAAAATAAGCCACGGGTTTGTTCTCTTGCATTAACACACCTCCTATTCCAATACCACTAGCATCACACTCAATTTCGAATTGCTTATGGAAATCAGGAAGTATCAACAATGGGGCTGAAATCAAACGTTTTTTAATCTCATCAAAAGCAATATCTTGTGTCACACCCCATTCAAATAGAACACCTTTCTTAGTAAGATCATTCAAAGGTGCAGCAAGAGTACTAAAATCTTTCACAAATCTTCTATAAAAACCAGCTAACCCAAGAAAACTTCTTACTTGACTAACATTCATGGGAATAGGCCAATTTTTAATAGCTTCAATTTTAGATTCATCTACTTCAATTCCATGCTTAGAAACAACATATCCCAGAAATATGACCTTATCTTTGCAAAATGTGCACTTAGCAAGATTACCATAGAGTTTGTTGTCACGTAACACATGCAAAACTTGTCGAATATGATCAACATGCTCAATATCATTGCGGCTGTAAATTAGTATGTCATCAAAATACTCAACCACAAATTTGCCAATAAAATTTCGCAAAACATGGTTCATTAATCTCATGAAAGTACTAGGTGCATTAGTTAAACCAAAAGGCATTGCTAACCACTCATATAAACCAAATTTTGTTTTGAACGCTGTATTCCACTCATCCCCCTCTTTCATCCTAATTTGATGATAACCACTACGCAAATCAATTTTAGAGAAAACAGCAGCACCACTTAATTTATCTAACATGTCTTCCAATCGTGGAATGGGATGACGATAACAAATAGTGATGTTGTTAATTGCTCTACAATCTACGCACATGCGCCAAGCACCATCTTTCTTAGGAACTAAAATAACAGGAACAACACAAGGGCTCAAGCTAATGCGAATATAACCTTTGTCGAGAAGCTCTTGCTCTTGTTTCTGAATCTCTTTTGTCTCTTGGGGATTTGTCCTGTAGGGAGCTCGGTTGGGCAATGTTGCTCCAGGTATCAAATCAATTTGATGCTCTATCCCTCGCAATGGTGCCAAACCAGGAGGTACGTCATCCGGAAACACATCATCAAATTCCTGCAACACAGTAGAAACACCAATAGAGAGAGGGGTCATGTCATTAGAAACCAAAATTTCTCCCTTGTGCATAAGCACGATAGGAAGCAAACTAGGATCCTCACTAAATTCTTTCAAGTCCTCTTTGGTAGCTAACATGCATAATAGGCTCACTCCCTCACAATTATTTTTACCACTCGGTTTGGTGTTGCTAGTTTCACTCACAGAAATATTATTCTCTCGTCTATCTACTTTCTCACTCTCTTTTTCAAGATTTACTTCTGTTTTTTGACGAGACTCATTTACAATTTGCTGTGGTGTCATAGGCCTCAACATTATGTCCTTCCCATGCCAATTGAGCTGATATGTATTTGCTCTTCCATGATGTATAACA
Source organism: Puccinellia tenuiflora (assembly GCA_012064385.1). Classification (NCBI taxonomy): domain Eukaryota; kingdom Viridiplantae; phylum Streptophyta; class Magnoliopsida; order Poales; family Poaceae; genus Puccinellia; species Puccinellia tenuiflora. Next base: position 1,765,893 of record QRDG01000062.1, on the reverse strand, counting down.
TTCCTATCAAATTTCCATGGTCTTCCCAACAACATGTGGCAAACAGTCATAGGCACCACATCACACTCAATGGTATCTTTGTATGGTCCAATCTGAAATTCCACTTTCACCATATGGCTCACCTTCATCTCTCCCTTGTCACTTAACCATTGGATATAATAAGGATGAGGATGTGGAATATACTTCAATTTCAGTTTTGCACATAAATCTCTACTTGCCAAATTTCTGCAACTCCCTCCATCAATAATAACCTTGCAAGCCATTTGAGGACCAACAACAGCTTTGGTTTGAAATAAATTGCATCTTTGATTTTCAGGACTGGGAGTAACACTCAAAGTTTGTGTGCAAACAATAGTAGGATAATGTGTAGCATATGCATCAATAGGACCATCATCATCATCATCACACACATCATCATCATTAGGATCAGCATCATCACCTGTTTCATATTCATTGTCCTCATTAATAAGCATAACTTTCTTGTTTGGACAATTTCTCTTGAAATGGCCTTTTCCTCCACAAGTATGGCAATTCATATCTCTATTTCGGGCTGTAGATGCATTAGAATTGCTGGAACTTGCTGCTGGTTGCGGTGACTTCTTTGTATTTGAAGCATTGGAATCAGCCTTGCTAGGTGGTGTACCACGCATAGAGGAGTTTTGGGCTGATGGTGTTGATGTAGAAGGGCCAGAAAACCGACTCCTAGATGTATTTCTAGCTGCAAATTTAGACTCCTCTAGCAATTGTGATTCAGCCTCTCTGGCATGATGCAACAATTCATTCATATCATGATAATTGTAATGTCTCACAACACCTCTGATTTTATATTGCAAACCTGAGAGGAAACGCTGCATAGTTTGTTCTGGCTCCTCTCTCACACGTGCACGTTGTAAGATCAACTCCATCTCTTTAAAGTACTCATCCACTATCATCGTGCCTTGCCTCAAATTTTGCAACTTGTCATACAGTGATCTAACATAATTAGGTGGTACAAATCTGTCCCTCATGACTTGCTTCATGGTCCTCCAAGTAATGATTTCTGGAACACCATCGTGTGCTCGTTGTCTCACAATATTGTCCCACCACTGTAGTGCATAACCCTCAAACTCAGAAGAGGCAAGTTTAATTTTCTTATCCTCAGTATAGTTATGCAAGCGCCACAACTTCTCAATTTTAAGTTCCCACCTGAGATACTCTTCAACATCATTAGTATCAAAACTGAATTGTGGAATAGAAAATTTGATTCTGCCCAAACCATCATCCTCTCGATGATTTTCAGGAGCATTAGCAAGAGGTACACGCCTTGATTGATGCATATGACCCCCACGGCCATGAATTGGTGCAAAGCCTCTCCCCGGGCCAATTTGATAATTGGCATCTTCATGCGCCTCATGACCAGCATTAGGCACACTATCATCGTCCCCGGGATTGGGGAGCCTTTGATTCACCAAAGTTGTCAAATCAGCCAGTTGTTGTGTCACGGTTGTCACCACCATTTGCAAAGTATTGAGTTGAGTTTGTTGGGCTTCGGATGATGTAACCAGACCACCAATGGAAATATCAACATGCTGTAGTTCCTGAGTAAGCTGTCCACTAAAGTCCTCAAGTTTGGTTGTCAACTCTCCATTAACCGTGTCAAGCTTCTGTGTTAAAGAATCCCGCAATGCCTCATATTCAGCCCACTTCACCACTTCATCAGCACCCTTCTTTTGCTGCACAAGAGCATCACTAGAATCATCCATGATTAATAGGTTAGTGAAAAAGTAAACAAATATATGTGGTGTTCTCTCTCAACTCACTCAAAAGCAGCAAAGACAGGTGTATCTCACCGTTCCAAAGTGAATAGAAAGACTTACTCACCAAGTAGCAGGACTAATGTGACTTGATGTGAAAGAGAGAATATCAAGGTGTACAACCAGCACAAAGACAAACAGGGTATTTGGTGGAGCTTGGTGGGGATACCTAACAACACCAACGTACACAACCTATTTGCTGTTTGTGATGATACAAAAAAAACACACCTAGGAAAACTCACACAAAGGATGGAGACAAATGTGGCAATGCAAATATATGGATGGAAATTTTGCAATGCACTCGAAAGACACTAGCAATTGCTCAATGTAAAGCAGGCACAAGATTGCTCAAATTAGTAGTGCAAAAGTAGTGTAAAACAGCTCCAAAAACTGCAGTAGCTATGATCAACTTACAGGCCTCTTCTTTCTCCTTTTTTTTTTGATACTCTCTTTGATGTTTCCACTCTTTTTGATATAGCAATATTCCTCACGGTTATTGTAGCAAAAAAATTTCACAGAAACACAAAACCGGGCAACCAATCTAGTGAGCAGCCTGCGAGCAAATAAAAGAGCTAGTCTTATGGGTAAGCTCCTAATTGTATGTGTGGAAAGGCTGTGGCTAAGTCTCACAAGGATCAGATTTGAAACCCTAAAGAAAATTGCAAAGGAAAACTGAAAAAACACTAAAAGACTTACCGGAAGATCACGGCAGAAAAAACTGCACGTTTTTGTGTCACAGCAGGAAAACGGATTGATTCCGAGCCGGCGCGGCAGGGAGTGATCGCGGCAGGGAAAAACCGCCGATTTTGTGCCGCGGCAGGCAGAGGAAACCGAGACCGAGTAGATGTAGGATAGCGCGGCGGAGTGTTGCGCAATTTGGTGTCGGGCACGGTAGGATTTCGAGCTCAACTCGGAGTAGGAGATCGCGGCAGGGAAAAGTGACAAAAAATGTGCCGCGGCAGGACTACTACTTCAACTCGGATTGCAACCTTGAGATCAACTCGGTACTGATTTTTTGTGTGGATATCTTTTGATATGGACTCGAACCAGAAACTAGACCAGGACTCAACTCGGAATTGGAAACGAGACGTAACTCGAAACTAAACACAACTCGGGTAGGAAAATTGTTTTTTGTGGGATTTTCGGTATAGACTCAACTCGAAAAAAAACAGAAACTCGAGCAACTAAGAACCCTAACCTTGAACACGAAACTAAAAACAGAAAAAAAGGAACACAAAGACCAACACAAACAGCAACTAGGAGATGCAAATTGGGCTGATCTATGGCTATGGCAATATCTAGAACTAATATTTTTGTAGGCTTTTTCTGGATAGGAATAAAATCACTCAAACTAAAGGGATGAAACGATCTCACCGAGTAAACCTGTGAATCTGATACCAAGATGATAAGGGTTGGCCCAATCTTCTCAGTGAGATGATGATGTAGAGGATGGATTGATGAATCGATAACTCGTGTGATACTGATGAACTCTCCCAGCTGATCCCTATTGCCAATGCAACAGATTGCAACCCCAAGGATATTCTCAACTCCACACGCCTGCACAAGTAGCCACCGACTACAAGTGGTCCTGTACCTCCTTATTCCCAATGGAACAGCAGATAACACGCAGAATTTGCAAGCAGTAACAATACTTCAAGATGAATGCTTAGCAGTTCAATCTAGGGTTTTAGTTTATCGTAGTCTAACCCTCCAATGCGCAGCAAGGGAGTATATAAAGGGGAAGGGGTGCGGCCCAAGGGCTGGGGCACACCATGACTAGTCTGACTCGGGTTGGGGTGCAACCCAAACTGATACAAACCGACCCAATTGGGTTCGGCCTAAAAGGAACACGCAGGTCCAAGTCCTACCCCTAGTAGGACTCCTCTCTTGGCGCAGCAACAAAGTGTGGTGCGCCTCCAACTTGTCTCTCCACTTGTGCTCCTGCCTCCCTCTCCTCCCTCAAGCACTTGTTGTGTTTGTTCTGGATTTTATTCTCCATGGAATTCTGCTTGTTCTTCATGTGATCATCCATGTCCTCCACGCCTTGCTGCTCCTCTCCTCCATGAACGCTTGTGTTATCAATAATCCTGATCATACATAAATGCATAGATTTAGGTAGTATAAAATTCTCAGAATCACAAACACCATATTCTAATAGGAGTGAGTTCACCTGCTGTTCTAATAACTTGGTTCTTGATCTTGTCATTGGTCCAATCCTCAATTCATTTGGTTTGTCTTGAACAGCAACATCTTCAATTGGAGAAAGTGTATAAGAGCTAGGGATGTCCTCATCATTTCCTCGGTGAGCAATCCATCCCATAGTTTAGTTTTACTATTTTTCATCCTATCCAGAAAAAGCCTCACAAAAAGATTAGTGTTAGAATTTTCACCATAGCCTAGATAGCACCGAATTTCTTTTTCTAATTGCTGATCGTTTTCTCTTTGTGTTGCCTTTCTCTCATGTTTAGGAGTCTAGGTTTCTGCTTCCGTGTTCATCATCTAGTTCGAGTCGGAGTCCAACTATCAAAATCCAAAAAAATTAGTCAATTCGAGTTCAAGTTGGAGTGTAGATCGGTTTCTGCCGCGACACGATTTTCCTTCTTTTCTCTGCCGCGGCACAAACCCTAGTTCGAGTCGACCTCGGACTCTGCCGCGACACGATTTTTCCTTCTTTTCTCTGCCGCGGCACAAACCCTAGTTCGAGTCGACCTCGGACTCTACCGCGACACGGTTTTCTACGTTTTTCCTGCCACGACACAGTTTTGGCGAGGTTTTAGACAGTTTTAGTCAAACTGGCATAACTTTTGCCTACGAACTTCGTTTTCGACGTTCGACCACTCAAATCGTTCGTCTCGAAAATCTCTATCCAGCCAAACTGACTTTGTCTATTTAAGCCTTCTCGGCGGCCTCGGAATCCCCAAATTCGTTCGGGAACATCGAGTTTTTGGACCTTTTAAGTTTCAGTTTCGGCAAAAACCGAACTTTGTGAGACTTAGACATAGCCTTTCTACAGCAATACTTCTAGGAGCTTACCCATAAGACTAGCGATCCTTTGTGCTCACAGACTGCTCATAGTTTTGTGTTCTTGTTCATAATTGTGCTTACAAGTTCTGCTTTGCTCCTGTTTCAAGTGTTGGCCATTGGAAAAAAAAAATCAAAAGAGAAAGTAAAAAAAAAAGAGTTAAAAGAGGACGTAGTGTGTATATTTTTTTTGGAGGAACTGATAGTATTACCTTTGTGACACTACTAGTATTTGAGCAATCTTATGCCTGTTTTCTTTGAGCCAGTTGCTAGTGTCTTTCCAGTGCTTTGCAACACGAGCTATACTCCACCTATATATCTCTATACTTTTGTGCTCATCCCTAAAAGTTGCATTGCCCCATTTTATCTCCACCGTGTGCATTTCCTTTGTGTCATACGATCAGCACTAGGATTTGTTATTTGGTGTTGTTAGGTATCCAAACCAAGCTCCAGCATATACCCTTGCTTGTCGTGTGATAATTTGGACCCTCGGTATTCGCTTTGTTACATCCGTGCACGCACCATTTTCTACCAGATTGGTAAGTACTTTCTATTCACTTTGGAACGGTAAGATTCACCTTTCTTTCAGTTTGGAGTGAGTTGTGAGAGTATCCACCAAATCCTATTTTGTTTGCACTAACCACTAATCATGTCTATGGAGGATGTTGATGTGCAGGAAAGGAAGGACCCCACGGCTGTTGTGCATTGGAACGAGTATGAAGCACTACGTGACACTTTGCAGCGCAAAATCACAACTAAAATTGACCCAATAAATGAGGATCTGCAAAATCTTAGTGTGCAAGTTGATGGAGTTGCAGCCACGGCAGAGGCAACACAAGCTCAAGTCACAACTATACAGACTTCCATCGATGCATTGACACAGCAATTCGCGGAGCTGCATACATTTTTTCAACAACACCGAGCTGCAGGTGATGATCATAGTGTCAATGGCGAAGATGAACATGCTGCTGATGGCTAGGGCGACAACCAAGAATAGCTCGGTCGTGGAGATGGTCGAGGTGCTCGTGGTCGCGGTGATACTGGTGGACTAGGACGAGGTTTTGCTCCTATTGGTGCACGACGGCACCTCGATTTTCCTGCTGCACCACAGAATAGAGAGGATGACGGGCTGGGCAAGCCTAAATTCTCTATCCCACAATTTACGGGGTCTCCTGATGTTGAAGAGTATCTCATTTGGGAGCTGAAGATAGAAAAATTGTGGAGGTTACATGACTATACAGAGGACAGAAAAATCAAGTTGGCATCCTCTGAATTTGTTGGTTATGCATTGCGTTGGTGGGATCACCTTGTTCATACCAGGGAAGAAGATGGAGAGCGGCCTATTGTTACATGGAGAACTATGAAAGCAGTGATGAGGGACATATTTGTTCCACGCAATTACATTCATTCTCTTTATGATAAGCTGCAGCAATTGAGGCAAGGTACCAAGACCATGACAGAATATTTCCATGAGATGGAGGTGATCATGCAACGTGCTCATGTTCGTGAACAGCCAGAGCAGACCATGCAGCGGTTCCTCGCAGGTTTGCAATTTAAAATCAAGAGCATCGTTAGACATCACCAATACCATGATATGAACGACTTGCTACATCATGCACTTGAGGCTGAGGCACAGCTAGCCGAAGAAGCACAATTTTCAGCACGTGCTATAGTTCGTAGTAGGTTTACTCAACCTGCTGCAAGCACGCCACAACAGTCCAATAATTCCAATTTTCGTGGCAATTCTTCAAGCAAGCAAGATTCCGGTGTTTCATGAGCAAAGACTGCTGCACAACCTGCTGCTAGTGCTGCTGGTTGCTCAATTTCTACAGGCCGAAACAGGGACATGAAGTGTCACACTTGTGGAGGCAAAGGGCACTTCAAGAAAGAGTGTCCGAACAAGAAAGTTATGATCATCAGTGAGGACAATGAGTATGAAACCGGTGAAGATGCTGATCCAGATTCTACGGATTTGGATGATGATGGGTACTCAAGTGATGGTGCCCTTGATGCTTATGCTACACATTTTCCCACTATTGTTTGTTCTCAAAACACTCTACATGTCAAGCAAATTTCTGAAGATCAACGTTGTAATCTGTTTCAAACCAAGGCTATAGTTGGTCCTCAGATGGCTTGCAAGGTTATAGTGGATGGTGGCAGCTGCAGAAATTTGGCAAGCAAGGATCTTTGCGCTAAACTGAAACTCAAGTATATACCGCACCCCAATCCATATTATATTCAGTGGTTGAGCGACAAAGGGGAGATGAAGGTCAGCTATATGGTGCGTGTGGAGTTTCGAATTGGACCGTATAAAGACACAATTGAGTGTGATGTGGTGCCCATGTCGGTGTGTCATATTTTGTTGGGTCGGCTATGGCAGTTTGATCGCAATGTTCAGCATAATGGGCGAGCCAACACATATCACTTGAATTGGCATGGGAGAGATATTACTATGAGGCCCATGACACCGCAGCAAATTGTAAATGAATCTCATCAAAAAACAGAAGTGAATTTACAAAAAGAGAGTGAGAGAGTAGATAGACGAGAGCATACTACTTCGGTGAGTGAGAGCCACAAGCCACATATGAGTGAACAGAAAAATGAGGGAAAGAGTCTTCTAGTCATGCTAGCCACCAAATCAGATTTGAGAGAGTTTTGTGAGGATCCCACTCAAGTCCCTATTGTGCTTATGTGCAAGGGCAAAATTCTAGTTTGTAACGACATGACCCCTCTTCCTCTTGATGTTTCTCATATGTTACAGGAATTTGGCGATGTGTTTCCGGAGGAGGTACCCGCTAGTTTGCCACCATTGAGGGGCATTGAGCATCAAATTGATTTGATTCCAGGAGCATCTTTGCCAAACCGAGCTCCCTACCGCACCAACCCCGATGAAACAAAGGAGATACAGCGACAAGTACAAGAACTTCTTGATAAAGGTTATGTGAGAGTAAGCCTAAGTCCTTGTGTTGTTCCTGTTATTTTGGTTCCTAAGAAAGATGGTACTTGGCGCATGTGTGTAGATTGTAGAGCAATTAACAACATCACTATAAGATATCGTCATCCAATTCCACGTTTAGATGACATGCTTGATGAATTAAGTGGTGCTGCTTTGTTCTCTAAAATTGACTTGCGTAGTGGATATCATCAAATTAGGATGAAAGAAGGGGATGAGTGGAAAACTGCCTTTAAAACAAAATTTTGTTTATATGAGTGGTTAGTCATGCCTTTTGGGTTAACTAATGCACCTAGCATGTTCATGAGATTAATGAATCATGTTTTAAGGCAATTTATTGGCAAGTTTGTGGTTGTGTACTTTGATGATATATTATTTTACAGCCGCAATGAATCTGAGCATAGTGATCATATTAGACAAGTTTTGCAAGTGCTACGTGATAATAAACTGTATGGTAATCTTGCTAAGTGCACTTTTTGCAAAGACAAGGTCATATTTCTGGGTTTTTTTGTTTCTAAGCATGGAGTAGAAGTTGATGAATCCAAAATTGAGGCTATTAAAAATTGGACTACTCCCATGAATATTAGTCAGATCCGAAGTTTTCTTGGTCTAGCTAGTTTGTATAGACGTTTTGTGAAAGATTTCAGTTCTATTGCTGCACCTATGAATGATCTAACTAAAAAAGGTGTTGAGTTTGCTCGGGGCGCAACCCAAGATGCTGCTTTTGATGAACTTAAACGTCGTTTGATTTCTGCACCTTTGCTTGTACTTCCTGATTTCCATAAGCAATTTGACATTGAATGTGATGCTAGTGGCATTGGAGTAGGAGGTGTGTTGATGCAAGAGGGTAAACCGGTTGCATTTTTCTATGAAAAACTAAATGGTGCACAATTGAAATATCCTGTTTATGACAAAGAATTGTATGCGCTTGTTAGAGTTCTTGAGGTTTGGCAACATTATTTGTGGCCAAAAGAATTTATCATACATTCTGATCATGAGGCTTTGAAATTTTTAAAAAGCCAATCAAATCTGAATAAACGTCATGCTAAGTGGGTTGAATTCATTGAATCTTTCCCATACATTATTAAGTACAAGAAAGGAAAAGACAATGTAGTTGCTGATGCTCTCTCTCGGAAAAATATTTTATTGACACATTTGAATGTAAAAGTTCCTGGTTTAGAGAGTTTGCGTGATTTATATACTAATGATGCTGATTTTGCCACTCCTTTTGCTAAGTGTTCTGCTGTCAAAGCGTGGGAAAAATACCATATACATGATGGATATTTGTTTCGAGCTAACAAGTTGTGTGTGCCAGAATCGTCTATACGTTGGCTATTATTGCAGGAATCACATAGTGGCGGTTTGATGGGACACTTTGGACATGAGAAGACATTGTTGATGCTGGTTGATCATTTCTATTGGCCACGCATGAGTCGAGACGTGGACAGGCTTGTAAAACGTTGCATCACTTGCAATAAGACAAAGTCCAAGCTGAAGCCTCATGGTTTGTATACTCCTCTTCCTGCACCTACTTCTCCATGGGAAGACATTAGCATGGATTTTCTGTTAGGATTGCCTAGAACCAGGAGAGGACTTGATTCTATTTTTGTGGTCGTTGACAGGTTTTCTAAAATGTCACATTTTATTGCCTGCCACAAAAGCGACGATGCGTCGCATATTGCTAATCTGTTTTTCAGGGACATAGTGCGCTTGCATGGAGTACCAAGGACTATTGTTTCTGATCGGGACGTCAAGTTTATGATCTATTTTTGGAAGACGTTGTGGGGGAAGCTGGGAACGAAGCTGCTATTCAGTACAACTTGTCACCCCCAAACAGATGGGCAAACGGAGGTGGTTAATCGCACGCTCTCCACATTGTTGTGAACCATGATCAAGAAAAAATTGAAGGAGTGGGAAGAGTGTCTACCACATGTGGAGTTTGCATATAACAGGGCTGTACACTCAAACCACGCAGCTATGCCCATTTGAGGTGGTGTATGGTTTCAAACCCATTACGCCACTTGATTTACTGCCACTTCCGTCGCAAGAGAGGGTCAATATGGAGGCTTTAAAACGTGCTGATTTTGTGAAGAAGATCCATGACAAGACCAGAGAAGCAATTGAGAAGAAGGGCAAGCAAACAGCTCAGCGTGTCAACAAGAAGCGCAAGGTGGTGTTGTTCCAGCCGGGTGACATGGTGCGGGTGCACTTTCGCAAGGATAGGTTCCCAAATCTGCGCAAGTCTAAGCTGATGCCACGAGGAGCTGGACCTTATAAAGTGCTAGCAAAAATCAATGATAATGCGTACAAGATTGATCTTCCTGCTGATGAGTTCGGTGTTAGCAATTCCTTCAATGTTGCTGATTTGACACCATATACCGGAGATGATCTTGACGCGTTGAGGATGACGCCTTTTCAAGGGGGGGGGGGAGAATGATGAGGACATCCCTAGTCCTTTACCATCTTTTCCTGATGATGATGTTGCTGCACAAGATAAACCGAATGAAGTGAGGATTGGACCAATAACAAGAGCTCGAGCCAAGCTACTTGAGCAGCAGGTGAATTCACTCTTAATTGAATATGATGTTTGTGTTGATGAGAACTTTATACTACCTAAGTCTATGCATTTATGTATGATCAGTTTTGTTGATAACACAAGGATTGGAGGAGAAGAGCATTACACCAAGAACTAATTCCAATATCAGTGCGCGAGGGAGGAGAGGGAGGCAGGCGCACAACTCATTGGAGGGAATCCCCAAGGCCACGCGAGTACATCAAGTGCTACACCAAGACTTCACAATTATTTGGGTGCAACCCATGTTGGGCCTGCATGCCACATAGTTGGACCGAACCCTATTGGGTCGGTTTGTATCGTAGGAGTACGAGTCGAACCATGTTTGCTGCTGGTTGTGCCGCACCCCCTCCTCTCCTTAAATAGTTGAGGGCTCCGAGCTGTTGAGGGAGACTACGTTAAAACTAAAACCCTAGAATTCTAGATCGAATTGCTTTAAGCATACCTCTGAATTTATCCCCACCAATCCGTATCGATTTGGTGGTTCATCTACTGCAAAGTTTGAGTGTTATCTGCTGTTCCATTGGGAATAAGGAGGTACAGGACCGTTTCGTAGTCGACGGCTGCGTTGTGCAAGTGTGTAAGGCTGCGAATATCCATAGGGTTCGAATTTGTTGCGTTGGCAACGGGGACTAGCCAAGGAGAGATCACAGTGTTCCACAAGTTATCAATCTTCCACCATCAAGCTCACAAGAAGATCGGGCCGCCCCCTATCATCCGGCAAAGCAAGTAAAGGAGCTTCGGTCAATCTCTTCTTAAGTTCATTGAAAGTCGATTCTTGAGCATTGCCCCAAATAAAGGGTACATTATTTTTGGTAAGCTCATTCAAAGGGTAAGCAATTGTGCTAAAATCTTTCACAAATCGACGGTAAAACCCAAACAAACCAAGTGCGCTATGAAGTTGAGCAAGATTAGTTGGTGGTGGCCAATTGGTGATTGCGTCAATCTTAGAGGTGTCAACTTCAATCCCTTTGGAAGAAACCACATAACCCAAAAACACAAGCTTGTCGGTGCAAAAGGTGGATTTCTTGAGGTTGGCAAAGAGCGAAGCATTACGAAGGGCGAACAAAACTTGCTTGACATGGTCGACATGTTCATGCAAGGATTTGCTATAAACAAGGATGTCATCAAAGTAGACAACCACAAACTTGCCAATGAAAGTGCGTAAGACGTGATTCATAAGACCCATAAAAGTTGAAGGAGCATTGGAGAGAGCAAAGGGCATCACAAGCCATTCATAAAGACCAAGTTTAGTTTTGAAAGCCGTTTTCCACTCATCTCCTTCATGAATATGAATCTGGTGATAGCCACTTTTCAAATCGATCTTGGAGAAAATAGTGGCTCCACTAAGCTCATCTAACATGTCATCAAGTCATGGAATAGGGTGTCGATACCTCACCGTTATATTGTTGATGGGACGACAATCCATGCACATGCGCAATGTGTCGTCTTGCTTGGGGATGAGGATGACTGGAATGGCGGACGGACTCAAGCTTTCACGAACTTGTCCCTTGACGAGGAGTTCTTGAATTTGGCGCTCAATCTCTTTTGTCTCCTCGGGGTTGGTGCAGTAAGGTGCTCTATTGGGTAGAGGAGCGCCGGGAATGAGGTCGATGCGATGCTCGATTCCACGTAGTGGAGGGAGTCCTTGAGGGAGCTCATCCGGAAAGACATCTTCGAATTCTTGCAAAATAGACAACATAGACGGAGGAAATTTTGTTAAGTCGTTAGTATCTTTGCCATCTCCTTTGCATAAGAGCACAAAGTGGAAAGTGGATGGGTTTGCTCTCACTTCCCTCATCTCACTTTTGGTGGCTAATAGGACTACACCGGGGCTCACTCTTTTCCCTTTCTCACTCATATTTGGCCTGTGGCTCTCACTCATGTGGTTGTGGATCTCTCTCTCACCACTCAACTCACTAGAGGATTGTGTTCGTTGCACTCTCGCAAGAGTCTTGGCATTATCGGCAATAATTTGGCTTGGAGTCATTGGGCGGAGCACTAGGATCTTATTGTTCCATTTGAAGCTATAGTAGTTGGTGCGCCCATCATGAGTGACGGCCTTGTCAAATTGCCAAGGACGGCCAAGGAGTAAGTGGCAAAGCGACATTGGAACCACATCACAATCCACCGTGTCCTCGTAAGAGCCAATCTTGAAGGATACTTGAACCGTGTGTTGAATCTTCACAGTGCCGGAGTCACTAAGCCATTGCACATGGTAAGGATTTGGGTGCTTCTTGTACATCAAGTTGAGTTTCTCGCATAGCTCCTTGCTTGCCAAGTTGTGACAACTCCCACCATCGATGATTACCTTGATTGATTTGCCATTGATGCGGCTTTTGTTTGGAACAAGTTGCATCGTTGGACGTCATCACCTTGGTTGATTGTAGTCAAGACTCGAGTGACAACTAGAGTGGGGTTGGGATCACCATCACAATAGATGTATTCATCATCTTCATCCAAGCTTTGCATCGCGGCTACCTTGTTCAAGGCGTGGTACTCGTCTTCGCTCATAGACTCATAGTCTCCATTGTCATTGACGATCATCACCTTCTTGTTGGTGCACTCAAATGACTTGTGCCCTTGACCTCCACACTTGTAGCAAGTCATATATGACTTGGCGGTTTGGGATGAGGGCGTCGTCTTCTTGGAAGTGGTTGGGGGTTGAGGTGTAGAACCTTTGACATTGCCTTGAGCATGGACTGGAGTCGTGGGTTGTGTTGATGATGAAGCTCTAGTGGCAAAGAATGACTTGGCCTTGACATACTTGAGCTCTTCCGCGACTTGGCGCTCGGCCTTCATGGCTTGGTGAACTATCTCAACAAGGTTCTCATACGGTTGGAATTCCACTATCTTCTTTATGGGGTACGTGAGGCCGTTCAAGAAGCGTGTCATTGATTGTTCCTCGGACTCGACAATGTTTGCGCGAGAGAGAGTTGACTCCATCTCCTTGTAGTACTCATCAACCGTCTTGAGACCTTGTTTGAGTTCTTGTAGCTTCTTGTACAAATCGCGCGCATAGTGATGTGGCACAAAACGCTTGTGCATTTCCTTCTTCATGGCATTCCATGTGTCGATTGGGTCTTCGAAGGATGCTTGGAGTTGTTCCCACCATAGTTGCGCATAGCCTTCGAGCTCTAGGGATGCGAGGTCAACTCGTTTATCTTGTGGCACCTTGTAGACGCGAAATAGTTTGGAGACATTGGATTCCCATGCAATGTAGTCCTCCGGGTCGTTGGTGCCATGGAACTTAGGAATGACGAGTTTGGGAGGATTGAAATGGTTTTTGTGCTCATCCTCATCATCATCATCATGGTGGCGATGGCGGTCTCGGTGATGATGCCTTGGTTGGTGGCGTGGAACATAATCCTCATCGTTGTCAAGATCAACATGATTATCGGCCAATGGCACTTGTTGGGCGCGATGTGGAGGTAGGTCATGACGGTGATGTCGATTATCCTCGTGGCGGTGTGGGGGGTCCAAGTTAGCATTTGGTATTGGTATGTCATGACGATGTTGATCATGGCGTTGTTGAGGATCCAAGTTCGCTTGTTGATGATGCATCTCTTGGCGATGGCGCTCTTGATTTGGTATCGCTTGACGATGGCGATCTTGGTGTTGTTGATGATCCAAGTTCGCGTTTTGATGAGGCATCTCTTGGCGATGGCGCTCTTGATTGGGTATTTCTTGACGATGGAGATCTTGGTGTTGTTGAAGATCCAAGTTCGCTTGTTGATGGGGTATCTCGTGGCGATGGCGCTCGTGGCGTGGACCTTGACCAACTTCACTTGGAACTTTGCTTCTTGCGTCGGAACGGTGTGAAGACCTTGAGCTTGACCTTAAGGAGTGCCGGTTTCATCTTTGGAGAAGCTTACTCATCGACTCCTCGAGGCGAACGGAACGCTCATTGTTCTCACGATGAGCATCTTGTATTTGAGCGAAACGCTCATTGCTTTCATGTTGCGCGCCATGATGGCGCTCCTCATAGCGGCGTAAGTTGTCGTCGATGTACCTCTTGAGAGCCTCCTCTTGCTTGCTCATGCCGGCGTCTTGTTCTTCCCTAGCCATGACAAGCAAACACAAGTGATATGTGGAATATGTGGTGGCTAATAACCGCTCTTACCTTTGGTTGATAATATTGGACAAGTGCACTCGCCTTCCGAGACAAAGGTATCACAAGAGTAAGAGTTGGTTGATTAGCAATCCAAAAGCGTATCACACACACACTTATGAGGAGCTTAGGTATGGCTAAGTGGCAAGAAATCGAAACGAAGCAAACGATAAGGCTATTGCAAAAAGTGGAGGATAACCAAAAAGATCAAGAGGCAAAAGAGACTAACCACGCAATCCGAGAACAAAGGAAACTCACACGTGGAGACAAACATGGATGGTGCGACTATGGGGATGAGCAACTTGGACCTAACGAAGACTATGCTCGTGCCGCACCACCGCTCAAAGGACAACTAGCTCAAGTGTATAGGATGGAGCACCCGATTTGCACAAGTGGACACATTTCTCTATTGGGACGTTGATGTGATAAAGAGGACTAGGATCACGGCTCGGCTTTTCTATTTTCTCTTTTTTTTTGAATTTTTATACCTGATTCAAAGGTATCAAGTATGCAAAGCCCAAGAAATCATAGATGAGCTAGTCTCAATAGGTAAGATAGGCACAAATGGCTTGGCTAACAAGTGATGCAAGGTGGGAGAAGATTTGGTGATGTTATACCTTTCGTCGACGATCTTCACCCGTGGAGTGGAATGCCTCTTCCTTGATCACGAAATATGGTGGCAATAGATGATGGAACAATTGCTATGGTGATGTAGAGCTTGTCGGTAACTTCGATTAGAGACGAAAATCACCAAAAACGGAGTCCGAAGTGAAAAGTTATGGCCAAAACAAATTTTCTGCAAAGAGGTCGGCCTGGGAGACGGCCTAGGCCGGCTGGGAGTGATAAAGGATCAAGGGGGTTGATCCTATGAGTTTTGCCCGATCTTTCACAGCGAGTAACCCGGATAGAAATCTCCCAATAACGATCGATGAACGTCACCTGAAGACGAGGAAAGAATCCAGCAAGCAACGCGATGGAGATCACCACGCCTCTAGCCTGAGCACGATAACACTTGATGAACACAAGCCCCCTCGTAGCAATCTTTATTACAAACTGATAAACGGCATCGCCGTCCCCGGAGGGATGCTTCACCAACGAGCTCAAAGTCTATGGACTGTTTTTAATCTAAACTCAAAGCTGCAACAAGGGGGTTCCAGCCTGGGGGCCGGCTGCGGCTAGTGGGGGTCCGGCCTGGGGGCCGGCCTAGGCCGGCTGGTAGGACGGCTGTGTCTGGTGGGAGACCGGCCAGGGGGCCGGCCTAGGCCGGCTGGTAGGCCGGCTGTGTCTGGTGGGGGTCCGGCCTGGAGGCCGACTAGCTCTGGTGGGGTTCCGGCCTGGGGCCGGCCTAGGCCGGCCTGGAGGCCGGCTAGCTCCGCCTCTAGCTTTTGCCTTGATGCTTCCTCCTCCTCATCCATGCGTACGCCTTGGATGAAATCAACTATTGGGCTTCCTCGGCACCTCCCATCGGCTTCGTATCCATCGTGTCAAACCTAGCAATGCAAAGGGGGGATGCTCAAGTAGCATACCATTCCAAAGGGTAGGAAAAGAGATCTCGAAGAGGAAGGAGTTCACCTTTGAAGTCCATGTTGATGTGGCATTTGTTGGGATGCTTGACATGGTGATGTCGTTGGGTTGGGCTACATCACCGGCCGTGATGTAGTCCATGACGCTCTAAAGAGTCCGGCCACCTCACCACAGCCGACGGCCGGCCTCCTTGAAGTTCGAAGGAGGCGGGCCGTCCTCCTCGTACCTGGCGAGCGCCCTCTCACGCCGATTGATGAAGAAGGCGTCCCAAGTCGGGCGGTAGTCGGGATGCCAGCGGGGATCCATCCTGATATGGGGTGGCCCGATCTTCTCGTTGAGCACGTCGATGGATGGTGGATAACTTGGTGTCACCGATGAACTCTCCTTGCTAGATCCCTGTTGCCAATGCAGCAACTCTCTACCCTTTGGATATTCACGACTTCACACACTTGCGCACGTAGCTGTCGACCACGAAACGGTATAATTGCAATCTACTAATTCCCAGTGGAAGAAACAGATCACACTTCAATTGATGTTCAACTCTCCAGATCGATACGAATTGGAGATGAAAGATTTCAGAGGAAAGCTTAAAGCAGTTTGACTAAAACTAGGGTTTTATCTTAACGTGGTCTAAACTCATCTATGGCGGCTGGACTAGTATATAAAGGGGGAGGGGCGTACTGTAGCTACAGTACCGACCCGGTGCAACCGACTTGGTGCAACCCTAACCCGGTTCGACTCAACTGATACAAACTGACCCAAAGTGTTGGGTTCAGCCTTAAGGCACGCAGGCCTGATGTGGCGCCTGCCCATGTGTGGCGTGGTGGCCTCCCTAGCCCTTGGACGCTGCCTCCCTCTCCTCCCTCGCGTCCTCTTCAGCTTGTGTACTCCACGCCTTGATCCTCTTGCTCCAAGTGCTGCAGCTCCTTGCTCCCTCGTGCTATGCCTTCTTCTTGAACGAACCTGATTATGCACACAAACAAAGACTTAGGCAGTAAACAATTCTCATTAACGAAATATTCAGATTCTATTAGGAGTGATTTCACCTGTTGTTCTAATAGCTTTGCACGAGCTCTTGTAATAGGTCCAATTCTAATTTCATCATTAAACTTCTTTGCAGCAGCTTGGTGATCATCATCATGAGGTGAAGATGTGTCAAGTGTATGGATGTCCTCATCATCTCCCCCCCTTCAAAAAGCGTCGACCTCGACGCACCAAGGTCGTCTCCATCATATGGTGACAAATCAGCAACGTTGAAGCTGTTGCTAATGCCACCAAACTCAGCAATAGGAATATCAATGGAGTAGGCATTATCATTGATCTTAGCTAGCACCTTGTAAGGACCAGCACCACGCGGCTTCAACTTGGAATTTCTGAGCCGTGGAAACCTATCCTTGCGCAGATGCACCCAAACCATATCTCCAGGCTGAAACAAAACTTGCTTTCTTGATTGGTTTCTTGCAGCAGCAATGTTCTTGCCTTTCTTCTCAATAGCCTCTCGTGTCTTCTCATGAATCTTCTTCACATAATCTGCTCGTTTTGATGCCTCCATATTGACTCTCTCATGCAAAGGAAGAGGCAGCAAATCTAGTGGTGTGATTGGTTTGAAACCATACACCACCTCAAAAGGACAAAGCTGAGTAGTAGTGTGCACTGCTCGATTATAAGCAAATTCAACATGGGGCAAACACTCCTCCCATTCACGCAGATTTTTCTTGATCATAGCTCGCAGCAATTGTGACAAAGTTCGATTCACCACCTCCGTTTGACCATCTGTTTGAGGATGACATGTTGTGCTGAACAACAACTTCGTTCCTAGCTTCCCCCACAATGTCTTCCAGAAGTAGCTCATGAACTTCACATCACGATCAGAAACAATCGTCCTAGGCACTCCATGTATGCGTACGATGTCCCTGAGAAACAGATTAGCAACATGCGACGCATCATCGCTCTTGTGGCATGCAATAAAATGTGCCATCTTAGAGAATCTATCCACTACCACAAAAATACTATCATGACCTCTTTTAGTGCGTGGTAAACCTAACACAAAATCCATACTAATATCTGCCCATGGCGTGTTAGGTGTAGGTAGTGGTGTATACAAACCGTGAGGCTTCAGTTTTGACTTGGACGTGTTGCAAGTAACACAGCGCCTAACAAATCTGTCCACGTCACGCCTCATCTTGGGCCAATAAAAGTGATAAGCTAGCATGAGTAACGTCTTCTCACGCCCAAAGTGACCCATCAATCCACCTGCATGTGATTCCTGCAACAACAACAAACGCACCGACGATTCTGGAACACACAGTTTGTTAGCCCTAAACAAAAATCTATCATGGATGTGGAATTTATCCCATGCGTGTTTGAGCATACACAAACGATATGGTTCAGCAAAATCATGATCAGTGGCATATAAATCACACAAACTCTCTAAACCAGGAATTTTAACATCTAAATGTGTCAATAACATGTTCTTCCTAGAGAGAGCATCAGCAACAACATTATCTTTCCCTTTCTTATGCTTAATGATGTAGGGAAACGACTCAATGAACTCAACCCACTTAGCAAGACGCCTATGCAAGTTAGATTGAGCTTTCAGATATTTCAAAGCCTCATGATCAGAATGTATGATAAATTCTTTTGGCCACAAATAATGTTGCCAAACCTTAAGAACTCTAACAAGCACATACAATTCTTTATCATAAACAGGGTAATTCAATCTAGCATCAGAAAGTTTCTCGCTGAAATAAGCAATAGGTCTACCTTCTTGCATTAAAACACCACCAATTCCTATACCACTAGCATCACACTCAACTTCAAATTGCTTATTAAAATCTGGTAATGCAAGTAATGGTGCAGAAGTAAGCAAACATTTGAGCTCATCAAATGCAAGGTCTTGGGCAGCGCCCCACACAAAAGGTACACCTTTCTTAGTTAATTCATTCAATGGTGCAGCAATAGTACTAAAGTCTTTCACAAAACGCCTATAGAACCCAGCAAGACCGTGAAAACTTCGTACTTGACTCACATTCATGGGAGTAGGCCAATTTTGAATTGCTTCAATTTTAGATGAATCTACTTCTACCCCATGCTTAGATACAACGTATCCCAGAAATATCACCTTATCTTTTGCAAATGTGCACTTCTCAAGATTAGCATACAATTTGGCATCACGCAACACTTGCAAAACTTGTCTAAGATGATCACAATGTGCAGATTCAGTTCGGCTGTAAACAAGTATGTCATCAAAATACACAACCACAAATCTACCAATGAAATCTCTCAAAACATGATTCATTAAACGCATGAAAGTGCTAGGTGCATTAGTAAGACCAAAAGGCATAACTAGCCACTCATATAAACCAAATTTTGTTTTGAAAGCAGTTTTCCATTCATCCCCCTCCTTCATCCTAATTTGATGGTAACCACTACGCAAATCAATCTTAGAGAAAACAGCAGCACCACTCAATTCATCTAGCATATCTTCTAACCGTGGAATAGGATGACGATATCGAATAGTGATGTTATTTATAGATCTACAATCTACACACATACGCCATGTACCATCTTTCTTAGGAACCAAAATGACCGGAACAGCACAAGGACTAAGAGAGACTCGAATATACCCTTTGTCCAATAGCGCTTGCACTTGCTTCTGGATCTCCTTAGTCTCCTCGGGGTTGGTCCTATATGGTGCTCGGTTGGGAAGGGTAGCACCTGGTATGAGATCAATTTGGTGTTCAATGCCACGCAAAGGTGGCAACCCTGCCGGTACCTCCTCCGGAAACACATCATCAAACTCCTGCAAAACATTAGACACACCAAGAGAAACGGGTTGCATATCATTAGAAACTAAAACCTCACCTTTGTACATAAGCACAAGCGGCATGGCTGTAGGATCCTCACTAAATTCTCTCATATCTTCTTTGGTGGCTAATATTAGCAAATTAGGCACTCTCTCACTTTTCGTTATAGTATCACTCACATCTATTACATTGTTCTCTCGAGCAGGGGGCTGTTCTACATTCACGTCTACTTTCTGACGAGACTCATTTACAATTTGCTGCGGTGACATGGGCTGCAAATTAATTTTCTTGCCCTTGAACTCCAAGTGATATGTATTGGCACGGCCATTATGTTGCACATGGCGATCATACAGCCAAGGCCGACCCAATAAAAGGTGACAAACAGTCATAGGAACCACATCAAACTCAATGGAATCCTTGTATGGTCCTATCTCAAAATTCACACGTACCATGTGGCTGACCTTCATCTCCCCATAATCACTTAACCACTGAATATAATATGGATTGGGATGAGGTAAATATGTCAATTTCAGTTTGGCACACAACTCTTTACTTGCAAGATTCCTGCAGCTACCTCCATCAATGATAACTTTGCAAGCTTTATTGGGGCCAACAAGTGCTTTTGTTTGAAACAGATTGCAACGCTGAGAATCCACATGTGGCTGTACACTCAATGTGCGTGGTGAAACAACAATAATAGGGGCGGCAGAAGCAAAAGCATCCATGGCACCATCACTTGTATAGCCATCGTCATCATCATCATTAGGATCAGCATCATCACCTGTTTCATATTCATTGTTCTCATTAATAAGCATGACTTTCTTATTGGGACATTCTCTCTTGAAGTGCCCTTTGCCCCCACATGTGTGGCAATTCATGTCCCTATTGCGTGCTGTAGACATAGAAGAATCAGCACTAGCAACAGATGCAGCTGGCCTCGTTGACACCGGGGCATTGGAAGCTGGCTTAGAGTAGGAGGGAGAGGCACGGCTGGACTGCCCCTCCATTGGTGCAACCAATGGTGTGGGCGCCCTACTAGAGAAACGCCCAGAACTAGTGTATCTTGCTTTGAATTGTGCCTCTTCCGCTAGCTGTGATTCTGCCTCCCTTGCATGGTGTAACAGCTCATTCATAGTGGTGTATTGGTGATGTCTCACAATTCCCTTAATGGTGAATTTTAATCCATGAAGAAATCGCTGCATAGTCATCTCAACAGATTCCCGAACACGTGCACGCTGCAACAACATCTCCATCTCCATGTAATATGCATCAACGAGCTCTCATAACAGCCTTCATCTCAGGCCATGTAAGAACAGGAACCTCATTGTCATCTCGACGGTTTTGCACAATACTATCCCACCAACGCAAGGCATATCCATCAAATTCAGAAGAAGCAAGCTTAACCTTTCTATCTTCTGTATAGTCATGTAAACGCCATAATTTTTCTATCTTCAGCTCCCAAGTAAGATATTCTTCAACATCCGGAGAACCCTCAAACCGTGGAATAGAAAACTTGGGTTTGCCGAGCCCATCATCGTGTGCTTGGAGAGGGACACGCTGAGCACGTCCCACGGGAGCAAAACCACGGGCCTGATTAGGATTAATACGCCCACGGCCATTAGCATTCATATTTTCTCCCTGCACACTATCATCATCAAGGGCATCATCAAAGTGTTGTTGGTTCGGCTGTCTTTGGTCCAAAGTATGGCGCAAAGCATCAATAGATTGCTGTAAGGTTTGCACACTCATTTGGAGAGTATCCACATTGATTTGGATGGCATTCACAGTAGTTTCGGTTTCGTCCAACTTGAGCTGCATTGCTTGTATGTCTCCTTCAACTGTGGTAGCCGACTTTTCAAACAGCCCAGTCAAGTGATCACGCAAATGCTCGTAGTCCCTCCATGTAACAGTAGTATCCGCATCCTTTTTCTGCATCACAATCTCAGCACTAGAAGACATGATTAGTATGTTAGTGCAAAAATCAAAATCGATATGGTGGCACACTCACAACTCACTCAGAACAACAAGAAAAGGTAATCTGAAAAATTCCAAAGTGAATAGCAATGCGTACCCGGTCGTAGAGATGACTAAATGCACTGATGTGATGAAGTGAATATCAGGGTATGAGAACGGTCACACGACAAAGCAGGGTAATTTATGGTGGAGCTGTAGGTATGGAATCCTAACAACACCAACTTACAAAACCTATTTGCTGTTTGTGTGATACAGAAAGCACCTACAGAAACTCACACAATTATGGAGACAAATGTGGCCAGCAACTATATGGAGGAATTTGTTGCAAAGCACTCGAAAGACACTAGCCAAGCTCAAAGAAAATAGGCACAAGATTGCTCAAAGGGATAGTGCAAACAGCAATGTAAAACAGCTCCAAACTTGTAGAAACTATCAACAAAATTTCAGGCCTGTTTTCTCTCTCTCTCATTTTTTTTAAACTCTTTTCTCTCGTGTGACTCTTTTTGTATTTTATACTTTCGCACGTACTGCTACAGTAAGACAGCAATTTTTTTTCAGGAAACACAAACCGTGCAAAAACCTATTGAGCAGCCTGTGAGCAATTAAAAAGCTAGTCTTATAGGTAAGGTACCTAAGATATGTAGATAGGCTGTAGCTATGTCTCACAAAGATCAGATTTGAAACCCTAATGAAAATTGCAAAAAACTAGACGCAAACGACTCACAGATTACCGCGGCAGAGATTTGAGGACTTTGCGTGTCGCGGCAGAGGTGGATTCCGAGTTGGAGCAGGTCACGGACGCGCGGCAGAAGAAAAAGCGCGGTTCTGTGCCGCGGCAGACAGCGCGCGTGTTAGCTGGCGGGGCGCGGCAGCGAATTTGAGCCAAAAACGGTGCCGCGGCAGACTCGGTCTCCGAGTTGGAGTAGAAGCAGTGCACGCGCGGCAGAAAAACGGACGATGTTTGGTGTCGCGGCAGGAGGACTAGTTGAACTCGGATTGAAAACTTGCCAAACAGCAAGAATATTTGATAGGAACTCAAAAAGAACAAGAACACAACCCGAAATCAAACAAGAACCCTAATCCTAACTAGATCAACTTGAAACAAGGATCAACACAAACAGCAACTAGGAGAAGCAAATTGGGTTGATCTATGGCTATGGCAGGAACTAAACCTAACTTTTTTTTGGCCTTTTCTGGATAGGAATAAAAACACAAACTAATCTATGGGGTGGATATGTGGGTGGAAATTGCTCACCGAGTAAACCCAGTAATCTGATACCAAGATGATATGGGGTGGCCCGATCTTCTCGCTGAGCACGTTGATGGATGGTGGATAACTTGGTGTCACCGATGAACTCTCCTTGCTAGATCCCTGTTGCCAATGCAGCAGCTCTCTACCCTTCGGATATTCACGACTTCACACACTTGCGCACGTAGCCGTCGACCACGAAACGGTATAATTGCAATCTACTAATTCCCAGTGGAAGAAACAGATCGCACTTCAATTGATGTTCAACTCTCCAGATCGATACGAATTGGAGATGAAAGATTTCAGAGGAAAGCTTAAAGCTGTTCGACTAAAACTAGGGTTTTATCTTAACGTGGTCTCAACTCATCTATGGCGGCTGGACTAGTATATAAAGGGGGAGGGGCTTACTGTAGCTACAGTACCGACCCGGTGCAACCGACTTGGTGTTGGGTTCAGCCTTAAGGCACGCAGGCCTGATGTGGCGCCTGCCCATGTGTGGCGTGGTGGCCTCCCTAGCCCTTGGACGCTGCCTCCCTCTCCTCCCTCGCGTCCTCTTCAGCTTGTGTACTCCACGCCTTGATCCTCTTGCTCCAAGTGTTGCAGCTCCTCGCTCCCTCGTGCTATGCCTTCTTCTTGAACGAACCTGAGTATGCACACAAACAAAGACTTAGGCAGTAAACAATTCTCATTAACGAAATATTCAGATTCTATTAGGAGTGAGTTCACCTGTTGTTCTAATAGCTTTGCACGAGCTCTTGTAATAGGTCCAATTCTGATTTCATCATTGAACTTCTTTGCAGCAGCTTGGTGATCATCATCATGAGGTGAAGATGTGTCAAGTGTATGGATGTCCTCATCACATCCGCATGCTCCGGCGTGAGCTCGAGGTAGTAGTGGTTCATGATGGCCGCCCGGCGCGCCACACCTTGAGGGACAGGAGGGACCGGCACGCCTCCAGCGCTCAGCCACCAGCCGGTGGGGACGTGGTAGCCGGGCGGGCAGGGGTAGTTCGAGGCGCAAAGCGCGTCCGCCTCAGGGTAGGTTGGAGTGGGTACGGTGGAAGCCATGGGAGAGTAATGAGGTTGCAGATATGAGTTTAGATGTGATATGGCAATGGCGGCCAAGCCTACATATATATAGTGAGAAATGGCGGGAAGACGAAGGCGGGAAGCGGTGGAAAGCGCGGGAAGAAGCACACAGATCGTGTGTTTCCTTCGAGCGCTTGTGAGCGTTGGATCAGAGGTGTGTTTCTTTCGAGCGCTTGTGAGCTGTTGGATCATGTGCACACGGATCGTGTGTTTCTTTTGTGGGCTTGTGAGCCGTTGGATCAGGGGTGTGTTTCTCTTGCGGGCTTGTGAGTTGTTGGATCAACACTAGCACAAATCACTTTGTGAGCCACACGACCCTATATATAGCCAATCTCTCGGACATGTTTGGCAATCACTCTGTACTCATTGTAGTTCATTTCATAAAGAAAGCATTCAGATTCCCTGCATACGTCCAACGGTGCATTTGATATGCAGGCACTCACGAGCCACTGTTGGGTTGTATGCAGGGGAAACCGTGTGTTTTGTTCTATCTACAAAATCTTCCAGTTCATCGACCAAATAAAAATCATTCGCATATAGTCAAAACATACGATTTGTATTCGCATATAGCCATTATTACACATCACCAAAATCCCTATCTAGTGTTGTGGTTTTCTTCTGCGCCGTAGCCATGGAGAATCTTCATCATTTAACAGGATGCATGGGTCAGTTTTCACTGTGAAGGGTGGAATTTCATGAAACTTATTATAATCTTCTGACATGTCTGTCTTGTCATCCACGTTCCTAAAAGAACTATGTGGCGCTTTGGCTCATTGGATGATGTGTTCTTTTGCTGATTTCTTTTTCTCGGTTTGGTAGACATGTCCTTCACATAGAAAACCTGAGCCACATCGTTGGCTAGGACGAATGGTTCGTCCATGTATGCAAGATTTTTGAGATCCACTGTTGTCATGCCGTACTTTTGGTCTACATGTTCCCCGCCTCCTGTCAGCTTGACCCATTTGCACCGAAACAAAGGGAACTTAAGAGTAGGTCCATAGTCAAGTTCCCATATCTCCTCTATGTACCCATAATATGTGTCCTTCTGCCCATTATCGTCTGTTGCATCAAAGCGGACACCACTGTTTTGGTTGGTGCTCTTTTTATCTTGGGAGATCGTGTAAGATGTATTCCCATTTATCTCGTACCCTTGGAAAGTACATATAGTCGAAGATGGTAACCTGGCCAACAAGTACAGCTGATCTCCAACAGTGGTGTTATTCATGAGATGTGTCTGCAACCGACTGCTGAAAGTCGCCTCGTGTTCCCCTTTAATCCAGGAGTCAGGCTCCCCCGGGTTTTCGGCGCGTAGAATATTCTTGTGTTTCTCGATATACGGAGCAACCACGGTGGAATTTTGTAAAACTGTGTAGTGTGCTTGAGTGAAAGAAAGCGCATCCCTACATACCGTTGTTTTCCTTCCTAGTGTGCCTTTTCCAGTTAGCCTCCCCTCATACCAAGATTCAGGAACACCAATCGGCTTAATGTCAGGAAGAGAGTCAACACAAAACTCAATAACCTCCTGTGTTCCATAGCCCTCGGAGATGCTTCCTTCTGACCTAGCACGGTTATGAACATATTTCATTAAGACTCCCATGAACCTCTCGAAGGGGAACATATTGTGTAGAAACAAAGGACCGAGAATTCTAATCTCTTCGACTAGGTGAACTAGGAGGTGCGTCATAATATTGAAGAAGCATGGCAGGAACAACAACTCAAAGCTGACCAGACATTGGACCACATCAATCTGTAACCCTAATAGACTTTCTGGATCGATTACCTTCTGAGAAATTGCATTGAGGAATGCACATACCTTCACAATGGCTAGTCGAACATTTTCCGGTAGAATTCCCCTCAATGCAACCGGAAGCAATTGCATCATAAGCATGTGGCAGTCATGAGACTTTAGGTTTTGGAATTTTTTCTCTTTCATATTTACTATTCCCTTTATATTCGACGAGAAGCCAGACGGGACCTTGATACTTAAAAGGACTTCAAAAAAGATTTCCTTCTCTTCTTTGGTAAGAGGGTAGCTGGCAGGCAATTCAAACTGCCCTGCATGCATGCCGTCTCGTTCTTTATGACGTTGCTGGTCCTCCCGTGCTTCCGGTGTATATTTTGACTTCCCATACAAGCCCAGGAAGCCTAGAATATTCACGCAAAGATTCTTCGTCAGGTGCATCACGTCGATTGCAGAGCGGGCCTCATGGACTTCCCAATATTCTAGCTCCCAAAATATAGATTTCTTCTTCCACATGGGTGCGTGTCCGTCAGCGTCATTCGGAACAGGTTCTCTGTCAGGACCCTTTCCAAAGATTACATTTAAATGCTCGACCATACCAAATACATCAGCACCACTACGGGGGATAGGCTTCGTCCGGGTTTCTGCCTTGCCATTGAAATGCTTGCCTTTTTTCCTTAAGTGATGCCTGGGCGGAAGAAAACGATGATTGTACGGGTACACATTCTTCCTACACTTATCCAGATATATACTTTCAGTCTCATCTAAATAGTGCGTGCATGCATTGTATCCTTTGTTCGTCTGTCCTGAAATATTACTAAGAGCAGGCCAATCATTGATGGTTATGAACAGCAACGCTCGTAGGTCAAATTCCTCCTGTTTGTGCGCATCCCACACACGTACACCTGGTTCGGCCCACAACTGTAAAAGTTCATCAACTAATGGCCTTAGGTACACATCAATGTCGTTGCCGGGTTGCTTCGGGCCTTGGATCAGCACTGGCATTATAATGAACTTCCGCTTCATGCACAACCAAGGAACAAGGTTGTAGATACATAGAGTCACGGGCCAGGTGCTGTGACTGCAGCTCTGCTCCCCAAAAGGATTCTTGCCATCTGTACTTAGACCAAACCATAAGTTCCTTGCGTCACCTGCAAAGTCCGGGAAGTCTCTCTCGATTTTCCTCAACATCCCGTCTTTCTTACGGTCTTCCATGTGCCATCGCAACAACTTGGCATGCTCTTTGTTTCTGAACAAACATTTCAACCGTGGTATTATAGGAGCATACCACATCACCTTGGCAGGAACCCTGTTCCTGGGTGGCTCGCCCTCAACATCACTAGGGTCATCTTTTTTTATCTTATATCGCAATGCAGTGCATACCGGACATTTATCCATATTCTCGTACTTCTCACCACGGTAGCGGATGCAGTCATTAGGGCATGCATGTATCTTCTACACGTCTAATCCTAGAGGGCAGACAAGCTTCTTTGCTTTGTACGTACTGGCGGGCAATTCGTTATTTCTTGGAAACATCTTCTTCATTAGTACCAGCAACTTTTCAAATCCCAAGTCAGTCACACCGCTCTCTACCTTCCACTTCAGCAATTCCAGTGTGCTGCCCAGCTTATTCTGGCCATCTTCACAAGTTGGGTATAACAATTTCTTGTGGTCTTGTAACATCTGCTCGAACTGTAACCTCTCCTTTTCTGTGTCGCAGTCTCGCTTTGCATCAGAAATGACCCGACCAAGATCATCAACGGGCTCATCTGCTGCCCGTTCTTCACGTCCTTCTTCTCCATTGTCTGCCATTGCGGTATCAGCGTATTCGGGGAACATAGATCGGTAGTTGTCATCATCGTTCTCTTCTTCATCGCCGTCTTCCATCATAACCCCTGATATGGCTAAGGTAGTCCGATCTTTCGATGAGATGAGATACGTCGATTCTGGTGGAGTTCGACCTTGGCGATCCGACTTCCACGTACAAGTACGCAGCGCCTATGCAATCGCTAAACCAATCTCCGTGAGTTACCAACCTTGCAGCAGCACGATCGGCCTGACCAAAAAGGTCTAGTTCTACCTGCGATCGAGAAACAAGTAAGAACCGAAATTGCAATCACGAAATTGCGGATGAAAGATGAGCTTTATTTAAAAGGTGGGATTCCGAGAAGCGGTCTTGATCTGGTCGTTGGACACAAACCGAGTACACGAAGTTGCAGCAGTTGGCTAACTTTTAACTAAACAAAATCCGAGTCTAAAGGACGACCTAACGGGGGTATATAAGGAGGAGAGGTGTGGGATTTCGTCCAGCCATGGGGTGGCGGCCGAATCCTACCCTAGGAAGGCTTTCCTCCTTAGATACGGACTCTAAAACTGCCTATTAAAAGGTATCTCGAAAATACATGGGCCTGGCCCAAAAACGAGGTGGCGCAGCACCTAAGAAAAGCCTTGGACGAAATTCATTAATTGATATCTTCTAAAATTCGTCCAAGCCTTCAAGCATCTTTATGGTGGCTTCAAATCACGGTAGTCTCCATTGGTAGCATCATCATCTCCGTTGGTTGTACTCCTGCTGCCATCTCCTCCAACGTACATGCTCCATAGCTTGTCCCTCTCATCCATGCTTGGTCCATCATTCCTAAGAGAGACAAACACATTTGATTTAGGCAGCATCATATTCTCATGAATATTAGGACTAGCTTGTAAGAACGAAAGTACCTGTTGATTAAGTTGACGTGCACGAGCTCTTGTCATAGGTCCTTGTAATGTAGGTGGTGTAGTAGTGGCGGTTGCATCTATAGCAGGGATGTCCTCATCATCCTCCCCTTCTTGAATTGAAGTCGTCCTCGACGCCATCATCATCTCTCCCAAATATGGCTTCAAATCTGCAACGTTAAATGCGGGACTAACCCAAAATCTGCAGGCAACTCAAGTTTATATGCATTATCATTTATTTTCTCTAACACCTTAAAAGGACCATCAGCTCGTGGCATTAACTTGGACTTGCGCAAATCAGGAAAACGATCTTTGCGCAAATGTAACCAAACAAAGATCTCCAGGTTCAAACACAATTTTCTTTCCCCCTTATCCCCATACATTTTATATTTTGCATTCATGCGTTCAATATTTTCTTTAACAGTGGCATGCAACTTTAACACCAAATCAGCACGTTGTGTAGCATCTAGATCATTTGGCACCGATGATGGAAGAGGCAATAAATCAATAGGTGCACGAGGAACAAAACCATACACAACCTCAAAAGGACACATTTTAGTAGTAGAATGCATGGAACGATTGTAAGCAAATTCGATATGAGGCAAGCATTCTTCCCACTTTTTTAAATTCTGTTTTAAAACAGCCCTTAACATAGTAGACAAAGTTCTATTAACCACTTCAGTTTGCCCATCAGTTTGGGGATGACATGTAGTACTAAATAGCAACTTAGTTCCCAACTTTGCCCATAAGCATCTCCAAAAATGGCTAAGAAATTTAGTGTCACGATCTGAAACTATAGTATTGGCACACCATGCAAACAAACAATTTCACGAAAGAACAAATCAGCAACATGTGTGGCATCATCAGTTTTGTGACAGGGAATAAAGTGTGCCATTTTCGAAAATCTATCCACAACAACAAAATACTATCCCTCCCCTTCTGTGTGCGAGGCAATCCCAAACAAAGTCCATAGAATATCCTCCCAAGGCACACTAGGGACAGGAAGAGGCATATATAAACCATGTGGATTAAGACGTGACTTAGCTTTTTGACATGTTGTGCAGCGGCCAACAAATCTCTCAACGTCCCGACGCATCCGTGGCCAAAAGAAGTGTGCAGCAAGGACGTCCTCTGTTTTCTTCACACCAAAATGACCCATCAATCCTCCTCCATGTGCTTCCTGCAACAACAAAAGACGAACGGAACTATCTGGAATGCAAAGTTTGTTAGCGCGGAACACAAATCCATCATTGAGGACGAATTTGTTCCAAGTTCTCCCTTCTTTACAATTCTGCAACACATCTTTGAAATCAACATCATGTATATTGTTCTTTAATGNCTTCTTTGCGCATTTCTCCCGCTCCTCCCTCGCGCCATAGGTGACGTCGTACTCCGATTCTTCTTGCTCCTCTGGTCCTCCTCCAATGTTTGTGTTATCAACAACCCTAATCATACAGAAGTGCATAGACTTAGGTAGTATAAAATTCTCATTATCACAAACATCATATTCGATTAAGAGTGAGTTCACCTGTTGTCCAAGTAACTTGGCACGGGCTCTTGTCATCGGTCCAATCCTCACTTCATTGGGCTTGTCTTGAGCAGCAACCTCATCGATTGAAGAAAATGGTAAAGGACTAGGGATGTCCTCATCACTTTTCAAGGTACATTCTTGTTCCCACTCTTGTACCGTCCCTGGCCGCACACCGGACATGTGGTTCTGTCCTTGTACAGGCCCCGATAAATTGCGCAATCATTGATGCAGGCGTGGTATCTCTCGTACGGTAGGTCAAGAGGGCACAGGACTTTCTTGGCCTCCTAGATACTGCTTGGCAATGTGTTCCCCTCGGGAAAACGATCGTGCCCGAATTTCAGGTTCTTGCTGAAGCTGACGTCGGTCTATCTGTTTTTCTCCTTCATCTGTAGAGCATCAAGCGTTACATGCAAGCGCATATCCTGGGGCCGGCAATCAGGATACAACGGAGTCATCACGTCTTTCTTCATTTGCTCCAGCTTGGCTTTCTCTCTGGCTGCACCTCTGGCGTTGCTTGTCTCCTTGAGGAGGAGTTCTTGAACATGAGGGTCCCGCAAGGCCGAAGTTAGCGAGGTCTGCGTGTCCGCATCTTCTCCACCACCATCTACTCCTTCGTCATGACCGTGTCCGCCGGCATCTCCTTCGTCATGATGATCTTATCCACCGGCATCTCCTTCGTCATGATGATCTTGTCCGCCGGCATCTCCTTCTTCATGATAACCATGTCCGGGAGACTCTTCGTCTTCTCACCCGCCCTCGTCTTCATGTGCACCATTTGCTGTCGGCGCCTTGTTGAAGCCTATCCAGAAACTGCGCCTGAGCAGGTGTTCCTCCAATTGTCCGGAATCAAGGTCGATCCAGCTCACAAGTTTGCATGTTCGACACGGACATCTTATCTAGCGCCTGTTGCACCGAATCATGTCCGACTTCGCTTCTTCCTTGTATCTACCGATTTGACTGGAGCTCATCTTGATGACCATGGTTGCTATAGATAAAGCAGAAATGAGAAACGAGAGTATGTTAAGTAGAAACGCAACATGCACACGCGCGCACACACACACATGCATGGTCTCCAGAAATTTTTTGCATGACCTCTCCTAAATCTAGGACATATGGGTAGTACAAAAATTTGCCGAAATGGAAGTTAATCGACATTTCGGCAAACATCCATGCACCACGCCGGCGCAAGCAACAACAAAAAGTTTCTTCGCACATGCAAAAATTCATGCACACCACACAAGTTTCATGTACAAGCATCATCTCGCCATCATGCAAACCGCCCGTCGACAAGCGCTTCACCTACAACCATACACATCCCGGCCACACAAAACATGCATATGCATGTCCATCCAACTATACTCACCTAGTAGGTTTTTCACCGAGACGTGACCGCGATCGATGAGAGAGAGTGTGTGGTGTTGGAGAGAAAAAGAGATGTATTTGGGAGAGGAGAAGAGTTAAATATGGAGCCTCCCCCGCCCCTCACCAATTATCTACCAAACAAAGTAGCTTTAACTACAAAAAATGGAGAAAAGTATGGGCAAAATGAGATGGGAGGGAGGAGGAACACGAGCTAGCAAGGTGGGGAGGAGAGGGGAAGAAGAAGACACAATAGGGATTGGTAGGAGGGGCTGCCACTTTTGTATTTCTGGACAGCAATTCTGTGGCGCATGGATCAATATGCGCCACAGAAATGCTACTTTCTGTGGCGCACGGAGTTAGATGCGCCACAAAAAGTTGCATTTCTGTGGCGCATGTCTATCCATGCGCCACAGAAATGGCTCCCCCAATTATTGGTGCCGGGGCCCACCCATATTTCTGTGGCGCCTGGGGTCTGATGCGCCACAGAAATACAGATTTTTGTGGCGCATCCTTTTCCATGCGCCACAGAAAAGGAGGGGTAGATGCAATCCAGCCGTTGGTGGTGGGGCCCACAAATTTTCTGTGGCGCATGGGCGCCCATGCGCCACAGAATAACATAATTCAGTGGCGCATGGCTTAAACATGCGCCACAGAAAGGGGAGGATTTCTGTGGCGCACCTCCCACGGTGCGCCACAGAATATTTTCTGTGGCGCACGGCCACTTTGGTGCGCCACAGAATATTTTCTGTGGCGCACGGCCACTTTGGTGCGCCACAGAATAGCTTGCCACCTATAGCTAGTTTCCTAGTAGTGGCATGATGAGCGACAACGACTACGACGCGCCAAGCATGGATGACATGGTGGACCATGACATCGACACCTCCACGAGCATGGACTACATGGTGGAGCACCACCACTACTACGACTATGATGCCGCGACCGTCTACGAGATGGAGAGCTACACCGACTTTGAGCCCACAAGCATCAACGCCATGGTGGACCACTACAACGACTACAACTCCAATAATGTGGCGGAACCCTACATCGACTACGACTCCTCAAGGCACGTCAAGGATCTCCAGCGAGGCACTACACATCATGTGGATGAAGACACCGACGATGAGTCCCCACCTCGACGATACTCAAGGACAAGGACCGAAGACCGCCTCCGCCGTCAAGCACCTACATCAAGCTCAAGAAGATCAAGCTCAAGGCATCTTCGCGTAGAGGACACGGAGACGCGGCCTCCTCCACGATGTCAAGATACATCACCCTCTAAACGGTGGCCAACGCAAAGTGCCTATGCACATGAGTCTTCGTCGAGGAACACCAAGGATCGTCGCTATCGTACGTCTACTCATGATCATCATCGACGTCACTATGAGGACTCAAGCTACTCAAGGCCACGCCATCACGCAACTTCATCAACACGTAAGATGGTGACAATGATATGGGCACGACGGAGGAGGTGCAGCCCAATTTCAGGACTCCACCAAGCTAGTATATTTTGTGTCAGTATTATTTGTAATAATTGGTTTTAAATAATTATTAGAGTTGAGTATGGGCCTGTCCAACTCAACTAGGGCGTGGCCCACTAGTGGGGCGGTACTGTAGCGCGTACTGTAGCTACAGTGCGGCCGCACCCCCTCACCCATATAAGGGGCTGGCTGTAACAGCCCCACTTTTGGACCCAGAAAATTTGAGTAAAATTTTCACTTTTTGCATCTCTTTGCATCATGGCATAGTTATTCAATTTGCTTCACCTGAAATAATAAGGGAGCAACACTTTAGAAACCAAAGGTGATGAAGTGAGTGGTGAACAAATTTCAAAGCAACTAATCATATTTGTCCAGGAAGTTCTAACTAATAACAAATCTGTTTGTGGTAAATATTAATGCAATTGCAAATTCAGTTATTTAAATAAAACCCTAAAATGCAAGAGGGCAATTATTGAAATGTTACCACATGGAATATTTTCCAAATGGGCTGAAACTTTTACCACAGGTTCTAAATGATATATGTAGGCTCTGTAAATTTTTGCAGAATTTTTAAAATTATTTAAGAGCCTCAATTAAATAGAAAAGGCTGCTGTTCATTTAAAGAAATAAAAACAGAAAAGAGAAAAGGAAAGAAACCTGACAGAGGGGACCCACCTGTCATCCCTTTCCCTGTGGCGACAGTGCGCCATGGCCGCGCCCCCACCACGGCCTCCACCGTCGCTCCCTCGCTCCCCTGGCCCCCCTTGGAGGTTAAAGAGGCCTCCCTCGACCGCGCGCTCCTCCTGCCCCCTCCTTTTTCCCCTGCTGCAGGAAACCCTAGAGCCGCCGCCATGCCCGTGACCTAGCTCGAGCCCGCCACCGCGCCGCCGCTGATTGGAGCGTCCCGGAGCAGATCGAAGAGCACCGGGAGAACCGCCTCGTCCTCTTCTTCCTCACCCTCCAGTCAATCGAGCTCGGGAGCCCGGGATCGACGCGAGCATCCTCGTCCTCTCCGCCTCTGCCGCCGGCCGCCGAGCACGATTCCGGCGACGTCAGCCCTCCTCCGCCTCCGCCAAGTCCACCAGCACGCTCAGGGTGAGCTCACGGTCCTCGGAGACGTCTCCCCCTCGTTTTTCCCCCTCTGGTTCGCCGGTTCCGTTTAGGCCGAGCTAGCACCGCCGCCGTAGCACGCCGCCGGCGCTCCTCCGGCGACCACTTGGTCACCACCGCCGCCACCTAAGTCGCCTACACGCGTAGATTCGTTTGGTAGCCTCCGTTAGGTCCAAAACGCACGCGTTCGACGACTGCGTGATCGCCTTGCCGCCGGCCGCCGTCGCGCCGCGCCGGTCTTGGCGTCCCCGCGCCAGTCAAACCTGCGGGTGGGCCGCAGGCCGACGTGGTAGGCCAGCGTGGCCGCTTGCCCCACCCGGCTGTCTCTGCGGCTAGCTCCAGCCCGGGTGTAAATCGTTTCGGGCCGAAATTCTGGTTTTTGTAAAATTGGCAGAAAATGATGTTCAACTTCAAAATGGCATAACTTTTGAACCACTTGCCCAAAAATTGCAAATAATATGTCAAAATGCTCAGCACTAAAATGTCTATCTGTTAGAACCTTTGGTTAATTTAATTTGTCAAAATAAATTGCCTTTAATTGCTGAATACTAAAATGGCAGAAATAATGTCGAAATTGTAAATTCCATAACTTGAGTTCTATATGTCCAAAAATTGTGTTCAATAGCTAAAAATGATCAGTGGACAATAAGCTATCACTCTATGCCATTTTAGAGAATTGGAGAAATTAAAGTTAGTGCTGTTTACCAAAAATTGCTAAAATGGCAGATTTAAGTCCCGTTTTGAATAATTCATAACTTGGTGAATAATACTTCAAAAATTGCAAATGATATACCAAAATGACCAGCAAGGCAAATGCTATCTACCTATGTTAATATCACAGCATGCAAATAACTTTTACTTTGATGTCATTTTCGAATTGGTTAAAATGATTTAAATTGCTTAACCGTTTAAATCACTATTTCCTCACCGTTAATCGGAAAAATGCAAACAAGGTACCAAAACGATCAGTGGGTTAATATCTATCAAATAATGTCATTTTCATGCATATTTACCTCATATTTCAGTACTGGACATTTTGGATATTCACCTAATTCACTAAGTTAAAGATGGAGTTTTGACCCGTTAATCGCAATATTTATTTTAGGGGTTCCATTTAACTTGTGGGAGATGCCCAATACCTTTCCAATGCATAATATGACCATATCATCATGGTTGTGCATTGCACCTTGTATTCTTGTTATTTATTTCCTTTCTTGTGTTGTTTGTGTTTCGGTAGATTCTGGAGTCGAGGTTCCACCACAATACCTTGACAACCAGCGCGACCAGTACTACCAGCAAGGCAAGAGCTAACCTAACCTTCTTGGCATATCTCATACTTACCCAAGTATTTTTATCCACCATACTATTATTGCATTCGATTCTGGTGACAAGTTTTGGTCAGTGTATAGAATATCCTATCACTTGCATGCTCCCTGAACCATTACCTGTTTCCCCACCTATTAACCATAGGTTGAAGTGTTGGCCTGAGATAATCTATGTCTGTTGTATGTCATGCTTAGATATGCTTAGCCATGCTTAGTCGAATGCTTAAGTTGTCCGTTGGATATTTCCATGCTTGTGAAGTTGAATGAAATGTCGGACAGTGGTGGTTACTTGTGTACTAATTAATTGCTAAAAGGCTTGGATGAGTTGCCAACAAGGTTGCTGGTGTCTTTCCTCATTCTTGCCGCCTAGGTGCGAGTTCTCATCGCTTGAACCAAGAACCGATCGTGCTTCCAAAGGTGGGAGTATGGGCTCCTTACTAACCGAATAATTAGTGCGGGCGTATCCAAGGGTCCTCTAGTTTGCGCTTTCCATTTGCGAGTGTGTGGCCGATGGATGAAGATGAAAAAGATGATGTGATGACGATGATGGTGATAGGAGTGGCGATGGGGCAGGGTGTTGAAATAGGCGCTGAACTTGTCCTGTCGTCACGATGACCCTTGGATAGTCTCATGCTTTGTAAAGGTTTAACCGCGCCTGCCCTGCCGGCTTTCCCCGGAAGAGAGCTAATTGTACAGGCAAGGGGTCGGACGGTACCAATGGGTAAATTAGTACACCCCTGCAGGGTTTAATCTTTTCGAAAAGCCGTGTCCACGGTTATGGACAAATCTTGGTGAGATAGGTGAGATCATAGAGAACCTGAACCTTTAATCAAATGGCAGCTAGAGGTTGCATAATCAACGTGTGATAAAGGTTCATTTCCTCGAGGGTGATTCGAGGGAGTGCCTTGGTGGAGATAAGTAGTGTTTCTGAATACAGTAGGTTCCCCGTGAACCGAAGAGAAAAGTGTTACCCTCTTATCCCCTTATGAAAACCTTCTGATTAGACGATGCCATGAGTCCTAGTCTTCGGAAGGAAAAACTAGCTTTATGCAAAACACCCATTTATATAGCTTTGAAGCCTCCGTCAGCATCGGGCCTATATCGCCCTACTAATTCTTGCGAGTACGTCGTACTCAGCCTTGCTTTGTTGCTTATTATTTGTTTCAGAGGAGGACGCCACCGAACTGGAAGGTGGGTTCTACGTTGACTTCGACGAGTAGTCTGGGGTTCCCAGGTGGCAGCTTGGGACGTCATGGAACAGGCTGGCACGGGATGTTTATCTGTAGGCCTCTTAGGCCATAATTTGGATCTTGTTGTTTAGACAACTTTAATTTGCTTCTGCTTGTTGTAATGATGGGTCAGTGACCTCT
The DNA here is from genome assembly GCA_012064385.1 of Puccinellia tenuiflora. Classification (NCBI taxonomy): domain Eukaryota; kingdom Viridiplantae; phylum Streptophyta; class Magnoliopsida; order Poales; family Poaceae; genus Puccinellia; species Puccinellia tenuiflora. The sequence goes on along the minus strand of QRDG01000062.1, from coordinate 1,729,170 downwards.
GATGTGTCATTTGCTATCTTTCTCAATTATATGAGTTGAACTATGATATCTTTGTGTCGTAGAGTCTGTGATGTGCCAGTTCGTTCCACAAGTCTCGGTCTCTTTACTATACATGGAAGCGATGTCTGAGCTTATGGCATGATTGAGGTGTTGTGTGCCGATGATCCATTCCGAGCACACCTGCCAAGGAGTATTGGCCTGGGATTGGTAAACCCAGTAACCCTCAATTGTGTAGCATGACCGGTTACACAACGTTCCACTGTATAGTTCTGGGGTCGGGGCGCTACAAATTGGTATCAGAGCAGTACTGCCTGTAGGAAACCCGTTCTATTGGTCGAAGTTGAGTCTAGAGTTGGTAAAATTATTATTTATGAACTGAAAATGAGTTGTGAAAACCCTCTTAGGATTCTTTTTACTCCTTACCCAACTCGCTCTAATTCTGAGTCACCTTACCTCAATTTGTTTTACAGTTGAATCAAGTTAGGATCTCGGGGTTGGGTTCTTACCGTCTAGATAAATTTGTGAGTCTCCTTCCGTTCCTAACTGTTGATCTATTCTGTTGTTGTTACAGATGCCGCCAACTGGGCTTGTTGTCTGTCTTACTCGCTGCGAGGGTGTCCGCGGGTTCCCCGCCCTGTTTGCTGCTGCCTTAGCCAGCCAGGGTTGCCCGTGGTATCCTGAGTATGTTGTTTACGAGGAGCATATGCCGTATGGGCAGGGCCAGTTCTACTGTCAGGTCCGTGTCCTAAACGAGGATGGAGATAAGGTCCGGTTCCAGCACGCAGGTGTGGGAATGACAGTGGAGCAGGCTGTTCAGGAGGCTGCCTTCAACGGTCTCTCAGTGTACCGCGGTTACAATGAGTACTTAGCCAACCCGATTTCCGACTTCTACCACTTCCCCGCGGCTGATGAAGGTCAGGAGGGGTGTTATGTTGCGAGGTACTCGGACCCCTCAACTGAGCCAGAACAGAGTCACCGAGCTCTTATCGAGATGGTGAGAGCGTTGGACCTTCGTGCTCGTCAGTGGTACCTCTACGCAGTGGCCGCTCATGACAGTCACCGTCACACGCTGACGACCTTGGAGCCATACGTCCACGGCGGGGTGCTTCCCCCGGAGCTCCTTTCGCCTATGCCGATGGAGCTGCCCCACTTTATGAGCAGCCCGAGTGTGGGTGGCACCATTCCACCGCGTGGACCTGCTCGAGAGGCCGGTGGTGACGTGCACACGCCGCCTTATGTCAACCAGCCCGCAAGTGCACGCCGTTTCCGCACTCGCTCTGTGCGTCTCCCGGGATACGTTCAGTACTTCTAGGCGACTGGTATCTGCGGGTACCTTGTATCGTATCTATGCCTTCCTGCGTGATGGGCGAGATACCCACTATCTGTAGTGGTTTCCTTTCAAGTTGGAATTGTTGTATTCGAACCAAATGACTTGTATCATCTGTTTCTCCCATTCGTGTAAGGCATACTAAGAGCTTGTCAGCTTGTACTTGAATTACTTAATGGGTTTTATTCCGACTGGCTAATGTCTGATCAGTTCAATTATTTTCCTACCATGTTGATGCGATGATACATGTTCTTCCTTGATCAATCCTGCTAAATTGTTGCAATCCATGGGTGTTTTCACCTAAGTGGCTTCTAATTGTGTCCTTGTTCCAAATCTTCAGAATGGCTCCTACCCGTCGTGGTGAGAACAGCAATCCTGAGCCACCACCGCCACCCACTATGGCGGAGGTTTTGATGATCATCGAGCAGGGTCGAGTGCGCAATGAGAACCTGCTCGCTCAGTTGGTGCAGCAGGGTGACAGGAGGAACACTGAATGTAACAACCTCAATGACTTTCTGCGGTCCCAGCCTCCCACCTTCGCTTTCGCTAAGGAGCCATTGGATGCTGATGATTGGCTGCGTGCCCTGGAGCGCAAGTTCGCCGAGCTGCATGTTCCAGCTGCTGAGCAAGTGAACTTTGCAACCTACCTTCTAATGGGAGCCGCTCGCTCTTGGTGGGAAAGCCATGTGGCAATGTCTACTGCTGGTCATGTATTCACCTGGGAGGAATTCCGCACTGCCTTCCGTGCGGCCTACATCCCCCAAGCCCGTCATGGACTTGAAGAGAAGGGAGTTCCTGAATCTGAACCAGGGTCGGATGGATCTCCAAGCTTACGGGCGGGAGTTCAATCACCTGTCTCGTTACGCCCCTCGGGACGTGACCAATGATGAAGACCGGCAGTATCTGTTTCGCAAGGGTCTGAATCCGCAGCTTCGTTATGAGCTGTTGCCTTTCAAGTTCCCGTCCTTCCAGGAGCTGTACAATCAGGCTCTCACTCTGGAGCAGGGCAAGAAGGAGCTAGAGGCTTCCAGGAAGTCAGCTCCAGTGGACCACCAGGGCTCCTCATCCTCCGAAGCCAAGAAGCGCAGGGTGTTCGTGCCGTTCAGCTCGGTGCCCCGTGCTCCTTTCGTGCCCAAGCCTACAGGACACAAGCCACCTCCGCCTCGCCCAGCTACATCGACTGTGGGTGCGGCTGGAAGTGGGTTCCGTCCTCGTCCGCCTGCACCGCCAGGGCTCACTTGCTACGCCTGTGGTCAGCCAGGTCACTACTCCAGTGAGTGTCCTCAGAAGGCCAGGGGCTCTACACCTGCACCAGCACCTTCCACACCTGCTGCCAAGGCTATGACTGTTAGCCGTGGTCGTCTGAACCACGTCTCTGCTGAAGCCGCTGAAGAGGACCCCGGTGTTCTCATGGGTGAGCTCTACCTCAATGGATATCCAGCTACCGTCTTGTTTGATTCTGGAGCATCGCATTCATTCATATCCATAGCTTTCGCAGTTAGCCACCAAATAGAGTTCTTGAACATGAACTCCCCTTTAAAGGTTAAAACACCGGGCTCTAGTTGGCTAACTGACTGGATTACCCCGGAGGTCCGAATTTGCTTAGGCTATTGGTTCTTCCCGTTCCAGTTGATAGCCCTGAAGTCAGTTGGTATAGACGTCATTCTGGGCATGGACTGGCTGGTCAAATATAAGGCTAACTTGAACTGCGCTGACAAGACTGTCGTCGTGATCCACCCAACCGACGGGCCAGTGACGTACCGGTCCCCGTATTCCAAAAATCCATCCGCTACCGCTCCTCTCTCTCCGGAAATCAGTCTCTACCTTATGGAAGGTATCAACCCGCCTGAAATGCATGAGATAGGTGTGGTGTGTGACTTTCCTGATGTCTTTCCTGAGGAATTGCCTGGCATGCCGCCAGATCGAAGCGTCGAGTTTGTCATCGAGTTAGTTCCCGGGACTGCCCCGATTTCCAAGAGGCCGTACCGAATGCCGACAGAAGAGCTGACTGAACTGAAGAAGCAACTAGATGAACTGTTGGAAAAGGAATTCATTCGGCCTAGTAGTTCCCCCTGGGGTTGCCCCGTCATCTTTGTCAAGAAGAGGGATACCAATGTTCCTCGTCTGGTTGTTGATTACCGCCCTTTGAATGCGGTGACCATCAAAAACAAATATCCTATCCCCCGAATGAATGATCTCTTCGATCAGTTAGCGGGTGCAACTGTGTTCTCCAAGATGGATCTGCGGTCAGGCTACCATCAGATCAAAATCAGGAAGGAGGATATTCCAAAAACGGCATTCACTACCCGTTATGGGTTGTATGAGTATACTGTCATGTCATTTGGTCTCACTAATGCTCCAGCTACCTTCATGAGGCTAATGAACTCGATCTTCCACGAGTATCTTGACAAGTTCGTCATCATCTACATTGATGATATCCTCATCTATTCCAAAACCGACGAAGAGCATGATGAACATCTTCGCCTAGTTCTGACCAAGCTCCGCGAACATCGCCTCTATGCTAAGTTCTCAAAGTGTGAGTTCTGGCTAAAGGAACTCGTCTTCCTAGGTCATGTGGTGTCAGCTTACGGAGTGTCCGTTATACCTGACAAGATTCAGTCGATTCTGGATTGGCCTACCCCAAAGTCTGTCAAAGACATCCGCAGCTTCCTTGGGTTAGCGGGTTACTACCGCCGATTCATCGAAGGTTTCTCCAAGATAGCCAAAGCTTTGACCGACCTTCTTAAGAAAGACAAGAAGTTTGTCTGGACGGAAAAGGCTGAAGAGAGTTTCCAAACCCTAAAAGTCAAACTCACGACCACTCCTGTACTTGTCCTTCCAGACACCGACAAAGACTTTGTAGTCTATTGTGATGCATCCCTCCAAGGTTTGGGCTGTGTATTGATGCAAGAAGGGCATGTTGTCGCCTATGCTTCCCGTCAACTCAAACCACATGAGCAAAACTACCCTACTCATGATCTAGAGCTTGCTGCTGTGGTTCATGCTCTAAAGCAATGGAGGCCCTACCTGTTGGGTAACCGTTGCGAGATCTTCTCTGACCATCAAAGTCTAAAGTACCTTTTCACTCAACCGGATCTGAACCTCCGACAGAGAAGATGGTTGGAGCTAATCAAGGACTATGATGTGACCCTCAACTATCAGCCTGGCAAGGCCAATGTCGTGGCCGACGCCCTGAGCCGCAAGTCTTATTGCAATACCCTAATGGTTGAGCGAGCTCAGCCCGCTCTTCATGAAGAATTCACACGACTGAATCTGGAGATTGTTCCCTCTGGATATTTGGCCAACCTAGAGATCAAATCCACCCTCGAGGATGATATCAAGGCTGCCCAGCAAAATGATGCTGAAATCCTCGAGATCAAGGAGAAGATAGCCAATGGGAAAGCCAAATGTTTCTCGATTGATGACAATGGTGTCGTCTACTTCGGTAACCGTCTGGTGGTGCCCAAGAGTGGGAATACAAAAGAGTTGATCCTCTCCGAAGCTCACGAGTCACCCATCTCTATTCATCCGGGTAGCACCAAGATGTACCAAGATCTTCGCCCTCAATTCTGGTGGTCTTGCATGAAGCGCGAGATCGCCGAGTATGTCGCTGAGTGTGACGTCTGTCGCCGGGTAAAAGCTGAACATCAAAGGCCAGCTGGTACTCTCCGCCCCATAGCCATTCCCGAATGGAAATGGGATGAAGTTGGCATGGACTTCATTACCGGATTCCCAAGGTCTCAGAAGGGAAATAATGCAATTTGGGTAGTCATCGATCGCCTATCCAAAGTCGCCCATTTTCTTCCTGTCCGTGAGGATATCAATGCCAGTCAGCTTGCAGAGTTATATGCAACCCGGATTGTTCCGTTGCATGGAGTTCCGTTAAGGATTATCTCTGATAGGGGAAGTCTGTTCGTATCCAGATTTTGGCGAAGTTTCCAAACTGCTATGGGAACCCGTCTCAACTTTAGTACAGCTTATCATCCTCAAACCGATGGCCAAACTGAAAGGGTCAACCAAGTTCTGGAGGACATGCTTCGGGCATGTGTCATTTCCTTCGGAAAAGGTTGGGAAAAGTATCTTCCCTTCGCTGAGTTTTCCTACAACAACAGTTATCAAGCTAGTCTGCAGATGGCCCCCTTTGAGGTTCTCTATGGACGGAAATGTCGGACCCCTCTAAACTGGTCTGAAACCGGTGAGAGGCCACTCTTTGGTCCTGATGTAATCAATGAGGCTGAAGAGAAAGTCCACATCATTCGGGAGAATCTGAAGATTGCCCAGTCCAGGCAGAAGAGCTACTATGATAAGCATCATCAGGAGGTTCACTATGAAATTGGTGACAAAGCCTATCTTCGAGTCTCTCCCCTCCGAGGCGTTCGTCGCTTCGGGATCAAGGGAAAATTGGCACCCCGTTTCGTTGGTCCTTTCACCGTCCTAGCCAAGCGAGGTGATCTCTCCTATCAACTCGAGCTCCCAGAAAATTTCCCGGATGTGCATGATGTCTTCCATGTGTCTCAACTCCGTCGTTGCTTTAAAGATCCTATCCGTGGGGTCAATCATGAAGAGTTGGATATCCAGGAAGATCTGACTTACCGTGAGCATCCTGTCCGCATCTTGGATGAATCGGAAAGGAAGACTCGCAATAAATCCATCAAGTTCCTCAAAATCCAGTGGTCTAACCATTCTGAAGACGAAGCAACCTGGGAAAGTGAAACTAGTCTTCGTCAGGAATACCCCGCCTTCTTCACTCCAGCTTAGAATCTCGGGACGAGATTCCTGTAAGGGGGATAGAGTTGTAACAGCCCCACTTTTGGACCCAGAAAATTTGAGTAAAATTTTCACTTTTTGCATCTCTTTGCATCATGGCATAGTTATTCAATTTGCTTCACCTGAAATAATAAGGGAGCAACACTTTAGAAACCAAAGGTGATGAAGTGAGTGGTGAACAAATTGCAAAGCAACTAATCATATTTGTCCAGGAAGTTCTAACTAATAACAAATCTATTTGTGTTAAATATTAATGCAATTGCAAATTCAGTTATTTAAATAAAACCCTAAAATGCAAGAGGGCAATTATTGAAATGTTACCACATGGAATATTTTCCAAATGGGCTGAAACTTTTACCACAGGTTCTAAATGATATATGTGGGCTCTGTAAATTTTTGCAGAATTTTTAAAATTATTTAAGAGCCTCAATTAAATAGAAAAGGCTGCTGTTCATTTAAAGAAATAAAAACAGAAAAGAGAAAAGGAAAGAAACCTGACAGAGGGGACCCACCTGTCATCCCTATCCCTGTGGCGACAGTGCGCGATGGCCGCGCCCCCACCACGGCCTCCACCGTCGCTCCCTCGCTCCCCTGGCCCCCCTTGGAGGTTAAAGAGGCCTCCCTCGACCGCGCGCTCCTCCTGCCCCCTCCTTTTTCCCCTGCTGCAGGAAACCCTAGAGCCGCCGCCATGCCCGTGACCTAGCTCGAGCCCGCCGCCGCGCCGCCGCTGATTGGAGCGTCCCGGAGCAGATCGAAGAGCACCGGGAGAACCGCCTCGTCCTCTTCTTCCTCACTCTCCAGTTAATCGAGCTCGGGAGCCCGGGATCGACGCGAGCATCCTCGTCCTATCCGCCTCTGCCGCCGGCCGCCGAGCACGATTCCGGCGACGTCAGCCCTCCTCCGCCTCCGCCAAGTCCACCAGCACGCTCAGGGTGAGCTCACGGTCCTCGGAGACGTCTCCCCCTCGTTTTTCCCCCTCTGGTTCGCCGGTTCCGTTTAGGCCGAGCTAGCCCCGCCGCCGTAGCACGCCGCCGGCGCTCCTCCGGCGACCACTTGGTCACCACCGCCGCCACCTAAGTCGCCTACACGCGTAGATTCGTTTGGTAGCCTCCGTTAGGTCCAAAACGCACGCGTTCGACGACTGCGTGATCGCCTTGCCGCCGGCCGCCGTCGCGCCGCGCCGGTCTTGGCGTCCCCGCGCCAGTCAAACCTGCGGGTGGGCCGCAGGCCGACGTGGCAGGCCAGCGTGGCCGCTTGCCCCACCCGGCTGTCTCTGCGGCTAGCTCCAGCCCGGGTGTAAATCGTTTCGGGCCGAAATTCTGGTTTTTGTAAAATTGGCAGAAAATGATGTTGAACTTCAAAATGGCATAACTTTTGAACCACTTGTCCAAAAATTGCAAATAATATGTCAAAATGCTCAGCACTAAAATGTCTATCTGTTAGTACCTTTGGTTAATTTAATTTGTCAAAATAAATTGCCTTTAATTGCTGAATACTAAAATGGCAGAAATAATGTCGAAATTGTAAATTCCATAACTTGAGTTCTATATGTCCAAAAATTGTGTTCAATAGCTAAAAATGATCAGTGGACAATAAGCTATCACTCTATGCCATTTTAGAGAATTGGAGAAATTAAAGTTAGTGCTGTTTACCAAAAATTGCTAAAATGGCAGATTTAAGTCCCGTTTTGAATAATTCATAACTTGGTGAATAATACTTCAAAAATTGCAAATGATATACCAAAATGACCAGCAAGGAAAATGCTATCTACCTATGTTAATATCACAGCATGCAAATAACTTTTACTTTGATGTCATTTTCGAATTGGTTAAAATGATTTAAATTGCTTAACCGTTTAAATCACTATTTCCTCACCGTTAATCGGAAAAATGCAAACAAGGTACCAAAACGATCAGTGGGTTAATATCTATCAAATAATGTCATTTTCATGCATATTTACCTCATATTTAAGTACTGGACATTTTGGATATTCACCTAATTCACTAAGTTAAAGATGGAGTTTTGACCCGTTAATCACAATATTTATTTTAGGGGTTCCATTTAACTTGTGGGAGATGCCCAATACCTTTCCAATGCATAATATGACCATATCATCATGGTTGTGCATTGCACCTTGTATTCTTGTTATTTATTTCCTTTCTTGTGTTGTTTGTGTTTCGGTAGATTCTGGAGTCGAGGTTCCACCACAATACCTTGACAACCAGCGCGACCAGTACTACCAGCAAGGCTAGAGCTAACCTAACCTTCTTGGCATATCTCATACTTACCCAAGTATTTTTATCCACCATACTATTATTGCATTCGATTCTGGTGACAAGTTTTGGTCAGTGTATAGAATATCCTATCACTTGCATGCTCCCTGAACCATTACCTGTTTCCCCACCTATTAACCATAGGTTGAAGTGTTGGCCTGAGATAATCTATGTCTGTTGTATGTCATGCTTAGATATGCTTAGCCATGCTTAGTCGAATGCTTAAGTTGTCCGTTGGATATTTCCATGCTTGTGAAGTTGAATGAAATGTCGGACAGTGGTGGTTACTTGTGTACTAATTAATTGCTAAAAGGCTTGGATGAGTTGCCAACAAGGTTGCTGGTGTCTTTCCTCATTCTTGCCGCCTAGGTGCGAGTTCTCATCGCTTGAACCAAGAACCGATCGTGCTTCCAAAGGTGGGAGTATGGGCTCCTTACTAACCGAATAATTAGTGCGGGCGTATCCAAGGGTCCTCTAGTTTGCGCTTTCCATTTGCGAGTGTGTGGCCGATGGATGAAGATGAAAAAGATGATGTGATGACGATGATGGTGATAGGAGTGGTGATGGGGCAGGGTGTTGAAATAGGCGCTGAACTTGTCCTGTCGTCACGATGACCCTTGGATAGTCTCATGCTTTGTAAAGGTTTAACCGCGCCTGCCCTGCCGGCTTTCCCCGGAAGAGAGCTAATTGTACAGGCAAGGGGTCGGACGGTACCAATGGGTAAATTAGTACACCCCTGCAGGGTTTAATCTTTTCGAAAAGCCGTGTCCACGGTTATGGACAAATCTTGGTGAGATAGGTGAGATCATAGAGAACCTGAACCTTTAATCAAATGGCAGCTAGAGGTTGCATAATCAACGTGTGATAAAGGTTCATTTCCTCGAGGGTGATTCGAGGGAGTGCCTTGGTGGAGATAAGTAGTGTTTCTGAATACAGTAGGTTCCCCGTGAACCGAAGAGAAAAGTGTTACCCTCTTATCCCCTTATGAAAACCTTCTGATTAGACGATGCCATGAGTCCTAGTCTTCGGAAGGAAAAACTAGCTTTATGCAAAACACCCATTTATATAGCTTTGAAGCCTCCGTCAGCATCGGGCCTATATCGCCCTACTAATTCTTGCGAGTACGTCGTACTCAGCCTTGCTTTGTTGCTTATTATTTGTTTCAGAGGAGGACGCCACCGAACTGGAAGGTGGGTTCTACGTTGACTTCGACGAGTAGTCTGGGGTTCCCAGGTGGCAGCTTGGGACGTCATGAAACAGGCTGGCACGGGATGTTTATCTATAGGCCTCTTAGGCCATAATTTGGATCTTGTTGTTTAGACAACTTTAATTTGCTTCCGCTTGTTGTAATGATGGGTCAGTGACCTCTGATGTGTCATTTGCTATCTTTCTCAATTATATGAGTTGAACTATGATATCTTTGTGTCGTAGAGTCTGTGATGTGCCAGTTCGTTCCACAAGTCTCGGTCTCTTTACTATACATGGAAGCGATGTCTGAGCTTATGGCATGATTGAGGTGTTGTGTGCCGATGATCCATTCCGAGCACACCTGCCAAGGAGTATTGGCCTGGGATTGGTAAACCCAGTAACCCTCAATTGTGTAGCATGACCGGTTACACAACGTTCCACTGTATAGTTCTGGGGTCGGGGCGCTACACTGGCCGAGCTAGGGTTTAGGCAGCTTTGAGTTTAGATTAAAAATAGTCCATAGACTTTGAGCTCGTTGGTGAAGCATCCCTCCGGGGACGGCGATGCCGTTTATCAGTTTGTAATAAAGATTGCTACGAGGGGGCTTGTGTTCATCAAGTGTTATCATGCTTAGGCTAGAGGCGTGGTGATCTCCATCACGTTGCTTGCTGGATTCTTTCCTCGTCTTCCGGTGACGTTCATCGATCGTTATTGGGAGATTTATATCCGGGTTACTCGCTGTGAAAGATCGGGCAAAACTCATAGGATCATTCCCCTCGATCATTATCATGTGGTATCAGATTTCTGGGTTGCTCACGGCGAGGTTGAGTTGATCGATTTCAATAGATCCGTTGATTGGGAGGAGTTTGATTTGTGATTGTTCTTCATCCGAGCAGTTGACAGATCAGGAGATTGGCTCGTGTTTATGTTTGCGTGGCAGAGAATGGATCGAGTTCCTTGCCTTGGCTGAGGTTGCGATCGAGCAAGGGCAGATCGTGTTGCAGCGAGAGAATCAAGGAGTCTGGATCGGACGTACTGGACACTATCGGAATATCTGGTTCCCCGAGACCCGGATTATCCGGTTTTGTGCGATCAGCAAAAAAAAAAGGAAAGTACAGATTGGCTGGTACGTGGATAGCTGGGACACCTTTAGGGTTTTTCCCGTCGCGATCGGAATATCCAGTTGGTTTCGGACCGGATTATCCGGTCACTTCCAGTACCGGAAAATTCTGGTCCTTAGCCGTTTTTTTCTTCGAGTTTCGTTTCGATCGGAATATTCGGTTGGATACGGATCGTATTATCCGGTCAGTACCAGTACAGGCTGTGACGGAAACGTCGTGATTCCAAGATGAGTTCATTCCGTTCAGTTCGTGTGAAGGCTCCAAACTATGAGGATGTATATTATGACTACACTACTACTGTGGTCGGGTATGCACTTGATTCCGCACCTATACACTGGAGGTTGGAGAATTCAGCTACATATTCAGAATTTCAGACTTGGGAATCGGTAATGGACCAGGGGTTCGCAAGGTGTCCTGAACTCACTAGCACTTTTGGTGGGCGTCTTGAATATGTTATTGCACATCGACGTGTGGATGAGACTGTGGCTGGATGGTGGAAGGATGAGCAGTCCGCGAAGGACAACACAGTTGGAAAATCTAGTTGGAAAGATTTCAAACAATTTTTGCGTGCTAGATTTTTGGAGAAGTCCACGGAGATGGACAAGGTGGTTATTCCTGAGAATGTTGTACCATTGAGAGGGCTGAATATGCAACTCAAGAGAGTACATAATGATGCTTGCATGACGGCCGATAGAGGATAGCGATGGAATTTATTTCAGGCGCAGTGTATGATCAAAGGCAAAGCATGCAAGTTGATGATTGACAGCGGTAGCTACTGTAATGGAATTAGCAAGGCGGTAGTTGAAACTTTGGGGTTGTCCACATGGCGTATTCCTGAACCGAAGCATGTTGAGTGGTTGAATAGCTGCGGTATGCTGAAGGTTACACATAAGGTACGTGTGCCATTTACAGTTGGTGACTATGTTGATGAGGTTGAGTGCGATGTGTTGCTATTGGACGTGTGTGGGTTGTTACTTGGACGTCCATGGCAGTATGATCGCAATGCTATGCATGCTGGAAGAGCAAATACATATTCGTTTGTGCATGATGGCAAACAGCGGACTTTGAAGCCTATGCAAGATGATCAAATCAAGTCCGATGTGGTGCTGGTGGTGCGCAAGGGGAAGTTGCGCAAGGCTAAGCCAAAGCCAAGGCTAGCTAAGTTGCAGCAAGAGGAGCATGATGCAAGGAGCGTTGGTACTGAAACTGATTCAGCCTGCATGTAGATGACGAGCCAGTTGTTCTTGTTGGTGACAAGCCGGTTGAAGAAAGGAGGGATATTGCAGCATATGTTCCAGTTTGTGTTGACACAGGTGTTCAGACCGATGACATTTGTGCTGATCGTGTCCCGGTGCATGTGCCGCGGGACGACAAGCGCAGTTTTGTTACTACACCTGTGAGGCGTTTGGTTGGAGCAGCAGTACGTGTGCATAAAGGCAAGGATGGACGTGTTCATCAGTTGTGTGGCCCAGGCATTACTCATCTTGTGCAGGGTCGTGCAAAGCAGATTCATGTTCAGCAACACGAGGTTCCAGCAAGAGCTGAGAAGAAGAAGATGGTGGCGCTTAGGTCCAAGCTCATGTGGAGAAGGAAAGAGATGCAGCCGCCCAAGACTGTGTCAAGTCGAGCAGGCCGAGCGGGAGGATGTGGTGAGGAAGGCAAGCAAGACTTGACGATGGAGAAGACGCGTGCTGATTTTGTTGACATCACGTCACCCTTTCGAGCAGACCCTCACGCGTTGGGGAAAACACTTTTTGAAGGGGGGGAGGATGATATGGGCACGACGGAGGAGGTGCAGCCCAATTTCAGGACTCCGCCAAGCTAGTATATTTTGTATCAGTATTATTTGTAATAATTGGTTTTAAATAATTATTAGAGTTGAGTATGGGCCTGTCCAACTCAACTAGGGCGTGGCCCACTAGTGGGGCGGTACTGTAGCGCGTACTGTAGCTACAGTGCGGCCGCACCCCCTCACCCATATAAGGGGCTGGCCGAGCTAGGGTTTAGGCAGCTTTGAGTTTAGATTAAAAACAGTCCATAGACTTTGAGCTCGTTGGTGAAGCATCCCTCCGGGGACGGCGATGCCGTTTATCAGTTTGTAATAAAGATTGCTGCGAGGGGGCTTGTGTTCATCAAGTGTTATCGTGCTCAGGCTAGAGGCGTGGTGATCTCCATCACGTTGCTTGCTGGATTCTTTCCTCGTCTTCAGGTGACGTTCATCGATCGTTATTGGGAGATTTCTATCCGGGTTACTCGCTGTGAAAGATCGGGCAAAACTCATAGGATCATTCCCCTCGATCATTATCATGTGGTATCAGATTTCTGGGTTGCTCACGGCGAGGTTGAGTTGATCGATTTCAATAGATCCGTTGATTGGGAGGAGTTTGATTTGTGATTGTTCTTCATCCGAGCAGTTGACAGATCAGGAGATTGGCTCGTGTTTATGTTTGCGTGGCAGAGAATGGATCGAGTTCCTTGCCTTGGCTGAGGTTGCGATCGAGCAAGGGCAGATCGTGTTGCAGCGAGAGAATCAAGGAGTCTGGATCGGACGTACTGGACACTATCGGAATATCCGGTTCCCCGAGACCCGGATTATCCGGTTTGGTGCGATCAGCAAAAAAAAAGGAAAGTGCAGATTGGCTGGTACGTGGATAGCTGGGACACCTTTAGGGTTTTTCCCGTCGCGATCGGAATATCCAGTTGGTTTCGGACCGGATTATCCGGTCGCTTCCAGTACCGAAAAATTCTGGTCCTTAGCCTTTTTTTCTTCGAGTTTCGTTTCGATCGGAATATCCGGTTGGATACGGATCGGATTATCCGGTCAGTACCAGTACAGGCTGTGACGGAAACGTCGTGATTCCAAGATGAGTTCATTCCGTTCAGTTCGTGTGAAGGCTCCAAACTATGAGGATGTATATTATGACTACACTACTACTGTGGTCGGGTATGCACTTGATTCCGCACCTATACACTGGAGGTTGGAGAATTCAGCTACATATTCAGAATTTCAGACTTGGGAATCGGTAATGGACCAGGGGTTCGCAAGGTGTCGTGAACTCACTAGCACTTTTGGTGGGCGTCTTGAATATGTTATTGCACATCGACGTGTGGATGAGACTGTGGCTGGATGGTGGAAGGATGAGCAGTCCGCGAAGGACAACACAGTTGGAAAATCTAGTTGGATAGATTTCAAACAATTTTTGCGTGCTAGATTTTGGGAGAAGTCCACGGAGATGGACAAGGTGGTTATTCCTGAGAATGTTGTACCATTGAGAGGGCTGAATATGCAACTCAAGAGAGTACATAATGATGCTTGCATGACGGCCGATAGAGGACAGCGATGGAATTTATTTCAGGCGCAGTGTATGATCAAAGGCAAAGCATGCAAGTTGATGATTGACAGCGGTAGCTACTGTAATGGAATTAGCAAGGCGGTAGTTGAAACTTTGGGGTTATCCACATGGCGTATTCCTGAACTGAAGCATGTTGAGTGGTTGAATAGCTGCGGTATGCTGAAGGTTACACATAAGGTACGTGTGCCATTTACAGTTGGTGACTATGTTGATGAGGTTGAGTGCGATGTGTTGCTATTGGAGGTGTGTGGGTTGTTACTTGGACGTCCATGGCAGTATGATCGCAATGCTATGCATGCTGGAAGAGCAAATACATATTCGTTTGTGCATGATGGCAAACAGCGGACTTTGAAGCCTATGCAAGATGATCAAATCAAGTCCGATGTGGTGCTGGTGGTGCGCAAGGGGAAGTTGCGCAAGGCTAAGCCAAAGCCAAGGCTAGCTAAGTTGCAGCAAGAGGAGCATGATGCAAGGAGCGTTGGTACTGAAACTGATTCAGCCGTGCATGTAGATGACGAGCCAGTTGTTCTTGTTGGTGACAAGCCGGTTGAAGAAAGGAGGGATATTGCAGCATATGTTCCAGTTTGTGTTGACACAGGTGTTCAGACCGATGACATTTGTGCTGATCGTGTCCCGGTGCATGTGCCGTGGGACGACAAGCGCAGTTTTGTTACTACACCTGTGAGGCGTTTGGTTGGAGCAGCAGTACGTGTGCATAAAGGCAAGGATGGACGTGTTCGTCAGTTGTGTGGCCCAGGCATTACTCATCTTGTGCAGGGTCGTGCAAAGCAGATTCATGTTCAGCAACACGAGGTTCCAGCAAGAGTTGAGAAGAAGAAGATGGTGGCGCTTAGGTCCAAGCTCATGTGGAGAAGGAAAGAGATGCAGCCGCCCAAGACTGTGTCAAGTCGAGCAGGCCGAGCGGGAGGATGTGGTGAGGAAGGCAAGCAAGACTTGACGATGGAGAAGACGCGTGCTGATTTTTTTGACATCACGACACCCTTTCGAGCAGACCCTCACGCGTTGGGGACAACGCTTTTTGAAGGGGGGGAGGATGATATGGGCACGACGGAGGAGGTGCAGCCCAATTTCAGGACTCCGCCAAGCTAGTATATTTTGTATCAGTATTATTTGTAATAATTGGTTTTAAATAATTATTAGAGTTGAGTATGGGCCTGTCCAACTCAACTAGGGCGTGGCCCACTAGTGGGGAGGTACTGTAGCGCGTACTGTAGCTACAGTGCGGCCGCACCCCCTCACCCATATAAGGGGCTGGCCGAGCTAGGGTTTAGGCAGCTTTGAGTTTAGATTAAAAACAGTCCATAGACTTTGAGCTCGTTGGTGAAGCATCCCTCCGGGGACGGCGATGCCGTTTATCAGTTTGTAATAAAGATTGCTGCGAGGGGGCTTGTGTTCATCAAGTGTTATCGTGCTCAGGCTAGAGGCGTGGTGATCTCCATCATGTTGCTTGCTGGATTCGTTCCTCTTCTCAGGTTGACGTTCATCGATCGTAATTGGGAGATTATTATCCGGGTTACTCGCTGTGAAAGATCGGGCAAAACTCATAGGATCATCCCCTTGATCCATTATCATGTGGTATCAGATTTCTGGGTTGCTCACGGCGAGGTTGAGTTGATCGATTTCAATAGATCCGTTGATTGGGAGGAGTTTGATTTGTGATTGTTCTTCATCCGAGCAGTTGACAGATCAGGAGATTGGCTCGTGTTTGTGTTTGCGTGGCAGAGATTGGATCGAGTTCCTTGCCTTGGCTGAGGCTGCGATCGAGCAAGGGCAGATCGTGTTGCAGCGAGAGAATCAAGGAGTCTGGATCGGACGTACTGGACACTATCGGAATATCCGGTTCCCCGAGACCCGGATTATCCGGTTTGGTGCGATCAGCAAAAAAAAAAGGAAAGTGCAGATTGGCTGGTACGTGGATAGCTGGGACACCTTTAGGGTTTTTCCCGTCGCGATCGGAATATCCAGTTGGTTTCGGACCGGATTATCCGGTCGCTTCCAGTACCGAAAAATTCTGGTCCTTAGCCTTTTTTTCTTCGAGTTTCGTTTCGATCGGAATATCCGGTTGGATACGGATCGGATTATCCGGTCAGTACCAGTACAGGCTGTGACGGAAACGTCGTGATTCCAAGATGAGTTCATTCCGTTCAGTTCGTGTGAAGGCTCCAAACTATGAGGATGTATATTATGACTACACTACTACTGTGGTCGGGTATGCACTTGATTCCGCACCTATACACTGGAGGTTGGAGAATTCAGCTACATATTCAGAATTTCAGACTTGGGAATCGGTAATGGACCAGGGGTTCGCAAGGTGTCGTGAACTCACTAGCACTTTTGGTGGGCGTCTTGAATATGTTATTGCACAACGACGTGTGGATGAGACTGTGGCTGGATGGTGGAAGGATGAGCAGTCCGCAAAAGACAACACAGTTGGAAAATCTAGTTGGATAGATTTCAAACAATTTTTGCGTGCTAGATTTTGGGAGAAGTCCACGGAGATGGACAAGGTGGTTATTCCTGAGAATGTTGTACCATTGAGAGGGCTGAATATGCAACTCAAGAGAGTACATAATGATGCTTGCATGACGGCCGATAGAGGACAGCGATGGAATTTATTTCAGGCGCAGTGTATGATCAAAGGCAAAGCATGCAAGTTGATGATTGACAGCAGTAGCTACTGTAATGGAATTAGCAAGGCGGTAGTTGAAACTTTGGGGTTATCCACATGGCGTATTCCTGAACTGAAGCATGTTGAGTGGTTGAATAGCTGCGGTATGCTGAAGGTTACACATAAGGTACGTGTGCCATTTACAGTTGGTGACTATGTTGATGAGGTTGAGTGCGATGTGTTGCCATTGGAGGTGTGTGGGCTGTTACTTGGACGTCCATGGCAGTATGATCGCAATGCTATGCATGCTGGAAGAGCAAATACATATTCGTTTGTGCATGATGGCAAACAGCGGACTTTGAAGCCTATGCAAGATGATCAAATCAAGTCCGATGTGGTGCTGGTGTTGCGCAAGGAGAAGTTGCATAAAGCTAAGACAAAGCCAAGGCTAGCTAAGTTGCAGCAAGAGGAGCATGATGCAAGGAGCGTTGGTACTGAAACTGATTTAGCCGTGCATGTAGATGACGAGCCAGTTGTTCTTGTTGGTGACAAGCCGGTTGAAGAAAGGAGGGATATTGCAGCATATGTTCCAGTTTGTGTTGACACAGGTGTTCAGACCGATGACATTTGTGCTGATCGTGTCCCGGTGCATGTGCCGTGGGACGACAAGCGCAGTTTTGTTACTACACCTGTGAGGCGTTTGGTTGGAGCAGCAGTACGTGTGCATAAAGGCAAGGATGGACGTGTTCATCAGTTGTGTGGCCCAGGCATTACTCATCTTGTGCAGGGTCGTGCAAAGCAGATTCATGTTCAGCAACACGAGGTTCCAGCAAGAGTTGAGAAGAAGAAGATGGTGGCGCTTAGGTCCAAGCTCATGTGGAGAAGGAAAGAGATGCAGCCGCCCAAGACTGTGTCAAGTCGAGCAGGCCGAGCGGGAGGATGTGGTGAGGAAGGCAAGCAAGACTTGACGATGGAGAAGACGCATGCTGATTTTGTTGACATCACGTCACCCTTTCGAGCAGACCCTCACGCGTTGGGGACAACGCTTTTTGAAGGGGGGGAGGATGATATGGGCACGACGGAGGAGGTGCAGCCCAATTTCAGGACTCCGCCAAGCTAGTATATTTTGTGTCAGTATTATTTGTAATAATTGGTTTTAAATAATTATTAGAGTTGAGTATGGGCCTGTCCAACTCAACTAGGGCGTGGCCCACTAGTGGGGCGGTACTGTAGCGCGTACTGTAGCTACAGTGCGGCCGCACCCCCTCACCCATATAAGGGGCTGGCCGAGCTAGGGTTTAGGCAGCTTTGAGTTTAGATTAAAAACAGTCCATAGACTTTGAGCTCGTTGGTGAAGCATCCCTCCGGGGACGGCGATGCCGTTTATCAGTTTGTAATAAAGATTGCTGTGAGGGGGCTTGTGTTCATCAAGTGTTATCGTGCTCAGGCTAGAGGCGTGGTGATCTCCATCACGTTGCTTGCTGGATTCTTTCCTCGTCTTCAGGTGACGTTCATCGATCGTTATTGGGAGATTTCTATCCGGGTTACTCGCTGTGAAAGATCGGGCAAAACTCATAGGATCATTCCCCTCGATCATTATCAGACAAGTACACATCATATTGTCTCCTCCGCGTGCCACAACCAAAAGGACGTCCAAGATTAGTCCACTCTCCAAGAAGCAATTGGAAATCATCGCCGAGATGAAGGCCGACATCGCCAAGTTCAAGATAGAGCTCGACGCCAATGATGCCAAGCTCAAGGACAACTTCGAGATCGAGCAAGCCGAGCTCAAGACCATCCGCGAGGAATTCATCACCGGTTTATCCAAGTTCTTCAAGTCCTCACAAGACAATTCACCGAGCATATTATCCACTCCACTACAAGATGGTGACCATGAAGATGGTGAGAAGATGGTGAGCATGGGATTTTCCCTTTGACCAAGGAGGCGAGCAATGAAGAGACTACCACTTGTGATGGTGAGCCAAGTGAAGAGGTTGAGCATGGGAGTTTCCCTTCATCCAAGGCGGCGAATGGAGTTGAGCATACCGAGCCTATCCCTATGTGCTTGAATGATGAGATGGCACCAATCCTATATAAGTATGAGAGCCACTTAGCCCACTTGAGTGAGAGTGATTGTGAGTTGAGTGCCTCCACCATATGTGAGTTTGAGTGTTTCCATTTTGAGGGAATGAGTGATACACCACTTGAGTTGGGAGAGGTATTTGATAGGTCAAGTGAGGCCATTTCAATTTCTAACAACTTACCCTCTACCTCTAGTGTGTTTCGTCATGTTCTACTAGGTTCCACGGATGATGAGATGCCAAGCCTCGACATGATGGTGCCTATTATGGAGAAGATGTACATGTAGGATGAAAACGATGCCACCCCATGTCTACATCAAGATGGACAAGTCGGCCACATAGACGCTGCTATCTCTACCACAACACCTACATCTCATGAGCGGGACTACAAAGGTACGCATATGGGTGTTGATGATGCCATGATCCCACTAGTGGACATGATGACTTGTGATTGCTTGCATGCTATGGATGATCATTTTGATGTCACCTATGCTTCTTTCATATTCCCATGTGATACTTTGTCCGAAACCAATGTTGATCATGTGGAATTACCAATTTGTGATGATCCTTCCATATATATGCCTTGTTATGAAACTTTCGAATTTTCTCCCATTGCTGCATCCAAGAAGTTGAACAATTTCTCTTTCCAATGCTTGGTTTGCAATAATGTTGCTATGATTTCTTATGAGAATGCCCCCTTAGCTTTCTCAAAATTTGGAGATTGTTCCTCTTTCCATGTTGAGAATTTCTCACCTTTCCTTTTGCATAGTGACCAACCACATATGTCATACATTACTTTTGATTTTGGTGTGTTTGGTGATGTGCAAATGGAAAGAAGCATCATGATGGATGATGCATTCATGTACCATGCACACAATTTCTTTTTATGGAATTGCGTGTGTAATGTTTCCTGCTCCATAATGTCAACCTCAATTGAGCATGAGTTGACCAAAAGAGCTCTTGAGAGCATTTTGCATGAGAGTTGTGGATCGATTCCGCCTCTTTTTCCTTTCCCAAGTTTTGCATCGAACAAATTGAACAATTTCTCTTTCCTTTGGTTCGGGTGCAAACATGTGAGTGCTTTTGTTTTCCATTGCGACATTCATGCTCCCTTGATCATCCTTGTAGATGATTTATGTGTTGCAAAAAGTATGATGGAAAATTGTTCTTTCCGCTGGCTTGATCGCAACCATAATGATATCTTGAGCATGTGTTGTCATGAGTCCTTTGGATGTTGTCTTATTGGTGATGGGGGAATACCCAACCGGGTAGGCCCAGAAGTGCGGGTTGGACCACAAGACCCGGGTGGCCCAGCAGCCCACCCGGAGGATCATATCAAGGGAAGGCCAAGCCCGCAACCTGGTGGGACAACTCGACTCAGACCCGGGTTCGATAGAAGACGGCGGTGGAGATGAAGATTGCGTTCCAAGTAACCTGGCTTCATCTACAGCCGTAGGATAAGCTCCAAACCGACCCGAATACATCTTGTAAACCCTAGCCGACTCGGTATAAAAGGGCGGCTAGGGGGAAACCCTAAGGAAGACACCCTTTTCCACCTCATAGACACTTTGCGCCGGAGCCGATCTATGCTCATGCGCAACCCGCCATTCGCACACCTTGTACACCCCATCGATCTAATATAATCTAGCAGGAGTAGGTCTTTACCTCGCAAAGAGGGGCCAAACCTGGGTAAACTCGTGTGTGTCGACCCCCTCGTGATTCCTACGTCATCTTGCTCCGCGCATTCAAGTCACTCGATGGCATCTGTCTCAAGAAACCCTCGACAGTTGGCGCCCACCGTGGGGCCAGCGACTGCTGGAGTTTACTTTGCGAGGGGTGCAATCCCGCCCGCGGAGGATGTCGTCTTCGACATCTACCACGAGCACAATGGCGTCGTCTACGTACTCGACGCCCACACTTATGGCGCACCAATCTCGCGCTACGCGCTCATCCCCTTTGGGACTGCCGTCACCGCCTTCGTCGGTTTCTGCGGATCATCTGAGGAGGTCGCCCCTACCAACAGCGACAACGCGACGCTTCCCATCTGCGAACCCAACTGCGTCGACACTGCCAACTCCATCGACAACGGCGACCCGGCCGTGGACCCCGAGTCTAACTCAGAGCGTATCCATGGCCCGGGGAACGGCAACGACACTGACACCGACCCTATCCTACCCGTCCTCGACTACGAGTCCGAGGGTTCGGCGGGTTCGGTGTCAAGTGGATCGGTGACCCCGGCCATGGTCGGCATGGCGGGGAACACCAACGCGACAATAGGTAACGACAACAACAACGACCCGCTCGCTACCCCAATTACCCCAGACAACGCCATCAAGTAGGCGAAAAAACTCGATGCACTCCGTGCTGCGATGGAGAAGCGGAGGACGGAGATTCGCCGCTAGGAGCAACTTGTCAAAACACAGAAGATAGCCCTGTCCATTGTCACGGAGTACCAGAAGAAACAGCAATCGCGCCTCCGGTTCGACGCCACAACACACATGCTCGACGACGCGTTCGCGCGCGAAGACACGGAGCTGGAGCGTGAACAGGAGCGGAATCGCCGGGACGGCACCCGGCAGGAAGACCCGCGGGAGCGCATGCCGCCCCCGCAGCCTAAAGCCAAGCCGCCGGCCGCGGTGGATGATCCCAGCCTCGCAGTCTTCAACACGTCGATTGACTGCATGGTAGCAGCCGCCTCGTTCTTCAACAAGATGAAGATAACGGGTCACCCCGGATGCGACGTCGCTGTCAAGCTGGTGAACAAGGCGGTGGAGCTGCAGGAGAACATGTCCACCAACAGCGGCAAGATGTACTCCAGATCGCACATCAGCGAGAGGGCCGAGTCGGCCCCGCACCGTGTCGAATAAGGCGACAGAGGGCCCAACACCGCTCGCCATCGGGCACACGATGAGCAAGCCGCATCAAGCTTCAGCCGATACCTCGGCTCGCCTCGGGCGATAATCGGCACACCATCAATGACAACCAAGCTCAGCGCCGCTCCAACGCCTCCGCTCCCGATCTGCGGGGCCACCTCAATAGCAAGCGGGCCGAGTCGGCACTCGCCGTGGACGATGAGTTTGGACTGCGCTGCTTCATCTCCACGATCCGCAAAGGGCGCTTCTGATAAGGGGCGGCCCGATCTTCTCGTGAGCTTGATGGTGGAAGATTGATAACTTGTGGAACACTGTGATCTCTCCTTGGATAGTCCCCGTTGCCAATGTAACAGATCCGAACCCTATGGATATTCGCAGCCTTACACACTTGCGCAACGCAGCCGTCGACTACGAAACGGTCCTGTACCTCCTTATTCCCAATGGAACAGCATGATAACACGCAAACTTTTCAGTAGAAGAATCACTAGATCGATGCGAATTGGTGATGATAATTTCAGATGAATGCTTGAAAAGCAATTCGGTCTAAAACTCTAGGGTTTATGTTTTAACGTAGTCTAACCTCTCTATGTCGCATCCCTCATCTATTTAAGGAGAGGAGGGGGTGCGGCACAACCAGCAACACAAAGTCTAACTCGACTTGGACTTGGACTCCTACGATACAAACCGACCTATAGTGGGTTCGGTCCAATTACTAGGCACGCATGCCCAACTTGCGTTGCACCAAAATATTGAAGTCTTGGTACGCCACTTGATGTGCTAGCGTGGCCTTTGGTGATTCCCTCCAATGAAGCTTGTGCGCCTGCCTCCCTCTCCTCCCTCGCGCATCTTCTGATATTGGAATCAGTTCTTGGTGCAATTGTCTTCACCTCCAATGCTTGTGTTATCAACAAACCTGATCATACATAAATGCATAGACTTAGGCAGTATAAAGTTCTCATCAACACAAACATCAGATTCAATTAAGAGTGAGTTCACCTGTTGCTCGAGTAGCTTGGTTCGAGCTCTTGTCATTGGTCCAATCCTCACTTCATTAGGCTTGTCTTGTGCAGCAACATCATCACCAGGAAAAGATGGTAAAGAACTAGGGATGTCCTCATCATCCTCCCCCCCTTGAAAAGGCGTCGTCCTCGACGCGTCAAGATCATCTCCGGTATATGGTGTCAAATCAGCAACATTGAAAGAATTGCTAACACCGAACTCATCAGCAGGAAGATCAATCTTGTACGCATTGTCATTGATTTTTGCTAGCACTTTATAAGGTCCAGCTCCTCGCGGCATCAGTTTAGACTTGCGCAGATTTGGGAACCTATCCTTGCAGAAGTGCACCCACACCATGTCACCCGGCTGAAACAACACCTCCTTGCGCTTCTTGTTGACACGCTGAGCTGTTTGCTTGCCCTTGTTCTCAATTGCTTCTCTGGTCTTGTCATGGATCTTCTTCACAAAATCAGCACGTTTTGAAGCCTCCATATTGACCCTCTCTTGCGATGGAAGTGGCAGCAAATCTAGCGGCGTAATTGGCTTGAAACCATACACCACCTCGAATGGACATAGCTGCGTGGTTGAGTGTACAGCCCGGTTATATGCAAACTCCACATGCGGTAGGCACTCTTCCCACTCCTTCAAATTTTTCTTGATCATGGTTCGCAGCAATGTGGAGAGCGTGCAATTAACCACCTCCGTTTGCCCATCTGTTTGGGGGTGACAAGTTGTACTGAATAGCAGCTTCGTTCCCAACTTCCCCCACAACGTCTTCCAAAAATAGCTCATAAACTTGACGTCTCGATCAGAAACAATAGTCCTTGGTACTCCATGCAAGCGCACTATGTCCCTGAAAAACAGATTAGCAATATGCGACGCATCGTCGCTTTTGTGGCAGGCAATAAAATGTGACATTTTAGAAAACCTATCAACTACCAAAAAATAGAATCATGTCCTCTCCTGGTTCTAGGCAATCCTAACACAAAATCCATGCTAATGTCTTCCCATGGAGAAGTAGGTGCAGGAAGAGGAGTATACAAACCATGAGGCTTCAGCTTGGACTTGCCTTATTGCAAGTAATGCAACGTTTT
The DNA here is from genome assembly GCA_012064385.1 of Puccinellia tenuiflora. Taxonomy (NCBI): domain Eukaryota; kingdom Viridiplantae; phylum Streptophyta; class Magnoliopsida; order Poales; family Poaceae; genus Puccinellia; species Puccinellia tenuiflora. The sequence goes on along the minus strand of QRDG01000062.1, from coordinate 1,705,465 downwards.
ACAAACCTGTCCACATCTCGCCTCATGCGTGGCCAATAGAAATGATCAGCCAACATCAACAACGTCTTCTCACGTCCAAAGTGTCCCATCAAACCGCCACTATGTGATTCCTGCAACAATAGCAAACGTATAGACGATTCTGGCACACACAACTTGTTAGCTCGAAACAGATATCCATCATGTATATGGTATTTTTCCCACGCTTTGACAGCAGAACACTTAGTAAAAGGCATGGCAAAATCAGCATCAATAGCATATAATTCACGCAAACTCTCTAAACCAGGAACTTTTACATCCAAATGTGTCAACAAAATATTTTTCCTAGAGAGAGCATCAGCAACCACATTGTCTTTTCCTTTCTTGTACTTAATAATGTATGGGAAAGATTCAATGAATTCAACCCACTTAGCATGACGTCTATTCAGATTTGATTGGCTCTTTAAAAATTTCAAAGCCTCATGATTAGAATGTATGATAAATTCTTTTGGCCACAAATAATGTTGCCAAACCTCAAGAACTCTAACAAGCGCATACAATTCTTTGTCATAAACAGGATAGTTCAATTGTGCACCATTTAATTTTTCAGAGAAAAATGCAACCGGTTTACCCTCTTGCATCAACACACCTCCTATTCCAATACCACTAGCATCACATTCAATATCAAATTGCTTATGGAAATCAGGAAGTACAAGCAAAGGTGCAGAAATCAAACGACGTTTAAGCTCATCAAAAGCAGCATCTTGGGCTGCGCCCCAAGCAAATTCAACACCTTTTTTAGTTAGATCATTCAAAGGTGCAGCAATAGAACTGAAGTCTTTCACAAAACGTCTATAAAAACCAGCTAAACCAAGAAAGCTTCGGATCTGACTAATATTCATGGGAGTAGTCCAATTTTTAATAGCTTCAATTTTGGATTCATCAACTTCTACTCCATTCTTAGAAACAACAAAACCCAGAAATATGACCTTGTCTTTGCAAAAAGTGCACTTAGCAAGATTACCATATAGTTTATTATCACGTAGCACTTGCAAAACTTGTCTAATATGATCACTATGCTCAGATTCATTGCGGCTGTATATTAATATATCATCAAAGTACACAACCACAAACTTGCCAATAAATTGCCTTAAAACATGATTCATTAACCTCATGAACGTACTAGGTGCATTAGTTAACCCAAAAGGCATGACTAACCACTCATATAAACCAAATTTCGTTTTAAAGGCAGTTTTCCACTCATCCCCTTCTTTCATCCTAATTTGATGATATCCACTACGCAAGTCAATTTTAGAGAATATAGCAGCACCACTTAATTCATCAAGCATGTCATCTAAACGTGGAATTGGATGACGATATCGTATAGTGATGTTGTTAATTGCTCTACAATCTACACACATGCGCCAAGTACCATCTTTCTTAGGAACCAAAATAACAGGAACAGCACAAGGACTTAGGCTTACTCTCACATAACCTTTATCAAGAAGTTCTTGTACTTGTCGCTGTATCTCCTTTGTTTCATCGGGGTTGGTGCGGTAGGGGGCTCGGTTTGGCAAAGATGCTCCTGGAATCAAGTCAATTTGATGCTCAATACCCCTCAATGGTGGCAAACCAGCGGGTACCTCCTCCGGAAACACATCGCCAAATTCCTGTAACACATGAGAAACATCAAGAGGAAGAGGGGTCATGTCGTTAGAAACTAGAATTTTGCCCTTGCACATAAGCACAATAGGGACTTGAGTGGGATCCTCACAAAACTCTCTCAAATCTGATTTGGTGGCTAACATGACTAGAAGACTCTTTCCCTCACTTGTCTTTTCACTCATGTGTGGCTTGTGGCTCTCACTCACCGAGGTAGTATGCTCTTGTCTATCTACTCTCTCACTCTCTTTTTCTAAATTCACTTCTGTTTTTTGACGAGATTCATTTACAATTTGCTGCGGTGTCATAGGCCTCATAGTAATATCTCTCCCATGCCAATTTAAGTGATATGTGTTGGCTCTCCCATTGTGCTGAACATTCCTATCAAACTGCCATGGGCGACCCAACAAAAGATGACATACGGACATGGGCACCACATCACACTCAACGGTGTCTTTATATGGTCCCATTTGAAACTCCACACGCACCATATAGCTGACCTTCATCTCCCCTTTGTCGCTCAGCCACTGAATATAATATGGATTGGGGTGCGGTATATACTTGAGTTTCAGTTTAGCGCAAAGATCCTTGCTTGCCAAATTCCTGCAGCTGCCACCATCCACTATAACCTTGCAAGCCATCTGAGGACCAACTACCGCCTTGGGTTGAAATAGATTACAACGTTGATCTTCAGAAATTTGCTTCACATGTAGAGTGTTTTGAGAACAAACAATAGTGGGAAAATGTGTGGCATAGGCATCAAGGGCACCATCACTTGAGTACCCATCATCATCCAAATCCGGAGAATCTGGATCAGCATCATCATCGGTTTCATACTCATTGTCCTCATTGATAATCATAACTTTCTTGTTTGGACACTCTTTCTTGAAGTGCCCTTTGCCTCCACAAGTGTGACACTTCATGTCCCTGTTTCGGCCTGTAGAAATTGAGGAACCAGCAGCACTAGCAGCAGGTTGTGCAGCTGTTTTTGCTCTTGAAACACCGGAATCTTGCTTGCTTGAAGAATTGCCACAAAAATTGGAATTGTTGGACTGCTGTGGCGTGCTTGCAGCAGGTTGAGTAAACCTACTACGAGCTGTAGCACGTGCTGAAAATTGTGCTTCTTCGGCTAGCTGTGCCTCAGCCTCAAGTGCATGATGTAGCAAGTCATTCATATCATGGTATTGGTGATGCCTAACAATGCTCTTGATCTTAAATTGCAAACCTGCGAGGAACCGCTGCATGGTCTGCTCTGGCTGTTCACGAACGCGAGCACGTTGCATGATCACCTCCATCTCTTGGAAGTATTCTGTCACGGTCTTGGTACCTTGCCTTAATTGCTGCAGCTTATCATAAAGAGAACGAATATAATTCCGTGGAACAAATCTGTCCCTCATCACCGCCTTCATAGTTCTCCATGTAACAATTGGCAGCTCTCCATCTTCTTCCCTGGTTCGAACAAGGTGATCCCACCAACGCAATGCATAACCATCAAATTCAGAGGATGCCAACTTGATTTTTCTGTCCTCTGTATAGTCATGCAACCTCCACAATTTTTCTATCTTCAGCTCCCAAATAAGATACTCTTCAACATCAGGAGACCCCGTAAATTGTGGGATAGAGAATTTAGGCTTGCCGAGCCCGTCATCCTCTCTATTCTGTGGAGCAGCAGGAAAATCTAGGTGTCGACGTGCACCAATAGGAGCAAAACCCCGTCCTAGTCCAGCACCAGCACGACCACCACGTCCTCGATCACCTCGACCACCTCCACGGCCGAGCTGCTCTTGGTTGTCGCCCTGGGCATCAGCAGCATGTTCATCTTCGCCATTGACACTATGATCATCATCGGCAGCTCGTTGTTGTTGAAAAAGTGTACGCAGCTCTGCGAATTGCTGTGTCAATGCATCAATGGAAGTCTGTATAGCTGTGACTTGAACTTGTGTTTCCTTTGCCGTGGTTGCAAGTCCATCAACTTGCACACTAAGATTTTGCAGATCCTCATTGATTGGGTCAATTTTAGTTGCAATTTTGCGCTGCAATGTGTCACGAAGTGCTTCATACTCGTTCCAATGCACAACAGCCGCGGGGTCCTTCTTTGCCTGCACATCAACATCCTCAAGAGACATGATTAGTGGTTAGTGCAAACAAAAATAGGATGTGGTGGATACTCTCACAACTCACTCCAAACTAAAAGAAAGGTGAATCTTACCGTTCCAAAGTGAAAGAAAGTACTTACCAATCTGGTAGAAAACGGTGCAGTGCACGGATGTAACAAAGCGAATACCGAGGGTCCAAATTATCACACGACAAACCAGGGTATATGGTGGAGCTTGGGTTGGATACCTAACAACACCAAAATACAAATCCTAGTGCTGATCGTATGACACACTGGAAACGCACACGGTGTAGATAAATGGGGCAAAGCAACTCTGAAGAATGAGCTCAGAAATATGATATATGCTCGTGTTGCAATGCACAAGAGAGACACTAGCAAAGCTCAAAGTATAAGGGCACAAGATTGCTCAATCTAAAAGGTGTAAACAACACGTTAAACAGCTCCAAACTGCTATAGATACGAACAAACTTTTAGTTCCCTTTCTATTTTTCGCTCTCTTTTTTTTTGTACTCTTTCTTTTCTGTTTTCTCTTTTTTATACTTTTTCACTGTAGCACTTCTCTTTCGGCCACTATATGTCGCATCGCGGAGCAAAATTTACCAACACGGCAGAAAAACATGAACACCAAACTTGCCTATTTGAGCAGCCCAAGAGCATGAATATGCTAGTCTCGTGGGTAAGTGCCTACCACAAATATGTATAGAAAGGCTGTGGCTAAGGTTGACAAACGGGGAAAGAAAAGAAAAACTAGATGGACTCAGATTGAAACAAAAACAGAAAAAGGAAAACCGACTCTGACTAGAAAACGTTGTCGCGGCAGAGAAACAAAGGAAAATCGTGTCGCGGCAGAGTCCGAGTTCGACTCGAACTATGGTTTGTGTCGCGGCAGAGAAAGGAAAGAAAAACGTGACGCGGCAGGGCGCGCGCGGCAGAGTCCGAGTAGGAAACGGTGATCGCGGCAGAGAAAACAGCGAGATTGCGTGCCGCGGCAGATCGATTCAAACTCCAACTTGAACTCGAATTGACTAATTTTTTTTTTGGCTTTTTGATAGTTGGACTCCGACTCAAACTAGATGATGAACACGGAAGCAAAAACCTAGACTCCTAAACACGAGAAAAAGGCAACACAAAGAGGAGAAACGATCAGCAACTAGGAAAAGGAAAATTCGGTGCTATCTAGGCTATGGCGAAAAAAATTCTAACCCTAATATTTTTGTGAGGCCTTTTTCTGGATAGGATAAAAACAGTAAAACTAATCTATGAGATTGATTGCTCACCGAGGAAACCCGAAAATCTGATACCAAGATGATAAGGGGCGACCCGATCTTCTCGTGAGCTTGATGGTGGAAGATTGATAACTTGTGGAACACTGTGATCTCTCCTTGGCTAGTCCCCGTTGCCAATGCAACAGATCCGAACCCTATGGATATTCGCAGCCTTACACACTTGCGCAACGCAGCCGTCGACTACGAAACGGTCCTGTACCTCCTTATTCCCAATGGAACAGCAGATAACACGCAAACTTTGCAGTAGAAGAATCACCAGATCGATGCGAATTGGTGATGATAATTTCAGATGAATGCTTGAAAAGCAATTCGGTCTAAAACTCTAGGGTTTATGTTTTAACGTAGTCTAACCTCTCTATGTGGCATCCCTCATCTATTTAAGGAGAGGAGGGGGTGCGGCACAACCAGCAACACAAAGTCTAACTCGACTTGGACTTGGACTCCTACGATACAAACCGACCTATAGTGGGTTCGGTCCAATTACTAGGCACGCAGGCCCAACTTGCGTTGCACCAAAATATTGAAGTCTTGTATGCCACTTGATGTGCTAGCATGGCCTTTGGTGATTCCCTCCAATGAAGATTGTGTGCCTGCCTCCCTCTCCTCCCTCGCACATCTTCTGATATTGGAATCAGTTCTTGGTGCAATTGTCTTCACCTCCAATGCTTGTGTTATCAACAAACCTGATCATACATAAATGCATAGACTTAGGCAGTATAAAGTTCTCATCAACACAAACATCAGATTCAATTAAGAGTGAGTTCACCTGTTGCTCGAGTAGCTTGGTTCGAGCTCTTGTCATTGGTCCAATCCTCACTTCATTAGGCTTGTCTTGTGCAGCAACATCATCACCAGGAAAAGATGGTAAAGAACTAGGGATGTCCTCATCAGCTTCCCTCTCGGCTTCAAGACGCCATGGGAGGTGAAGTCTTACAACACCAGCATGACCCGGCGACATGGATCCAGGACTATGCCGTTGCCATGAACATCCAGAACGCCAGCGCCCTACTCCGTGCGCGTTACTTCCCCCTCATGCTGGAGGGGACCGCGCACACTGGGATAAACAACCTCCCCAAGAACAGCATCAGCTCCTGGGGCGAGTTGAAGAAGACCTTCATCAAGAACTTTCAAGGCACCTACAAGCGACCCACCACCGTAGAGGACCTCAAGCGATGCATCTAGCGGGAAGGCGAGTCCACCCGCAAGTGGTACAACCGCGTCGCGGACCTCATCAACTCGTCGGATAATCTGAGCGTCGACACGGTGCACTCGCACCTCGCTGAAAACATGATGAGGACATCCCAACTACAGTTACAACCACTAGTCCTACCACTGCACAAATACAAGGACCTATTACTCGAGCTCGTGCACGTCAACTAAATTATCAGGTACTTTCATTTCTTAGAACTATTCCAAATTTACATGAGAATATGCTACTGCCTAAAATCGATGTGTTTGTTACACTTAGGAATAATGGACCTAGCGAGGAGTTGATGGACAAGTATTGGAGCATGATCGTCCATGGAGATGGCAGCAAGCATACGAGGGTTGAAGATGACGCCACACATGGAGATTCGAGGGTTGTGAAGCCACTATAAGGGGACTTGAAGTCATGGACGAAATATTCAAAGATCACACTTCATATTTTTGTCCATAGCATTATATGGTGCTGCGTCACCTCTATTTTTGGGCCAGGCCCATGAATTATCGAGATACCTTTTCATACGCTGTTTTTAGAGTCCGTATTGATGGGGAAACCGACTTAGGAAGGAATTCGACCCCCTTTCCAAGGCTGCACGAATTTCCCCTAAGTTTCCCTATAAATAACCCCCTAGGTCGTCACTTTAGGGTTTGGGTTTTGTTTAGTCAAAAGTTAGCTAGCCGTCGCTGCAACTTCGCCGTACTTCATTCGTGCCAGATCGGCCAGACAAAGACCGCTCTTCGGAACCCCACTTTCATCTATAATCATTCATATTTGCAATATTCAGATTGCCAATCCTTATTGCTTGTTCTTCGATTGCCTGCAGGAATTAGACCCTAGTGGTTGGGTCGACCGTGCTACGGCGCTGTCAATAACCTCCCGGAGTTGGTGAAGCGATTGCTAAGGCGCAGCGTCCTCGCACGTTTGTAGTCGGATCGTCAACGTCGACGCCACCCAAATCGATAGTATCATCTCATCGAAAGATCGGACACCTTTGCCTCTATCACAACACCAACTTCACCGATCTCCGCGGAGAGCTCTTGCGCACCAAGAAGGACGGCATGAGCATGAGAGAGTTGATGGCGATCATCCACAAGTACGCCGAGTCAGACCCGACGAAGGACGACTCGGACCCGACGAAGGACGACTCGGGAGAAGACGAGGACGGAAAGCCCTCCAAGGGAAGAAACGGCAAGGGCGGCTCAAGGAGTGCCACCAAGTGGAAGAGCGACGGCGGCTCGGAGCTGGTGGCCACCACCACCAACGGACGAGGCTTCAAGAGCCCATGCGTTAGCCTCCCACGAAAAAAGTGGACGGCTGACGAAATCTTGTCCCAGCCATGCAGGTGGCACTGCCGACCCGACAAGCCGGCGAAACACACCACCGGCGAGTGCGCCATGACTGACAACATCGTCAAGGCCAAGGCCGCGGCGAACCAGGGTGGGGACCGTGACAAGCCAGACGCTGAACAACAGGAGCCCAGGATGCCTCCAACCAGCGGCACTTTCCACACCTTTGTGGGACTCGACAGGAAGTGCGACGAGAAGATCGTCAAGCGTGCCGTCCATGCGACCGCGCCAGACGTCCCACAATGGTTAAGTTGGTCGGAATAGGCGATTACCTGGACCCGCCAAGACCTCCCCCCGCGTGTCGATTACCCTGGCAAATTTTCCCTGGTAGTCGCCCCGCAAGTCAGGGGCTACATCCTCACCAAGACCCTTATGGACGGAGGGAGCAGCATAAACATCCTCTACTACGAGACCTGTCGACAGATGAAGCTCTGTGACTTGGCACTGGAGCCCTCTGTCACCACTTTCCATGGCATCGTCCCCGAAAGAAAGGCTCACTCCATGGGTCGTGTCGTCCTCGTCGTCGTCTTCGGCAACGACAAAAATTTTCGCCTTGAAAAAATTTGCTTCGAGTTGGTGAACTTCAAGAGCGCCTACCAAGCCATCTTCGGCCGACCCGCCTTTGCAAAATTCATGGCGCGTCCCTGCTACGCATATCTGAAGCTGAAGATGCCGGGTCACAACGGAACCATCACGATCTCCGGCGACGTCGACAAGTCGATCGAGTGCGGGAAGGGCAACGCGGTCTTTGCTGAGTCGGTCATCGCTAGAGAGGAGCTAGAGCGGCTCAAACTGCAAGTCGACCCGAACGACGTCACCATGTTGAAGAAGCCGACGCTCGACCCGCGCGACAAGAGCCGCCTAGGAAACCAAGCACATTGCCTTGGTCAAGGGCGATTCATCCAAGACAGCCGTCATCGGGGCCAACATGAACCCCGCATTGGAAAGCGCGCTCTGCGACTTCCTCCGTGGGAATCGGGACATCTTCAAATGGAAGCCATCTGACATGCCGGAGTCCCAAGGGAGCTCGCAGAGCACCAGCTCAAAGTCAACAAGAACACGAGGCCCGTCAAGCAGGCCTTACTCCGCTTCAATGACGAACGACGAAAGGCTATTGGTGAAGAGATAGCCCGGCTCCTACCTGCCAGGTTCATCGCTGAAATTTTCCACCCGGCGTGGTTAGCAAACCCCGTCCCGGTGCTGAAGAAGAACAGGTCCTGGAGGATGTGCGTGGACTACACCAGCCTCAACAAAGCATGCCCAAAGGACCCCTTCGCCCTGCCCCGAATCGACCAGCTCATCGACTCGACGGCTGGCAGCGAGGCGCTCTGCTTCCTCGATGCCTATTCCGGATACCATCAGATAAAGATGGCCCTGGAAGATCAAGAGAAGACATCTTTCATCATGCCCAATGGCATGTTTTGTTATGTCTCCATGCCTTTCGGGTTGAAGAACGTCGGGGCAACCTACCAGCGGTGTATACAAAACTGTCTGCACGATCAGATAGGCCGCAACGTCCACGCCTACATGGATGACATAGTGGTCAAGTCGAAGACCAAATCCGACTTGATTGCAGATCTGACCGAGACATTCAGCAATCTCCGTAGATACAACATGCGGTTGAACCCCCAGAAATGTGTTTTCGGGGTACCAGCCGGAAAGCTGCTCGGCTTCATCATCTCCCAGAGAGGAATCGAAGCTAATCCGGACAAGATCAAAGCCATAGAAGCCTTGAAGAATCCGGAAAACCTCAAGGACGTCCATCGGCTGACTGGATGCGTTGCCGCCCTAAGCCGTTTCATCTCGCGACTAGGACAGAAGGCGCTCCCTCTATACCGACTCCTCAAGAAGTCAGACAAATTCGTTTGGGATGATGAAGCCGATGCTGCCCTCCAGGACCTGAAGAGGACACTCGCCGTGGCACCCATCCTTGCGTCTCCACTCGAGCACAAGCCGCTCCTTCACTACATCGCCGCGACAAACAAGGTCATCAGTGTGGTCATCATCGTCGAGCGCAAGGAGGAAGGCAAAGAGCATCTGGTACAGAGGACGGTCTACTACATCAGCGAGTGCCTCACCGAGTCCAAACAGCGCTACCCGCACTACCAAAAATTGGTGTACGGGGTCTTCTTCGCGTCAAGGAAGCTGCGCCACTACTTCATGGGCCACCCGATAACGGTGGTAAGCGCTAACCCGCTAGCGGATATCATCCGCAACAGGGAGGCAACCGGGCGAGTAGCCAAATGGGCGGTCGAGTTGAACAATTTCGCCATCGCCTATGAGCCACGTAGGGCCATCAAGTCTCAGGCCCTCTCCGACTTCGTCGCCGACTGGATCGAGACTAACCAACCCGCCCTAGTCTACGAGTTGCCACGCTGGACCCTCTACTTCGACGGCTCAAAGATGTACGAAGGCTCGGGGGCTGGCATGGTCCTCATCTCCCCTAAAGGAGACAAGATGCGCTACGCCTTGCAGATCATGTTCCCCTGGACCAACAACGTGGCAGAGTACGAGGCCCTACTTCACGGGCTCTGTATCGCCAAGGAGCTCGGCGTATCGCAGCTTCACTGCTACGGCGACTCCGTCGTCGTCATCCAGCAAACCATGGCAACGTGGGATGTTAATGAGCCAGGTCGGCGGACACTTCGCCGGCTTGGAGATGGAGCACATCCCGAGGAAGAAGAACGATGAGGCAGACGAGCTGGCTCGCCTCGGTTCCAAGCAAAGTCCGGCACCGCCTGGCGTCCTCCTCGACTCCATCCACAACCCCTCCGTCAAACCTCCGACGGAGATCGAGCTCGCCAGCCCTCCTTCGCCGGAACCCGCACTGGTCGCCCTCGTGCTGGAGGCACCCGACTGGTGGGTCCCCTACATCGACTTCCTCACCACCAAGAAGCTGCTTGAGGATCAAGTCCAAGCCCGACAAATGGTTCGCTGCGCCAGCGCCTACACCATCATCAACAACGAGCTATACAAACGCAGTACCTCCGGCGTTTTCCTGTGATGCGTGGAGCCCGAAGAAGGATGTCGCATTCTTAATGACATCCACTCCGGCGACTGCGGCCCCCAGGTGGGAGCCCGTTCCGTAGTCGCCAAGGCGCTACGGCATGGCTTCTTCTGGCTGACGGCTCACCATGACGCCCGGGACATCGTACGGTGCTACGTCGGGTGCCAGAAGTACGCTCGCCAGGATCACCTGCCGGCTCAGGCACTAAAAACCATCCCTAACATGGCCTTTTGCACTATGGGGGCTGGATATGGTGGGGCCATTCAAAAAGGCACGTGGTGGCTCAACACACCTATTGGTGGCCGTCGACAAATTCACCAAGTGGGTAGAGGCGAAACCCATAAAGAAGCTCGACGGCACCACCGCAAAGAAGTTCCTCCAAGAGATCATCTACGGTTTCGGCTACCTGCACAGCATCATCACTGACAACGGCATGAATTTCACCAAAGGAGAAATGGCAGCCTTCTGCCGCGACAAAGGCATCCGACTCAATCTTGCCTCGGTCGCTCACCCGCAGTCAAATGGGCAGGACGAATGGATGAATCAGTCGTTGCTGCACCGGATTAAGCCGCGGCTTCAAGTACCTCTGGAGACAACACCGGGCTGCTGGTTGGACGAGCTACCGTCTGTCATATGGGGCATTTGTACCACACCAAACCGCTCCACCGGCTACACGCCTTTCTTCATGGTGTACGGTGCAGAGGCAGTCCTGCCAACAGATCTGGAGAATGACTTGCCGCGAGTCGCCGCATACGACGAGGACGACAACGAGCAAGCTCGCCAAGACAGCGTCGACCTCCTCAAGGAAGAACGCGAACTCGCGGCCTCTAGGACCGCCATCTACCAGCAAGGCCTGCGCCGCTATCACAGCCGCCGGGTCAAAAGTCGCTCCTTTAACGAGGGGGACTTGGTTCTCCGACTAATCCAAAAGTCGGTAGGGATGCACAACCTTTCTGCTCCATGGGAGGGCCCTTTTGTCATCATCAAAGTGCTCGGCAACGGCTCCTACTACCTCATCGACATCCGCGAAGCTGACAAGAGCAGCAAGTCGGAAGAGGAAACAACACACCCATGGAACATCAGTCTGCTACGCCCCTTTTACACATAGTTCTCTGTAACACTGTGTGGTCAATTAATGAAATAAAGCCGACGCCTCACGACACGCTCGGGGGCTGCCGTTTCGTCTTAATACTTTTGAGTTTTTATTTCATACTATGATGTTATATGATTGACGGGTCTCCAGAGAGGGTTCAACGCCAAGACGCATAACTCAACACTGGGAGACCCAGCCCATGAGGCGAAAACGGTAAACGTGATGTTTTTTCTCTAAGTCATAGGCAACTCGCAAATGTGTACAAAGTACCTAGCCGGTATATTGAACCTGACAATGGAGGCCTACGGGACCTTGTCGATCAAATAATGTGTTGCATGCGAAAAAAAGAATACACGCGAGGGCATACTTGGAGGAGTCGCACGATCGACAAGTCGCATAAACGACTTAAAACAACGCGAGTGACACGATCACAAAACAACAATTAAAAGCGCAAGTTGCACAATATTAAAACAAACTTTTGTTCTTACATGAACTTAACAATATTACAATCTAAAGTGCTCTAAGCACTTGCAGGTGACGACCTCTTGACCCGCACATACCGGCGGACGGACGCGGCTGCGCTACTTTCACACCCGGGGGCTGGTGCCTCAAGGACCCATTCGCCGGAAGGAAGCGGTGGCAAGTTCTCAACAGCCACGAGGGAGTCGACGTGGAGATTCTCAAAGGCAAGGAACTCTTTCCCTGCATCCTCCGGCGCGACCTCGTCTTCGACGAACTCGTCTATTTTGACGAGTCGTGCAAGCCGGCAGGCGTAGGGGCCAACCCGCTCCATCACCTCTTGTGGGTTGATCTCCTTGCCGTCCTTGTCCACCTTCGGGAAACCCGAGGTAATCTTCCGGAAGTCGGCCTTGGGGTAGCGAGCAACCGTCGTGCCAAGTGCCAGTATGGCTCCAGACCGAGCAGCCGATCGACGCCACCGGTCTCCAATGGCAGGGATCCGCGTCAAGCGCTCCACCATGTCAGCAGCTTGAGTCGGCACATTGCAGACTCTGGCCGACATGTGTTTCAGAATGGCGGCTCCCACCTCCACCACCCGGTCGCTAAAGACGACGACGCGATCAAGAAGGGCATCAGTAATGAGGGCAACAAAGTCCTCGCTACTCTCCTGCACAAGACAAACAAAGATTACAACAGTGGCAAACCACACAGGCACGAAGTACCAGCGGCCGAAAACTTACCAACAAGGCCGTGGACGGCGGCTCTCAAGTGCTTTGTCAAGTCGGTCATCTCCGACTTGACCTGCGCATTCTCCTCCTTCAGCGCCTTGATTTCCTCAGCACTGGATTTCTCCATCGCCTCCAGCGCCTTCTTCAGGTCTGCCACATGGGCGGTGGCCTTCTCTAGGTCCGCTCGAACAGCGGACATAGCGGTTTCCTGCTCTTTCGAAGCATTGCAGTGCGCGACATTGAGGTTATCAATGTCGGCTTGCACCGACTCGCGCGACAGAAGACTTATGCGCGCTTCAGCAAGCTGGCCCTGGAGGTCGTCAAGATCCCTCTACACACGACGCAACAAAGTTATTGAAGATCCCGCAAGCCGCACTACCAGTCCCGAGGGCTAGGAAGATTCGAGACTCAAGCCGACTTTGGCAAAGTCGATTTGACCCTCGAGGGTTACGGGCGAATTTTCAAGGAGCATAAAAAAACAAATTGGAGATTCAAGCCGATTTCAAGGAGCATGGTGAGTCGGCTTACCATGGGAGCCGGGTTGGTGGATCTGTATGCCGCCAGGCCTGGGACGTTCTTATCCTCCAAAATGTACCCGGTCAACCTCCCGATCTGGGTGATGAAGTCTTCAACCGACCAGGTCAACCTGTTCGGCCGGGAGGGATCCTCGAGCCTCGTGTATTCGTGCATCAGGGAAGGACGCTACTGAAGGGGGGCGATACGTCACCTGACAAAGGTCGACACCAAGCTCAGGCCGGTCAGCCCAGCCTCCATCAACTCGGTGAGTCGCGCCTGAAGCAACTCGACAGTTGGTTGATCTGTGGCGGCTGACAGCTCTTGCAGGTTGCGAGGGTGGCTTCCTCCAGCTGAGTAGGGAGGGATTGCCACCTCGCCAGACGGAGCAGCTTCGTGCATGTAAAAGCTCCCCTACCTCCACAAGTTCACCTTCTTTGGGAGAAGGAGATCCGGGTACCGCAAGCCGGCCCGCACTTGGAAGTTGAGGCCGCCGCAAGACATCAGCCTGTTTGTTCCCCAGCTTCCCATAGAAGATTTGGAGCCAGAGGGGGAAGAAGGGGGGACACCCAAGGAAGGCCTCGCAGAGAGTCATGAAGCAAGAGGTGGAGAATAGAAGTCGGCGTTAGTTCATGTACCTGGATGCCGTAGAAGGCCAGGAAACAACGGAAGAACTCCGACGACGGAAATGCGAGCCCCAGGTCAAGGAAGCTCGCAAACATCACGAACTCCTCTTGACGGGGTCGCGGCTGCTCATCGCCGGTGGCCGCCCGCCACGCGCCCGTCGATCCGTCCGGGAGCGTGCACGTGGTCGCCCATTCCTCGAGCGTTGCCGCGGAAACCTTTGACTTCTCCCACTCTCCTTTGGAGGCCACCTTTGTCGGAGAGGCGTGGGAGAACACTGAACTAAAAGAACCGATGGTGGGAGGCCGGCGAGCTCGGAGGCGCACGACGGCAAGCATGGAGAGCGGCGGCGGTGCGCGATGAAAATGGGCAGAAGTGAGGGAGCGTAACCTCGTCCCCTCACCCGCCTTTCCTTTAAATGGGGAGATGACTCCCTCCACTACTGCGGGGAACGCGGACACGCGTCGTGGGAATCTTGGGCAACGTGCGAACGTGGGGAAACGTTCGACTCGGATCAAGCCACATCTACCCGGCAAAGTGTGCTTCGACGGTTTGATTCGACGCGCAGAATTTGAGACGGCGCCATGATTACGCACAAGACTCAAAGCGGAGGGGTCGATTTGTCGTGTCAGTCTGACCGGCGGCAGCTCGACACGCCAAGCCACTGTGACAGTGCATCAGCAGTCAAAGATGCTCTGACGTCAGCACGGAGAATACGAGGAGACAACTCGACACAGAGCAAGTCGACAAAACAAGGCGTCCCAACGGGCACAAGCCGGCATCGAATAAACTTGAGTCAGACCGGGCCTCAAGTCGCTAATATGTTCCGATTTTCTTATTTCGTGCTTTCAGTAGTTCGTTCAGCGACTCCCACCGGAAACTCGACGAGATGACAAGCAAGCCGGAGGCAAGTCCCTGACGAACTCGGGGGCTAATGATGGTGGAATACCCAACCCTGGTAGGCCCAGACATGTGGGTTGGACCAAAAGACCCGGGTGGCCCAACAGCCCACCCGAAGGGTCATATCAAGGGAAGGCCAAGCCCGCCACCCGGTGGGCCAACTCGACTCAGACCTAGGTTCGGTAGAAGACGGTGGTGGAGATGAAGATTGCGTTCTAAGTAACCTAGTTTCATCTACAGCCAGAGGATAAGCTCCAAACCGACCCGAATATATCTTGTAAAACCCTAGCCGACTCGGTATATAAGGGCGGCTAGGGGGAAACCCTAAGGGAGACACCCTTTTCCACCTCATAGAAACTTTGCGCCGGAGCCGATCTACGCTCTTGCGCAACCCGCCATTGGCACACCTTGTACACCCCATCGATCTAATATAATCTAGCAGGAATAGGTCTTTACCTCGCAAAGAGGGGTCGAACTTCGGTAAACTCGTGTGTGTCGACCCCCTCGTGATTCCTACGTCGTCTTACTCCGCGCGTTCAAGTCACTCGATGGCATCTGTCTCAAGAAACCCTCGACAATTGGCATTGCACAAAATCGATGAGAACTTGCTCTTTTCTTTGCTTTGTTTGCACCCATGACGGCGATGATAAGATCCTCTCTCATCTTGTGAGGTTCACCAACTTCTATTTCCGATGCTTTCAATACAATGAACATCATATGGTTCACAATGAGATAGGTATCATAGCCTTCTCAACTTTTTTCTTGGATATTTTGTGTTCCCGTATTTTGAGGATATTTGGCTGAGTTGCTTGCACGTTGACCTTGCGTTTGTATTCCATTCCAAATATTTGTGTTGTACTAATGGTGTAATGAACAAATTTGGACATATCGTCAATGATGTGCTCCTCTATCATGCACACACATGTTTTGCTTTGTCTTTGGTGTGTGGGACCAAATGGTGGCATGGTGACTTCCACTTCAACCACAAAGGCAAACCTTCTACGTCCTTCACATGGTGATGACGTGCTAGCGTCGAGGATGATTTAGCCCAACCCCCATCACCATGTCAAGCACTCCAACGTACGGCAAGCCACAAAGGACTTCAAAGGGTCGCAAGGAACTCCATAACTCCAATCATATAAGGGATATGCGTGGACGAGGAGGAAGAAGAAGAGCAATCAAGTGGAGAAGTCCCAGGAAAACCCAGCACTACCGGCCTCGGAGCGGCACTATCGGCCTAGCGGTACTACCGGCCAACTACCGAAAATGCTCTCTGTTAGAGGTCCGGCAGTAGCCCGGAAGTAAGCCGGTACTACCGGTCCGGGCATGGTACTACCGGCCGGTGCGGGCAGAGCAGTTTGGCCTTTGAGCCCGGTAATCTTATCCACTCACCTACCCCCACTTACACCTTCATGCTAGACTATATAAAGGGGATCCTCCCTCAGATCTATAGTTAGACAAGAATGAGATTAGAGTTGAGAGCATGGCTCCTCCCTTGATGGGTTTCCTCCGTGGAGGATGATGTACCTCTTCTTGTAGCTACTCTCTCACCATGGTGATTCTAGTAGAACAAGCCAATCTTTCCCTAGCGGATTCTATTGGATCGGTGGACCGGCCGGTAAGAGAAATCGGTTTCATTTGGCGTGTTGTTGACTTGGGTTTTGGGATCTGGAGGCTACTCCATTGGGGGTTTGTTGCCGGGTTATTCCCCTCGTAGGCCTCACGAGTTATCCCCCTATGTGTGTGTTCTTCACTGTGTTCTTCGTTGCGTTCTTCGTGTTCTTCCACTTCCTCCCTTTTGCTTGTTGAGTCCTTGCGACGGTCTTGGCGTTGTCGGCAAAATTGACTTGGTGTCATGGGGTGAAGGACGAAGTTCTTATTGTGCCTCTTGAATCTATATTGATTTGTACGTCCATCATGCATGGCGCCCTTGTCGAATTGCCATGGTCGTCCGAGAAGGAGGTGGCACACCGTCATGGGAGCGACGCCACACTCAACCGTATCCTCATAGGGGCCAATCTTGGAAGAGATGATGAGGACATCCCGGCTATAGATGCAACTGCCACTACTACAACACACCTATTACAAGGACCTATGACTGGAGCTCGTGCACGTCTACTTAATCAACAGGTACTTTCGTTCTTACAAGCTACTCCTAATATTCATGAGAATATGATGCTGCCTAAAGTAGATGTATTTGTTTCTCTTAGGAATGAAGGACCAAGCATGGATGAGAGGGACAAGCTATGGAGCTTGTACGTGAAGGGAGATGGCAGCAGGAGTGCAAACAATGGAGACGATGCTGCTGCCAATGGAGACTACCGCACTTTGAAGCCGCCATAATGAAGTTTGAAGACATGGACGAATTATACAAGATGACACTTAATAAAATTCGTCCAAAGCTTTTCCTAGGTGCTGCGCCACCTCGTTTTTGGGCCAGGCCCATGTATTTTCGAGATACCTTTTAATAGGCTGTTTTTAGAGTCCGTATCTAAGGAGGAAAGCCTTCCTAGGGTAGGATTCGGCTGCCACCCCATGGCTGGACGAAATCCCACACCTTTCCACCTTATATACCCTCCTTAGGTCGTCGTTTAGACTCG
This sequence comes from Puccinellia tenuiflora, assembly GCA_012064385.1. Taxonomy (NCBI): domain Eukaryota; kingdom Viridiplantae; phylum Streptophyta; class Magnoliopsida; order Poales; family Poaceae; genus Puccinellia; species Puccinellia tenuiflora. The sequence continues at coordinate 1,687,951 of QRDG01000062.1, read as the reverse complement.
GATTTTGTTTAGTTAAAAGTTAGCCAATTGCTGCAACTTCGTGTACTCGGTTTGTGTCCAACGACCAGATCAAGACCGCTTCTCGGAATCCCACCTTTTAAATAAAGCTCATCTTTCATCCAATTTCGTGATTGCAATTTCGGTTCTTACTTGTTTCTCGATCGCAGGTAGAACTAGACCTTTTTGGTCAGGCCGATCGTGCTACTGCAAGGTTGGTAACTCACGGAGATTGGTTTAGCGATTGCATAGGCGCTGCGTACTTATACGTGGAAGTCGGATCGCCAAGGTCGAACTCCACCAGAATTGACGTATCTCATCTCATCGAAAGATCGGACTACCTTAGCCATATCAAGTGGTATCAGATTTCAGGTTGATCATTGAGATTTACAGTTTTACTAGTGTAGATTGCATCTGTTTTATTCATACCTACAGTCCACGAAAAAAGCCAATAAATATTAGGGTTAGATCATCCCATCCTAGAACCAGTCCGGGCCTGTTGCATAATCTTTTTAGTGTATTGCATTGTTGAATCTTCGTCTGCATCGTCGTGTTAAAGTGATGGTCTTAGCATCTACTTTTTAGAGTTTCAAGTTCGTGTCACATCTAGTCGCTGACGTCGCACCATCTTCCATGCTTGCAGATCACCGCCTTCCATCCACCAGTTATTCCGCCGCCATAATCTGCTACCATCACCAACACCGCCACGACACCCTACCACCAAGCCGCCACACCTTCCTTGCACGTGATCATACCGATTAGGGTTAGGGTTTGGGTGTTCAGTTTCCTTGTTTTTTCGTCCCTGCCAAGTTTACGTGTTCAGCTCGAGTCCATCTCGGTTTCTTTCTGCTCGCGTAGCCATCCATCCCCGAAAAAAAAAATTCGGAAAAAATCTCGATTAGGGTTAGTCTGGCACGCTTTGCAGAGCACTTTCGGAAAAAATTTCGAGCGTACACTCGTTTCTCATTCCGGGAATTGTTTTGAGACACTTGCCATCATAGTGATATTTTCATGATTTCGCACATTTTTCAGGGCATACACTCACCGTCTAGTTTGCCTATTGTTGATCTTCACTTATATCTTGCTGTTTAGAGCTATTTTTGTGCAGCTCGTTGTGCGGCGCGTGACTTCGTTGGTGTTCTCGGCTCGCGTCTCTAGTACGGTCTAACCTAGGACCGGCACATACCGTCATTGAGCGTTGTTTCAACTTGCATTCCTGTTTTGATTTTTGCTCTACCATATATAAAGCCTTCCTAAAGCTCCACAGATTTCTTCACATGCATTGTACCTCGTCTGGTAATCGCTTTGTCCAATCATCGGAGTACTTATCTTTGTGGTCGCCTTGACGCTCTCCTGCTTGGTAAGGAACTTGTAAGAGCCTTATATTTTGCTTGACGGATTGCGTGTTTTCTACCACATCCTAGTAGTCGATAGGAACATATACTTGTATTTGTTTCTTGTTTTCTCTACTAATCATGTCAGGGACAAGAAGGTCGAGATGACCAACAAGGAGCTGCAGGAGCACTTTGAGAAGATGGTTACGGACCATGCTTTGGACACCGAGGAACGGATCCGTGGTGCTATGGACAAGATCGATGGCTTGGACGTTGCTTTCAACGTGAAGTTCGACGACGTCAACGCCACCTTGGCTGGCCTGTCTAGCAAGTTTGATTGCTTGTTGGGACAATTGCAACCACCACACATACCGCCTCCCGTGCTGCAAGGCAACACAATTCCATGGGCCGGCCATGTACTTCAGGAGGATCCACAAGGTTCGGTTTCGTCGGCTGCTGCCCATGTCGCCAATCCCGGTGACCATGGCGACAGATACGCGGCTGACGCCGACTATCCACCGGGTCGTCAACATGTACATCCACGCAACCTTGCACACCTACAGCAAGCGCAGGTATGCGAAGATGAACATGTTGCTAAACTAAAATTAGTTATTCCACCTTTTGAGGGTAGATATAATCCTGATGCTTTTCTTACATGGGAACTAGAAGTGGAAACAACGTTTTGCATGTTTACAGTATCCCGAGGATAGACGTGTTTGTGCTGCCACTTGTGAATTTACTGGTTTTGCTTCTGTTTGGTGGTCTAAACATTGCCTCTTTATCATGATAATATTCCTACTACGTGGGCTTCTTTAAAACATGCTATGCGTACTCGTTTTGTACCTCCTTATTATCAGTGTGAAATGTTACAAAAACTCACCCGTTACAACAAGGTAAAAAATCTGTAGAAGAGTATTATCAAGAACTGCAAACTGGTTTAATTCGTTGTGGTATTATTGAGGATAATGAAGCTATGTTGCATGATTTTTGGGTGGGTTGAATAGGGAGATTCAAACAATTCTTGAATATAAGGGGTACAATACTATCACCCGTTTGTTTCATCTTGCTTGCAAAGCTGAACGTGAAGTGCAGGATCATCAACCGCGGACAAGGCCTAATTTTCTGTAGGTCGTACGTCTTCATGGACGCCACGCCAACTGGATGCCAACTCCCGTGGTTCTGCACCTCCTACTTTGACCAACAAGTCTAGCATGCCACCACCACGCACACCGGCACCGAGTCCTCCATCAACATCTAATGGGCCAGCTCGGAGTTCGGTGTCCGCGGGAAGAACAAGGGATGTGCAATGTCATCGTTGTTGGGGTTATGGTCACATCGAGAGAGAGTGCAAGACACGGCGTGTGATGATCATGCGCGAAGATGGAGAGTATGATTCTGCAAGCGATTATGATGAAGAGACTCTTGCGCTTATTTCTGCACAACATGAGGATAATGAAGATTCTGAGTAGGACATAGAGGTCATGGGCACTGAGGATGTTGATAATTATAGGAGCTTGGTTGCACACGCGCTTTGAGTGTGCAGCTAAGTCAAGAACAAAATCAGCGCCACAACTTGTTTCACACGCGCGGAGTTGTGAAGGACCGTGCTATTCGAATCATCATCGATGGTGGAAGCTGCAATAATTTAGCAAGCATTGAGATGGTGGAGAAGCTTTCTCTAACTACAAGGCAGCACACCCCCATCCATACCACATTCAATGTTTCGACAGCACAGGTAGACTAAAGGTAACACGAACTACACGTGCGCATTTTTCTATTGGGACATATTCTGATTTTGTGATTGTGATGTGTACCCATGCAAGCTTGTTCGTTGTTACTTGGTAGACCATGGCAATATGATAAAGAATTTGTGCATAATGGTAGAACTAATCATTATACCTTGTGCATGATGGAAAGAAAATTGGTCTCAAACCTATGACTCCTGATGTAGCGCTAGGCCCGATCTTCACGGATTTGAGTGGAAAAGGGGATGAACACGGAGGGGTACGAGGGAGATTCGTGGGCAAAAAACAACGATAACTAGCAAATCCTGCTGAGAACTCCACCCAACAACAAACCCTCAAAAAGGTAGCCTTTGGATCGAAGAATCAAAGCCAAACTTACTCTTGTTGAAACCGATTGCTCTTATCGGCCGGTCCACCGATCAATAGAATCACCGCAGTGAAAGATTGGTTTGCACACTAGAGACACCTCAGTGAAAGAGTAGCAACAACAAGATCCATCCTCAACGAGGAACCCTAGCTACGAGGGAGGAGGAGCATAGCTCACACACAGTCCAAATTCAGTCTAACCTTCGAACGGGGAAAGTGGAAAGCTATTTATAGTCTATTACAAACGGGGCAGGAAGGTGGGGAACCGGCCTAGAGGCCGGCTTGCTCCGGTGGGGAACCGGCCTGGGGGCCGTCCTAGGCCGGCTGGGAGGCCGGCTGGTCAGGTGGGTGACCGCCTGGAGACCGGCCTAGGCCGGCTGGGAGGCCGGCTGGGAGGCCGGCACGGGGGCCGGCAGCGTCGGGTGTGGCCCGGCCTGGGGGCCGGCCTGGTCCGGCAGGGAGGCCGGCAGCCTCGGGTTGGAGCCCGGCTGGGAGGCCGGCCAGCCTGGCTTTTGTCCCCTTCTTCCTCTCCTTGTCCATGACGCTTCCTTCGCCTCATCCACGTGTANCTCTGGGACAGCGTCGAATCGACGTGCTTCACCTCTACGAGTTAATCCTCGTCGTACTGTGAGAACAACTTCTTCTCTGTTGTTTTTATTTCCTTTGCTATGGTGAATAGTTTCAAAAGCTCTGCATCTTTGTGCCTTTTCAACATGACTAGATATGTATTCTGGTAGTATATTGTGGAGCTTGATCTTTCATATTTGCCTTGTAGCTAGCTGAGTTGTAGACTGTATTTTGTGCACTCTCTTTGTCAAGTATAGTTTCAGCCTGGAGCATGTCTCGTAGGATCTCTTTCCCATGTCCAGCAAGAAAGTTTTACTAGCGCTGTATGCATGTATACAAATCGAGTTTGTATTTCAGTTTGATACCCTGATTAGATTTGTGTATATCTGTATTTATCTTTTGATTATTGGTTGTTTAGCATGTTTGTGTAAGAAAACTTGGTCTATGCGATCATTGGATGGTATGCATAATTATTTCTTTGAGTTTCGCACTGTTTAGAAGCATGTACTTGTATTCTTCTATCATACATGCAGTCTGTCCGTAGTCTTTTAATCATGTGAACAAAATGGAGCTTCACCATCTTAATCTAATCATATTCGCATTTCTTCCATCAATTTTAACATTGTTCACATAAGCAAAAAAAATGGAAGAAAATGAGAAGATATAACTGGTTTACTACGTGAGTCCACACATGCTTAACCAAATTATTTTGGAGTTGGACATGACTAGTTGACCTCTGGAGAATTGCCTTCGGCACGCCTAGATAGCACCGGAGAATGTTGAAACATGTTGATGTCATTATGAGAGCATGTCATGCTGAAAATAAATGCCAAATCTAGAGATCTTGTGATATCACAACTTCAAGTATGAGTATGACTGTGAAGTCTACAACATGTCCTTTATATTGGCCCTGTCAAGCAAATGGGTAATTTTTCCAATCTCAATGCACGCAATCTATACTTCCAAGCATCTCAGAAAGCCATCTCGAAGCTTTGATTTCTAACAATCGGGTTGTATCCGCAGCATCTGCTTCTCTCGAATATTTTTGCCAAACGCCTGAACTACCGCTTTGCATAACTTGTACATTTCCTGAAGGCATGTGGACTCACTCATGCGCGTGTACTTAGGCATGGAATTAAACTCAAAACTCGCGAGTTAAACAAGTAGCTTGCAACTCGGCTTGGCTCGAACTCATTGTCAAATGAACCGAGCCAATTTTTCATTTTGGATGGTAAACCAGTTTGAGTTAAACGAGCTAAACATGGATACATAACATTCTTGTGTATATGAATAATTTTTCATGATTATTGTAGTTTAACGACTACAATTTACTTAATGGTGTCATATTGTCATTGATTGTCGTGATGATTGCATCATACATGCCTGAATAATTAGAAATTATTATATATAAAAATATAAGTTTGCATGTTGACGGTTTTAACGAGCTAAACGAGCAACTCACGAGTTTTGCGAGTCGAGCCAAGTTTAAGTTTTGGACTCGTTAGTTAAACGAGTCGAGCTGAGCTAACTCGTTAGTTAAACAAGCTTTAATGAGTTGAGCCGAGCTGGCTAGGCTCGGCTCGAAATCTAGGCCTACATGTACTCATCAGCAAGATCACCAATAACTCCATATGCAAACATCTCAACAGCTGGAGTACATTTCTGATAAGAGGAGAAGACAGTATTGTCAATGTCATCATTCTTGCATTGGAGGTAATCATAACAAGCCCTCACTCCCTCCTAAATACGGTTGAACAAATGTACATCCTTATGCATCGCCAGAAAAGATGGTGACGGTATATTGGCTTTGTACAATTGGAATTAGTCGGCGTAGAGTTGGACATGACCGACTTCTCTGTTACAATCTAACACAAATGCTTCTACCTTTACCGAGCCCTTGAACCTTAGTCGTTGCTTCTTATTGTGGTCATGGATGAGAAGAGCAGCGGCCATGATAATATCACTATCATCGTCGGACGATGAATAGATGAAATGTTGGTAGTAAAACTGATCCGACATATTCGCCATGATCTTTGGAAGTGAATTCCTACCTCACCACTAGGTCGGGAAAACGACTGAACATGTCGTGGCTGGCACAGGTAGAGGACGTGGACGAGCCTGTGGTTGGCGAACATGTCTTGTCATGGTCGGATCCGAAGCCTAGTATTCGAAATCGACCTCATGATTGGTGTGGACTTAAGTGTCGTTGGCGACAATGACTATGTTTGAAGAGGCCAAAGGTTGCATGACCCAAACTACTCCTGCGCTGGCAAGCAATGAAAACAACATCGAATCAAGGGCCAACCTTCTCTCCGGCTAGTGGAGGAGAGGCGGCGACAGAACCGGCGAGGATGATATAAACAACGTGGCGGTGTCCGGTGTGGAGGGAGGAAGAGGAGGGAGAGGGAGGTGCTAAACCTGTGTGCCACTGATGTAATGTGATGGACAATGCATCGAAAGAGATGGGTATGAGACCCACAATGTGAGTTGTCTATAACGGTAACCTACTATTCAAGTTGTAAACTAGTGTAGCATAAATCTCTAAGTGAAAGTTCAACTTAACAGTCTCCACTAAGTACGTGCAAAAACAATGTTTTGCGGTTGAAGTGATGTGAGTGCCTAAGAGACTTTGTGGGGATTGTTGGAATTTTCTTGTGTGCCTTAGCTCGTGGCCCAATTAAAATTCTGAAATTCTCATTGACCCATTCATACACTCAAGGGGTGGAACCAAAAATTTAATCCCGTATTGTTAGTTTAGTGGGAGTTGGACCTCCTTATACAGGAGGGTCTTCCTCTAATCACTAAGGTGTGAGAAGAGGAGTGACTCTTGTGCACTCCTCCTCCTATGCCGCCCGCCGCGCCTCTCCTCGTCATGACACGTCATGAATGAGCCGAACCGAGCTCATACCCATGCATGTTGTTTGTATTTATCCGTCCCACAATATATAAACATGCAGACGTCAACCATAGACGAATGCACAACCTATGAGACTTCCTCGTTCCAGAATCTTGAGACGCTGCCCAAGTATTCCCACCCCGTCTTTCGATGCCACTGCTAGACGAGATAGTAGGCCTCCAAAAGACCGCCTCTCGATATTCTATTCGAGAGAGGGCGATCAGATTTTTAGGGAGCGCACTTGCGCGACTACTTCCCCAACGACGAGTTCTTCCCTGATACTAACAAACTTTTCATCAACATGGGCAACAACGGCAACGCCACGAACGTGAACGCTTCCGCTGCATCGTATGTGGTTTTGTTCTTCCTGTTTGAAATCATGATAGAATTTCTATTTCTAGCGTTTCTTTAGATCTGTTATTTTCACCATATCGGTTAGTTCGCATGTTTAATTTAATACTCGTTATTAGTGTCATGAATTATCCACTATTTTTATGGATTAAGTCATATGGTGAATTTCTCATATATTCAACACCGTAGTGTCATATAAGGAAGAAAAATTACTCCTAGCTCAAACATGGAAGAATTTTTTTACATGGATTGAAATTTTAATAGTGTAAAATAAGAAATTCTCTCTAGATGTTTCATATAATTGTGTACGTAAGTGATCTAGGAAGAATCATCAGTTTGCAATGAGATTTGCATAAGTTTTCTGGAGTTTTGGCTTCTTCCGTAGGTGCTCCCTAAATATTTTTGAGGAATACATTTTGTTTAAAAAACTTAATTATGGCTTTATTAATTCTTAAAAGAAGAAAATATGATTACTAAATTCATGAAAATTCAAACATCACAATAGGAAAATAAACCAAGTAAAAAACCCTGGACTTGGCGAAATATTCAGAGCCAATATTTTTAGGGTGTAGAGTTTTTTTTTTTTTTTTGCTGAGGAACATGCATTGGGTTATTTTCCTGAATTTTTTTTCAGATTATATTTTTTTAGCGGACCGAGCGTATTCTGAACAACATAATTTGAGGGCAGAATTTTGATTTGTTTTTTGTTTTCGGAGAGAATGAATTTGGATTTATTATTGAGTGGATGTATTTTTTTCGCCAGTCCTACTTCTGGGGTCGGTTTTGAGGCCCAGCTAAACTTGGGTCGACGCCCTGTGGGTTTATGTTGTCCATCCCAGTACCACCACTACCGACTGGGCTAGTTTACGGGCCTTTTCGTCCCAACGGTTCCTGCCGTCCTGTGTCAACAACCCACACATCCCGACAGAATCAGCCTCCTCGCCGTGCAGGAACCCATCAACCCCCATCGCCTCCTCGGCTGCTCCTCTCCCCAACCATGGCGGCCGTGGCGCCTCCCCCCGACACCCTAGACCCACCGCCGTCCACTCCTCCCAACACAGCAACTCCGCCTCCGGCCACCGCCATGTCCACCCCGCCGAACCCCCCAACCCCTAATCCCCTAACCCCCAACCCCACGATGCCAAGCCCTAACCCTAACCCCCTCCCCGGCCCTCCGGTCATCATGCCGCCGATTCCCCCTCCGCCGGTATCCTTCACCCCTTCCTTCCGCCCGATGGGCGTACCTCCGCCGCCGCAGATGCAGCAGCAGTACGGCGCGATACGTAATCCGGGCTACATGATGGGGCAACCGATGCAGCCGCCAGGCGTGCACCACGTGATGCGCCCGCCCACCATGTACGCGCCCCAGCCGGGTCCGTACATGCAGCAGCCCGGCGCCCCCGTTCCTCCCGGTGGGTCCCGTTCTCCATCCATCTCCATTGTCATCTGCGGTGCTGTTAGGCCTCTTGGGATTTTCAAGACAATGAATTTGTTATGCTTCCGCCGATTTTTGTCTTGGGAGAGATTTCCAGACGTTTCATGAGCTGCGCTGTAGGAAATCTGGTGAAGCTTAGGAAAAAACCGAGTAGATATCTCTCGACGTGTGTAGGATGGGATTAGGGTTCAGATGCGTCTGATGCTAGTGTTTTAGTGTTAGAGCAACTGGGATCCGCTCGCTTGATAACGATGACCGGGTATTTCTATGCTACAGCGGTGGTCGTGCCAGCCGTTACTCCCTGCGGCGAGAGGTGCTGGCTCATGTTTTGATTCTGCAGCTCTAACTGAAGCTGTAACAGATCATTTTCTCCCTCACTGCGTGTGGTATGCTGAATGTCTGAATTTGAACTGGTCTTATTTACATTGTCTAATTGATTTAAATGATTTAGCTTGCCGCTTAATTAGGCTCAGTTTCTGTATGTACTTAGATCCTTCAACAATGGGTTGTTGCAAAAATGGGATAAGGTACCATGATTTCCTATCGCTTAATTTCATGTCAAGTATTTCCTCCTTAATTCGGTTTGGTTTTTAGTTATTGTTAATTAGAAAGTTTAAAGAGAGTGACACGTTTGCTTAAGCTTGTATATCTGAGTAGTGCAATGCAATGGTGTGAGCTATCCCAAGTTTTGCAAATAACCAATACAAGTACGTTGTCCTGTCCATCGGGCGCTAAGAGGTAAGGCCAGCTTTACCTAGTTCTTTTATTTGCACAGAATATTGCTTTCTGCCAATGTTCACTCCTCTAACTTTGAACGTGCAAGATACTTGCTTATCTGTTTAGTATTGCTCTTCTTTCTTCGTGGCTTATGGTAACATAAATATTTTCATATTTCCGTTTTTATGTTAATTCCATGTATTTCAAAGGATTAATTTGTGCACTGTGTGTTGTGTTTTCCGGGCTGTTACTAATGTGGAAGCATAGATGTTTGTTTGTTTCTCTCTTCAGGTATGCATCGTTATCCTGGACCATACCCTATGATGCGTCAAGCCTTTCCTCCACGCCCCATGCCTCCAGTTGGTGTTATGCCAATTCAACGGCCACCCATTATTCCTGGGATCCGTGGTCCTCCTCCGATGGTAGCCCCTCCTGCCAGACCGCCTGCTCCAGCAGCTACACCTGTTGACAAACCACCAACTGCAGTTTATGTTGGGAAGATTGCCCCAACAGTGGACAATGATTTTCTTCTCTCACTTCTTCGGGTATATCTATTTTTCCCTATTATTTCAAAATCATGGCAGAGTTGACTTTCGCATACTCCATTCAGCTTTTATGTTTGTTCTTGAATAGGTGTAGTCAACTGCTTGTATTATGTGTCTAAATGTTTTTTCATCTTCAGATTTGTGGACCTGTCAAGAGTTGGAAGCGCACCCAAAATCCAAGTAATGGAAAACCCGTAGCGTTTGGCTTTTGTGAGTTTGAATCCGCTGAAGGCATACTTCGTGCTACTCGGTTGCTCAACAAATTGAGCATTGATGGTCAAGAACTTGTGGTATGTATCATTATTCATTACATATTTCATATGATTCTGAAATTGGTGGATTTGATAAATACGAGAACTATGTAAGTTCCTTCGAAAGGAAAAGGACATACATAACCAAATAGATATAGGACATGACAACAGTTGTTTCTGACAGCTCTGTTTTAGCAAAAACTGACAATACAGTTTGTAAATTGTTTCTTAATAATTGCATGTTCCATCTACTAACCAAGTAGAAATTGTTGAATTTATATGTCTTTGTCACCTGACTCACATGTGGGTTCCAGACCTATCTTTAGTTGAAGCATGTGTCACCTTTTGGACCGAGAGAAAATGATGGTCCAAAATTTAGTCTTAACCTTTTCCAGTGTACCTTGTTCAGTTCATCAAATTTTCTGTTGCTGTATGCATAGGCAGATCTTGTCAAGTGTGCCTGCATTTGAGTTTTTGCCAATATGCTCATGTGCTCGCGCGTAACAATCAACATTTGAATTTGCCCCGCAGTTCTTTTGTTTAAGGATGCGGAAAGAACATATTTACCTTGAAAATCCTGCACAATGTAGCAAATACTAATCGCATGTTCTGAGGAGGCCATCCAGATATGATTTTTCTTTCTGATTGAGATGACCATTTTGTGTTTCCTATTTAGTATATGTTTTTGAAATCTTTCACTTGTTCTCTCAAAGTAATGATAATGTTGCCATGTCTCCTATATTTATGCCAGGTTAATACTAATGATGCCACCAAAGAGTACCTAAAAAAACATGTTGAAGAAAAAAAGAAGGCACAGGAGAATGCCAAAGAAAAGGAAGGCGGGGATGGAACTTCTGCGGTTGCTGACAATGAATCATTGAAGCTTGTTTCTGATAAAACAGATGAAACAGAAGATGTTGGAGATAAGGACGATCAGGAAAATGCTAATAAATTTGGGATTGTTACAAATGAAGATTCTGAGGCCGACAAGGAGGCTGCAGAACAAATAAATAGTATGATTGAAGAGTGGTTAAAGACTCGACCACCGCCGCCACCACCACCTCCGCCACCGGTTCAACCATCTGCTGACATCGCATCCAAACATAATAATGGAGAGTCTGGTGTAGACATGAAGAAAACTGGTATGGAGTATTGCTATTTTTTTCCTTTTCCGTAAGTTGCACTGGAATAATATGTACTTCTTGCTTCTGCAGATTCTGAAGACAAGAATGAGGAAGACAACGATAAAAGGACAGTTAATGATACTGAAAAAGCAGAAACTGGCTCTCCTGATAGGAGGAAGGATAGAGATGATAAGGATAAGCGAGAAAAAGAACTTCAGAGATACGAGCGTGAGCGTGAGCGAGAAAGAGTCAGGAGAGATAGAGATAAGGAACACAAACATAGGGAGGTGGAAAGGCTGTACAAAGATCACGTTAAGGAGTGGGAATCCAGGGAAAAAGATAAAGAATATCAAAGACAATATGAGAAGGACCGCGAGAAGGAAAAAGAACGTGAGCGTAGAAGGGAGATCATGAAGCAGGAAGAGGAAAGTGACGAAGAGGATTTAAGGAAAAGAAGGCGCAAGAGTAGTAGCACCTTTGAAGAGAGGAAAAGGAGGAGGCAACGTGAAAAACAGGAAGACTTGGCAGACAAATTAAAAGAGGAAGAGGAAATTGCCGAAGCAAGGAGGCGTGCTATAGAGCTGCAAGAGCAGGCAGATGAAGCAGCTGCGGCGGCTGCGGTAGCTGCTGCGGAGTCTACTACACTTATGGAGGTTGATGGTGATGATGAAAAGGAAAGAAATGTGCAAAACAAGCTGATTGTTTCAGACGATGATAACATTGCCGGCTTTGCTAATGGTGGTTATGCAGGTGAGTGTGAATATCCCCCCCCCCCCCCCCCTACCCACACACACGCACACAGTATATCACGTTAGCTACATTCTAATTCGAACATTTTCTTCTGCATCCACTGCACAGATGATGGCTCTCACAAGGACAATAATGGTGATGAAGCAGGTGCGGCACCAGGTCAAATTCTAGATACCAAGCAAAATAGCAATGCTCCAGCAAAGAAGCTGGGTTTTGGTTTGATAGGCTCTGGCAAACGGACATCTGTTCCATCAGTTTTTGCTGAAGAGGATGATGAGGATAATAAGGACAAAGGGTTGAGACCTTTGGTACCTATTGATTACTCCACTGAGGAATTACAAGCTGTTGAGGCAGATTCTTCTGCTGGCCAACAGAATATTGTAGCAGCTGCTGAGTTCGCCAAGCGCATCTTGGTATCTAATCAGAAGGAAGAGAAACTTGAAACCGAGAAGGATAGGAGTAGGAGATCCACCGATAGATCGAGCCAAAGGGATAAAAATCGAAATGGCGAAGATGGTGCTCGCATCACCGATGAGAGAAGAGAAAAGATGCATGATCTGGACAAAGATAGGCAAGATAAGCCCAAGTCAGAGAACAAGAAAATTTTGGATGCAAAACAACTGATTGATATGATTCCGAGGACAAAGGAAGAGTTATTTTCCTATGATATTAATTGGGCAATATATGAGAAGGTGAATAGTTTCTCGACCTTGTATTTTCAGTACCTCAAAGTTGTGTCATGTTTTGTTTCCTCACCTATTTTGAAGTTATCTTTGTGCATGAATGTTATGCCTGTCAACGTTTCATGAATTATTTATGGAGCACTTGATTATGTTTTGTAGTGCTCCTTGAACCGTTGCAGATTTAAAGGCATCTGAGTTTTGTTTTGTTTTCTTTCAAATAGATATGAGATCCACCTAGAAAATACATCCTCATGAGTATGATAAACCTGCTGTTAATAATCATATAACGATCACACCGTAGTTCACCTTTACTTTGAGGGGTACCTACCAGTACAGATTTATGCTTTTCATTTCTAAAATATCTTGGAAGTTGGGTCATTTGGTTTTGTGAATGTTTTTTACTCTGCACTATCTGATTTAGCTTTCCCTGTCTTGTGTATGTGGCGTGGTTGTATTCATCACTAACATCATCATTCTTTTGTGGCAGCATGAGTTGCATGACAGAATGAGGCCATGGATCTCAAAAAAGATAATCGAATTTCTTGGCGAGGAGGAATCAACTTTGGTGGAATATATAGTCTCGTGCACCAAAGATCATGTGCATGCTTCGAAAATGCTGGAGCTCCTACAGTCAATTTTGGACGTTGAGGCTGAAATGTTTGTCCTTAAGATGTGGAGGATGCTAATATTTGAAATTAAGAAAGTTGAAGCAGGACTATCAGGGAAGGGGAAGGCTTGAAACTGAGGCAATGGTGATCTTGTACAACATTTCCTGCTTTTTTTTGTCAGCAACTGTGTTCTCACTTGTAGACTTGTACTGTGAGACCGCCTCTGAAAACAATTAAGTGAGATTGAGTTAGTGGTTCCCCATATGTTCTGATGTCTATTGTAGAAAATGTATACATGAACAGGTGATACATGACATTTGATCTAAAGTTGTTGCGAATTTTCGTGTCTACTGTGTCCTTTTGTCCAATTTATTTATACCGTGATATTTAAGGTGAGTACATGACCTGATCCTCTTTGCAGAGGATGTGCATGGCAAAAAACTCAAAACTTGATGAAACGTTCCGGACTTTTAGTGAAGACACCAGATCGTGTAACTGTGTCTTGATCATGGCAACAACAAGTATGCAATGCAATCATGGCAAAAAGTAGATTCTTGAGTGGATTGTTGTGTAGACGACGCTTCGGTTGTGGCGTGGTTCGCAGAATTAAACCACAAATATATTTATGTGAACTCATCCTGGTGTCGTGCGATGAGCTGTTAATTCGTACTGTAATAAACAATTGTGTGGCAGGCTTCATCGGCTACTAGGCGTTGCTCAATCTCTTTGTAATACGGCTGTAAAACAAAATGCTGTCAGAAAGGAAAGGAAGGTCGTGGTGGCTCGTTCCCGCCTGGATGACCGAACCGATTTCCTATTGTATTTATTCGAGTTTTTTTATTGAAGGAAATCAAGGAATACTCCATTCGAACAGTAGCGAATAATTAAAACCTTGTTCCAAAATAAAAAAATACAATAATAACTAGAACAGTAAGTATATGGGCCGATCGATCCATGATCAAAGGTTTCAATACAGGCCGCTCCTCTTCAGCCTCGATAAAGCCCAGCACGGCTCACCGAGTCGGCAGCGCAAGTTAACTGCGGCCTACCTCCTCCGCACGCCCTCCTCGCCGCCGCGGCTGAGACCTAAAGCCCTAAAACCCACCCATCTCTCGTCTCTCCTCCGTCCTCCCCCCGCCTCCCACCCATGGCGCGCCTCACCCCCTCCACGTCCAGCGGCAAGTCCAAGCCCTCCACGGATGCTGCCCCCTCTTCAGCGGAGCACAGGCCGCAGCGGCGGCGGCCGCAGATGAAGTCGAAGGCGGCGGGGAAGAAGAAGGCGGCGCAGGCGGCGCATAATAAGAAGCCCAAGTCCGGCGGGTTCGAGTCCATGGGGCTGTGCGAGGATGTCTACCGCGGGGTGCGCCACAAGGGGTACCGCGTGCCCACGCCGATCCAGCGCAAGGCCATGCCGCTCATACTCGCCGGGCTCGACGTCGCGGCCATGGCCCGTACCGGGTCCGGAAAGACCGCCGCCTTCCTGGTGCCCATGCTCCAGCGCCTCCGCTGCCGCGACCCCGGCGCTGGCATCCGCGCGCTCATCCTCTCCCCTACCCGAGACCTCGCCACGCAGACGCTTAAGTTCACCCACCAGCTCGGCAAGTTCAGTGGTGCGTAAACCATGCCTTGTTTTTTTTTTTTTTTGCACGATTTGAAATGTGGTTCGTGTAGCCGTTAAGCTCAGAATGGTGGCTTCTTCTTCCTGTTGTAGTTGCTATTGTAGACTTCTCTAGGTTGGCTTCTCTAGAACGGCATGGTTATTAAATGTTTTGATGTGCTATGTGGATGTGATAGCATGCTTGATGTTATTGATAGCATGGATGTCGTCTCCTTACTATTCTAGTGTCACTGGTTATCCACCCAGAGTTCCTTGTATTCAAAGTTAATTAAAAAGATCTTGTACTTGTCATTGCATTGTGAGCCAATTTACGACGTGAAGTAATACTAACATGATGCTTGTGTAAATTATTAATGGTGATTGGATCCTCATAATAAGATTGGATATCGTTTTCTTTCTATATAGATTTTGTCTATTGCAACTGCAAAAGAAATGCTACAACAATGTTGATGAACTATCCAATTTTGTCTTTCTGTAGATCTAAAAACTGGCCTAATTGTTGGTGGAGGTAGTTTGGACAGTCAGTTTGAGGTTTTGGCTGACAATCCTGATATCATAATTGCAACACCTGGTAGGTTTGTGCACATTTTGGATATGGTTGATGACTTGTCTCTGCGATCGGTAGAATATGTTGTGTTTGATGAAGCGGATTCCCTCTTTAGCTTGGGGTTCGCCGAGCAATTGCACAAAATTCTACACAAGCTGAGTGATACACGGCAAACATTGCTCTTCAGTGCTACTATGCCAAAAGCCCTAGCGGAATTCGCAAAAGCTGGCCTACGTGATCCTCAAGTTATAAGACTTGATTTGGACAAAAAGATAAGCCCTGATCTGAAGCTTGTCTTTTTCACACTGCGCCAGGAAGAGAAACTAGCTGCTTTACTGTATTTGGTCAGGGAGCGGATCAGCTCCGAGGAACAGACAATGATATTTGTTTCAACAAAGTACCATGTGGAATTTCTGAGTATTCTTTTCCGAGAGGAGGGCCTACAAGCTTCCCTTTCCTACGGTGCTATGGATCAAGAAGCCCGCACTGATCATATTTCAAGGTTTAGGGCAAGGAAGACCATGCTACTCATTGTGACAGATGTTGCTGCAAGAGGCCTTGATATTCCATTGCTTGACAATGTAGTGAACTGGGACTTCCCTGCAAAACCTAAGTTATTCATTCATAGAGTTGGCCGAGTAGCTCGACAAGGTAGAACTGGTACAGCATATACATTTGTCACTTCAGAGGATATGCCGTTTCTATTGGACCTACATCTCTTTCTTTCAAAGCCTCTTCGACCTGCTCCAACAGAAGAAGAACTGCTGAATGACATGGATGGAATCAATTTAAAAATTGACCAATCTATTGCTAATGGGGAAACAGTATATGGCCGTTTTCCTCAGACAATCATTGATCTTTGCTCTGATGGAGTAAAAGAAGTCATGAATAGCTGCACGGACTTGATTGCATTGGAAAAGCCATGTGCTAATGCTTTTCGTCTGTATCTGAAGACTCGTGCCATGCCTTCTAAGGAATCTATCAGAAGGGCGAAAGATTTTCCTCGTGAAGGTCTTCATCCAATTTTCAGAGATGTTCTTCGATCAGATGAAATTTTAGCTCTTGCATTCTCAGAGCGCCTGAAATCGTTCAGGTAGTTTCTTTAGCTAGCGATTCTTTATATTGCTTGTATTTGCTCATTTTGTGTTTTCTAATGGGCCCTTTTCATTCTTAATGATTATCAGGCCAAAGCAAACTATTCTAGAGGCTGAAGGTGAAGCTGCTAAATCAAAAAGTTTTAAAGTAATGCATTGCTGCTTCTTTTTTTGGTTCTGAATTTTTTTCAGCATTATATGTGTGGTTATTCTAATATCTGCAACATGCAGCTAGTATACTAATAGCTCTGATCTGATTACTTGATTAATGCCAAAAATAATTTCCCATACGATTTTTAGGCATTTCAAATTTGGTTCATGCAAACATACAAATATGTGTCTTTAAAACTAACATGACCATCTGGTCTTGATTGTAGGGTAGTAATCAATGGCTAGATGTGATGAAGAAGAAAAGAGAAGTCCATGAGGGGATCATAAATTTAGAGCATGAAAAGAAATCTGCTGATCTGGCGACAAAGGTAATGCTTACTCTGAAGTCATATATTTGTTTTTCTCATTTTCTCATTTAAACATAGCAAGTTGCAAACCACTTAATCACCTGATACACATAATGTACTTTGAAGATGCTACAGACGACAATGTTACTGGGTTGAGGTGTAATATTGAAGTGCCTTATCATTTATATGGAGAATTCAATCCTGAAAGGATTGGTTGTTGCAGCAAAGATGCCTGGAACAAACTAAAGTCATTTCCTTCAAAGCTGATCAGCTAGAATATATTGCACCGTAGGGTCCA
Organism: Puccinellia tenuiflora; assembly: GCA_012064385.1. Taxonomy (NCBI): domain Eukaryota; kingdom Viridiplantae; phylum Streptophyta; class Magnoliopsida; order Poales; family Poaceae; genus Puccinellia; species Puccinellia tenuiflora. Next base: position 1,670,567 of record QRDG01000062.1, on the reverse strand, counting down.
TACTATTTTGTGACTGTTCTTTCCGTGTTGACTCAAACAAAGGCTCACGTGCACTAGTTATGTGTATATGTTTTGTTCAAAACTGTAGTAAATGCTTGTTTCATGTTCTGGAATTTGCAGATAATGGTCTTAATTGCGAGCTTCCTGTAGTTGCTTGGTTTGGGATATTTACTTGTAATAGAATGCTCTGATAATTAGGGTTAGTAGTTTATATATTCAACTCCTGCCGTGATGGAGCAATATTTATATGCTGAAATTTCATTTATATGAAACACATATTGGATGCATAAATCATGCCTGGTAGTGGCTGATCCCTTTGTAAGTTAATTCGTTTGTTTGCTCCATGATTGTGATTGTAGTTTGATAGTTTCAGTGATATGACTGTAACCAGTAGTTGTTCTGGTATCCACCTTAGGAGTGATTATACTGCCTACTGCTGATTATTTGGACTAACCGACGAATTATATGTTAACGGAGTAGGCAATCCTCACCGGTTCTATGTATACGGCCTATTATACATGTTTTAAGAACAATTTCTAGTAATCCTTTAGAATGTTATTGATTGATGAAAACATGGCAGTCCAATATTAATATGAGCATACCTTTATTCACTCTTCTGCAAGTGCTACACTGAATATGGTACTTTGTTCTTGGGCTTTGTGCAGTAATTTATGGCTACTTATTTTTATGCAGGAAGAAGAGGCGGAAAACATTTCAAATTGGGAGAGAAAAGGTATGCATTTTCCCTTGTGAGGTGTAGTGGAATCAATATCGCCATTGCTGTTTTAACGTCAAAGTGCATCTTGAGCTCTACAACAGTATTCCTAGAGAAGTTTGTCTTCCCTTTATTATGGTGCTTATAATATTTTGCATTATCTATCAATTTCAGAAATTTCTGGTATGAAGCGGAAGTCGCAGAGCTTTAGAGATGAGGATCACTACATAAGTTCAGTACCTCAAAACCAAGTATGCACTTTCAAGAAAACCTTGCACATTTTTTACTGCTAGGGATCTTTATTACTACCTCTATCCACATATATAAGTCGTTTTGGTGGCTGTTTTAGCCCACCAAAACGTCTTATATTTGGGGACAGAGGTAGTAATTTATTAAGTTGCAGTTGCTTCATGTAGCATTTCCGTATAATATTGATTTAATTACTACTTCCCCCCTTCAGCATTCGGAAGCTGGGTTATCAGTGACGGGAAATGAAGGATTTGTTCAAGATAGGTATGCTGTTTACGCTTCCTGATATGTGACTGACTGTATTTGTCTGATGTGGAATTATGCAATTATAGTATCCTTCGTCATAGCAAATTATCAGCACATGTACTGGTGTAGGGAGCAGGGATAGGAAAACCTGATTTGGGAACCAAGGTAGCACGGTAGTTGGTTCCCGGTCAACTCCTATTTGCTTTTCTCTTTACACATCAAGATTTTGTTAAATTAGCACGATAGCACATCATATTTTCTGTTCTGTATGGAACATAGCGTACTAGCCAATAGGACAGATAACAGGCCACTCACCATGGGTTCTATTACCCCTGGTCTTGATTACAGGTTAGATGTTGAACGGACTGGTTATGTATTGAATATCCATTAACACTCGTGGTGTATCTCTTAATCATGTCCTCTCTCCAGCATGAGTAGGGTCTGCTGTTTTCAATTCTAAGAAGTTTGGCCCATGCTTTCGTTGCACAATAATTTGTCATATCCAAGTTTTGCTCTCATTGGTCAGTCTCATCACCATGCTGCGTTTAATTGATCTTAATGATTTGTCATGCAGATTGGACGCTGCTGTCCTAGATTTAGTTGATGATGAAACTTCTGGAATGCAATCCCAGAAAAATCGATATCACTGGGTGAAGGTATAACTTTTCCTAGCAACATATCGATCTGCAATATGCAATATCACATTTGGTCATGGTGTTTATTTTATTATTGCAGAACAAATTTATCAAGTTGAATAATGGGGATCGTGTCACTGCTTCAGGGAAGGTAGATCTTGTTCATGCATTGTGTTTCTATCATGTTTTAGAGTCCGAAAATGCTACAGTTGATAGATTTGTATACATTGTTATCGCCGATTTAATCGTGTTAGATGTGTAGCTCATTCTTTTCCCTTTTAGTTCGGCACACTTAAAATATGTACCTGTTCAGTTGTAAATCTCCTGGATGTTTGGTGCTGTTTGTCTGTCAAATTGATCCCGGACTAACTATTAGAAGTAGTATATACTCTTTAAAAAATATATGTTCCTACGCCAGCATTGTATGGCAATGGTCTAATCTGAACCATGTGGAATTAGATTTATGGTAAAACATGGAATTTAGTTCTGCAACAAGAGGGTGTTTGCCTGCAGCTGAACACTATGATTTGAGATCTTAGTTGATTCTTGTACTATAAAAACTTTAACTACAATTTTTACACTTGGCCTCCTATCTAAATGGTATTATCATGTTGATAATGCGAACTTAGAAATTTCATTGGACATGATACATATTTCTTGGAGCTTAATTACTAATAACGGGAATGCCGTTTCCCAAAAAGTCTAACGTTTACTCCCAAGACAATGTACCGAGGAATGTTGAATTCATTACTGCATGTCTTTTAGTTAGCATCTAATGTTGAGTACATGTACAACGTCTTGTCTAATATGGTTTTCTATTTATACCTAGTTACCTACCTAGGTGTTTCTGTAGAGATGTCTTACCTAATTTATCTATAGTCTAGACAAGCAGTAGGCTTAAGTTTTAACTTACTACTTCTGCGATTGTGACTAGATTAAAACGGAAACCAGTGAAAAGTTAAAGGCAAGCAAAGATATCTATAAGAAATGGCAACAGAAATCACATAGAGCAATCAATTCTGGTGGAAAAGATGGTAACTTCGCAGAAGGGGGCACATCCACGCCAGGTAATACATTTTTTTGTCCTCATGCCACTACCTTTTCCGTTTTGAGGTCAACTTTTACAAAGTTCATTGTAGTTCATCAATCACGTAATTTTATTAAATACGTGTCTGGTAAGCATTTCTCAGCTTTACAGTTTGGCATGCTAAAACATTATCTATTTTTTCAAAAAGTTGATTGAAGCTGTGCGAGCATTCGTGCATCCGGTGAGTTAATAGTCACATAAAGGACACTTTTCCTATTTAGCAGATTGACTATCATCACCCTTGATATAAATGTATTAGAGCTTCCTAAGTTCTGTGGTTCTTTTGCTTAACTTGCCAAACTTGAAAATTACATTTTGGGTGCCTGAACTTGTGTCCAGTTGCATTGCAAGTCCAATGGACTGCTAGATAATAAAGTAGCTGAGGTGGAACTTGGCGAAACATTCAGTTGAGTGAGACAAAATAAAGATGGACCCACATGTTAGTGGTGGAACTTGGCGAAACCTGCTAATGGTTGGCTGGTGAGCGGAGATCGCCCATGTGGCCACTGATAGCTTTTGCAAAGGAAATAGATTTTCCGTTTGGAATTTACAGCCTGCACATGCACATCGCTAACGAGTCTTGTTTTTCTAGTGGAAATGCACGGAGAGTCAATAATGAGGTCAATATTAGTGTGCTGAGATGAGGGTGTATGTATCCTGATTGCTTTCCTTCATTGCTAATTTGCATTGCGTGGAAACCTGTCAAAAATGGTTGTGCTTGCACCGTTTGCAGTGGCCTTCACCTGAGCCATCCCATGGCAGAATGTTGACCAGATAACCGCAGAATCTTGCTGGAAGGTCGTCTGGGATCTGAAATGGCTGAACGGGATAAGCCTTGACGGCACATGCTATACTAGTTCATGTTTTGTATCCTCTTGGATTATCTCTTTCTCATCATATTCTTGCTCCTATTGAAGTCTCTCTTGTCATTCTCGCTATTGTTGCATTAGTTTTGTTTGTTGTAATTGTTAAATTTAGCACTGCAGCTGCTCTAACTTAAATATCATCCAAGCCGTATGTAACACTACCTGATGCTAATTATTTCTTTCAGGTGGCTATCAAAGAGGAAACAGAAGATACCCTGCAGCTGGCCGTGGGCGTTCATCTATACCAAATGCTGATGTGCCATCTGAGATAAGAAATCCCCAGCAGATGCAGAAGGGGAGGCAACAAAAAGCAATGCAAAATATGCGCATGAAGGAGAAATCTACAAAAGATGGTAAATTTCCCAACAAGTTCCAGAAAAACAAGAGGCCTGGTGGATCTGCAAGAGAAGGTAAATTCGAAAACAGTAAATTCCAGAAGAACCGAAGACCAGAAGGGAAGGGGAGCGGAAAAGGGAGTGGCAAAGGGTTTGGTAAAGCGAAAGGAAAAGGCAAACCCAAAGGGAAGGGTACCAGGTGATAATCTTGTCTAGTAGATTTGCTGCACCGTCTACAGTACTGCAAGGAAACTATTGAGAACCGACATGAAAGAAGTGCGCGACCAAGAGCTTTTCTCTAGTAGATTTGCTGCACGGTCTACACCTGTTGCTTTACTTAAGTTTTTGTTGTTTGTGATAGTAAGGGAGAAGTAACCATGATCTTACCAGAAATGTAACCTCTGGTGCTGTCACTCATGCAACCCTGGAGAATACTCGTGTATGTCATTTGCGCTATATGAAACCATCGAAAAACTCTGGTTTATTTTACAGACCTTTGTTACTGGAATGGAAGATTAGGCTCGATTAGGTTTGCAACCAATATTGGGCTGCGCCGGTGAGACTTTGGTCAGGCGCAATGGAGGAACCACTGATAATAACAATATAGCCTGAAAGTCAGAGAAGAGGCATAGAACTAGTTACCGGCATGGCACAAGCCCATGCCATTTGCCCATTTCCGTTCTGCAACATGGAGGCTGGCAGTCAAGTTTTCATTGTCATGGTCTAGTTGCTTTATATCATAATACTACATTGCGGCTCAAATTGACTTGCATTGTCAATGATGAACAGGCTACTTTCCTGAATTCTGCGTTGTTGTGGCCATGTAAGTGAATTATCATTGCACTTGCATTTCTATGTGCTTTAGTTTAGTTTATCCTTTGCATTGCCCCCATCCTGTCCAGTGGCAATGCGCCATTTTGTCAGCCAGACAACTTGAACAAACCACTAGAAGTATGATGCGGGGATAAGTTAAACAAACTAAACTAATTGTCACATCAGATCCAAAGATAGCATTGTTATTTCTACCCTGCAACCAGACAAGGTCAGATCTTTTCCAGATATGGAAAATGCAATCTGAACCCAGTCCAGATGTTAACCATTCAGCAGGTTGAAATCGTCTGCGTTGCCAAGAACAGAAAGGTAGGTGTGCAGGTGCTCCTCTTCAGTAGGGAAAATGAAAAATGCAACACGATATATGGCAGAAAAGTGGTGGAACTTTTAGGTCAGAATCAATTTATGCTACCTGCTGCTGCTGCGGGTGGCGGTGCAATCTGGAATGGACAAGTGGTGGGCTGAGGTTACGACGTTTCTTACGGTCGCGGTGCCTGTGGAATCCGAGATAAAGAGGCTTATCAGAAGGAGCAGCACTATTCCTAATGTCATCCAAAGCAAGCATGACACGACATGTATACATAAAGATCATCTTTACCGGAGACGTTAGTTACTAAAAGATTTGTTTTAAAATTCAGGTCGTGCACATTATTGAAGTCGCCCCCCATCCACACTTTGTGTGTTAGAATGGCATATCTAGTAGGTTGTCTATTTGTTCTAGATTTCCTTTTCTCTGACAAGACTAGAGAAAACAAAAAGAAAGGGAGAGGACGTATGCTTTTACCTGCAGCAGGAAACGGAGATTGGTGAGCATCGATACTGAACGCGTTTCACACTAGGTTTCTTGATTCGATCCGATGGTTGGTTGGGTCGGAATAACCGAATCGATCCCCTCACCTAGATCTCTCGGACTGCAAGTTGCAGCCCCCTGAAATGTCTGCATTCGCATGATCCCACTCTCAGCCACATATCCACCTTGTTCGTGTCGACCAAAAGATCAATTAAGCGGCGAAAAGATCAACCCAAGTTGGGAGTACAAGGTGGGTTGTGGCACTGCGCGTTTCTTCTGAAATCTACTAGAGCAGCATCATCGGTGTTGACGGTGGGGGCACGAATCTGCTCCACATATTTCCTACGACAGCAAACCCGGAACGTACGTGAGAGAAGCGTATGGAAGTTTGAGCGTTGGAAAATTGGAAGCGGTCGCTGTCCGCGCGTGCCGATGGCGTCAGGGGGATTTCGGATTGCTCGTTTCGCTGAACCAACCAAACCAGCTGGGGAAGACAGGGACGCGTTACTCGTATCTAAATCCTTGTGGCTTCATTCATTCTTGCGATAGTAAGTACAGTAAAATGGTTACTCCCTGGAATTAGTAGTAGTTTTTACACGCCAATCGATGCCCAACACTTTCCTCTACCCTCTTGGGAATTGGACATACGTACATTCTCTCTAGTGGCACCTAGTTTGGTGATGAGATGGGGTCATCGATCGTTCATGAACTCGCGATAATATGGATCACGATTCAATCCTTCACGTGACAGGTTATGGGTGTGTGTCCAAAATGATACACATCGCTCATGTGACCCTGCAGCATAAGTACGAAGGAAAAAACACAACGACGTTTTAAATACACATATATGTCATAACATTACGCGTCGACCTATATTGCTGTTTAAAGAATAATGATGCATCCTACATGCATACAAAATCACAATTCAAAATTCTTAAAATTATGGGTTGCACAAAAATGATAAAATGTTGTATAATTTGGACATTTGAAAGTGTGTATACTTAGATCCACACATTTATCATTTTTGTGTAGCTCAAAATAAAAAGTATTTCGAATTGAGATTTTACTTGTTTGTGGAATACATTATTGACAACATGCAGGATTTGTTTTTTAGTTTTTTATGGACTTCTAAATACTCTATTTTTTATATTTAAATAAAGAGATCACTAGATCTCAGGAGCCAGGAATCTCCACTCTATACCTTGTTGTCCTATAGGATTCCAAAAACACAAAGGTTCAATGCGATGCACATTCAAATTCTACCGGGTATTGGTTTATTATATTGCTTTATAGAAAAAATCAAAGAATCTTTTCAAGTGATTTGAGTAGATACAAAAATTTCTACGAAATATAGTGCAAATGAATCCTTTTGTAGGATTCATTCCGTCGTATCAAACAACCAACATAGGAAAAAATTCCTAGGGATTTTTTTTCAAACCTAGCCAATGCTTTTGATTGATTAAGTTGAAAAGAGCTGGACAATTTATAAGGAAAGCCGGCCGAAAATTATACAACACAACGCACCACGCACCCCAAGGCCGTGCCCCAACATGAGTCGATGACCCTGTCGCCCTAACGACCAAAGCCGACACTAACACCTCAACACAACAATGCGGAGGCGACCTTAATGCAACACGGCGGAGGCGAACATCTGGAGCCGTTGCTCCGACATCCACGCCAGCCCCAAGGTCGCACCCCGCACGAGCCGACAACCAAGATGTCCAAACGATCAAGGTTGACACTCTAACACCTCGACGCAACACGGCGGAGGCGATAACTCGGAGCCACCACTCCGACATCCACACCGGCCCCAGGGCCGCGCACCATCTAGCGGAAGACGAAAACTCGCCGCCACCAACCACTAGCTCATTCCACTGGTCACTCCGGTCGGTGAAACATTCGAGGCGAGGCCCCAAGATGCAAGCGACGCCAAAGCGCCACCCTCGCCCGATACCGCGTGGGATCTGGGGTTTCCCTCGGAGAACCCGGGCCGAGAAGCGAGAGCACCGCCACGCCTTCCAGAAGGACGTGTCCTACATATGGAGCTCATGTATATACTATGGACAAGTACTTTTGTATGGATGAGTCCACACACATTGAAGCCATGTACAAGTTTTGTCCAGTGGTAGTGGAAGTGTTTGGACCGACCTATCTGAGAGCACCAAATGCAACAGACACAACTCGACTCATGGCACAAGGTGTAGCGAGAGGATTTCCAGGGATGCTTGGGAGCATCAATTGCATACATTGAAAATGGAAGAATTATCCATTCTCTAGTAAAGGGATCTATAAAGGTCATATTGGAGTGTGCGGTCTCATACTTGAAGTTGTGAAAAATTATGACATGTCGATTTGATAATGTTTCTTCAGTTTGGACGGTTCTCACAATGACACCAACATGTTGTAATGCTCTCGGGTGTTTGCGAGACTTGCTGAAGGCCAAACTCCGGTGTGCAACTATGAGATCAATGGCCACTAATATAATAAGGGGTACTACGTAGCCGAGGGAATTTATCCTTGTTGGTTGGCATTTGTGAAGACAGTCTGCAACCCTTTTGGACATATTTTAACAAGAGAGTGTGAGGAAGGATGTGGAGCCGGCATTTGGTATGCTCCAAGACCATTTTACTATTCTCTAGTACCATTCTCTAACATGGTTGCTAGATCAAGTGTGGGAAGTCATGAATGATTGTGTTATTATGTACAACATGATCTTGGAGAGCAAGCGCGATGCTGGTTAAGTGTTTGATCAACAAAAGGACTACCTGGACCCACTTGCTGAACCACAACCGACCGTCTCAACCGAGTTAGCTCAATTTCTCGCCATGCATCAGTAAATTCGTGATGAAATAACCCATCACCAACCGCAAGATGATCTAGTCGAGCACTTGTGGATGATCAAATGAAACCAGTAGTTCGAGTGTCATGTTGTTTTTAAGAAATTTTCGAATTTTAATTGAGTTTGAATTATTTTTATAACTATATTATTTGTACATTAAATTATTGTTAAACAATGGAATCTACATCTATGTCTCATTTAGATAGAAAATGTAGGAAATATGCCCAAGAGGCAATCATAGAGATGATGATATTTCAATGTATCCATGATTTATAATAATGTGCCTTGAATAATATCTTTGTATTGATTGGCAAGTACGTGACTTGTTTGTGAAACTCTTTACCTATATGGTTATTCTAAATACGTCCCTAGTCGGGGTTGCTGTGAGGACACACTTGCATATGAGACTAGCACAGGTATTAGTTGATGACTATGTTTCACAAGTCATAGACATGGAGATGTCGAACTAATAATGTGGATCTATGTTATGAACATAGAGTTGGACTAACCCACCTCGAGACAATGAAACAACGTTCATAATTCTCTCTACACGATATGTATGCTTTGTCCCCAGACCTGAGATTGTCGCATGTACTCGAGATGTGAATTGACCGGCTTTGGGGCTGTCAAATGCTACACCGTGAAAGGGCAGCTATAAAGATGGTTTTCGGGTTTGTCATGAAGCATGCTGCGAGGCATTGTCAGTCAAGATGGAATTTTCCCCTCTCTAGTCGAGAGAGATATTTCTCTGGGCCCCTCGAGTGATCGGATCCAGAAATGCATGGCCGTGCTACATAAGGTTAAAGGTTAACCTAGTATGGGATTCCAAATCACATGATCGAGAAAGAGTGGTCGGCTAGGAGCTTGACCTAATATTGTGAGGCAAAGGGAATAACATAAACATTGTGATGGTTCGTCTGATACGATCTTTATGTGCGTTTGGGAGTTGGCACGTTTTGCTAGAATCCGCTACCAACTATTGATCGAGTAGGTGTACTCGAGTCATGACCAAACGTGCGTGAACCTATTGGGTCACACACTTAACACAGTGGAAGCAGAATTCGGATCCAGAGTGGGCTGTTTTGAGGCAGCCCAATATGGGGAGGTCTATATAAGGAGAGGAGGCTGGACGTTTTAGGGTTGCCCATTTCCGCACCATAATCCACCCAGCCACCATCTCCCCACGCCCTTGCCGCCCGTGCGGACCTAGCAGTCCGGCGAGCGGTGCCTCCACGCCGTATGTGTGGATACCGATATAGGTGCTGCATCCGAGCACTTGGACGAGCCGCCGAGAGGAGCTGTTCGTGGGAGCAACTGGATCGGAGAGGATTGTACGTCTACCCTGCCCCGACTCGCTTCACCGACTTCGGCACGGCACATCGCGTCTAGTGGTAATCTCGTGATCTATAATAGCATCAGTTCCTTGGTTGATGCGGTAGAAAATTTTGATTTGCGCTAGCGTAGCCTACTCACAACCCTTCAGAAATATGAACATATTACATGAAAACAGGAAAAAATATAGGGACAACCCTTTTTTTGTGTGTGTGGGGGGTGGAGGGTGTGCGCTGGGGGTAGACGTCTGATACGTGTCAAACACATCTATAATTTTTTATTGTTCCATGCTACTTATATGCCATTGTTACATGTTTTTATTACTTTATTACATCATTTTTAGGATTTTTGTCGGACTAACCTATTGACAAGATGCCCAGTGCCAGTTCCCTGTTTTTGCTGTTTTCTATTTCAGAAAAGTTACTTCTGGAAATATTCTCGGAATTGGACAATAATTTACGACGATTTTTTATGCGACAAAAGGAAGCCGAAGACCAAAGGGTGACCTGGGGGCCACCCAGGGGCCAGGGGCGGCAGCTGGCCGCGGCCCCACCTGCACCCGCGGGTGGGACCCGCCCCTGCCCCTCGGGCGCCGCCTCGGCCCCCTCCGACGCCTACAAAAACCCTTTAACCCTAAAATCTGAAGGGGTTCCGCAACAGAAAACAAAAAAATTCCTAACAACGCGACCACAAACTAGCCAAGATCTATCACTATGCAGATATAAAGTAACGGAGGGAACGGTGATCATACCCTTGAAGACCGTAAGCGTCGACGATCAACCGATCTGTGTCGACGCATGATGAGGACGTATGGCGACGCCGACCTCGAGGTCGTGTAGTCGTACCGACGACGAGTACCGCAAGTGCAGCACCTCCGTAGTTCTACACACGTACGGTGTAGCAACGATCCCCCGGCTCCGGTCCAGCGGCAGCAGCGGAAGATGAACAGCTCGAACCGAAGCACCAGCAGCACGGCGGCGTGCGTATGGTGGAGAAACCCCTAACCCCATATGCAGCTCCAATATTTCGGAACCACACGTGAGGGAGAGAGAGAGAGAAAGAGACAATGGGATGCCCTCAAAGGGAGAGGGGGCACCTCCTTATATAGGAGGAAGGGGGAAGCCAACCTCCTTGGCTTAGCCATGTGGGACTAATCCCACATGGTGCATCCGGCCAAGGAGGGGCAGCCGGCCCCCCATGGGCCCCATTCGGCCAGCCCACTAAGGGGGTGCGGCTGGCCACCCTCTATGGGGCGGCTCCCCACTTGGGCCTCCCCTTTCGGGTGAGGCCCATTTAGGTGGGCTGCCCTTTTAATATTAAATTAAATATTTTTAATTATTAATTACCTTAATTAATATTAAATACATATCATTTAATTTATCTTGCATCGAAACTCCTTTCGTTGCCCTCCGATCTCCATCGGATACTTCTCCATTAGTTCCGACACACCGTCGGAACCCCTCTGATCAGCATCGGATAATTCTCTCTCATTCTGAAACACTTCGAAACCTCTCTGATCACCATCAGATAATTACCGGAACCATTCTGGAGTTTGTTTCTCTTATTTCTTCGGTACCGAAACTATTCCTAAGCGTCGTCTACCCTTAAGAGTGCCACCCTACGGTTCGGGATCACTCCAGACATGATCGAGACTCCTCTCCGATCAATGACCAACAGCGGGATCTAGAAACCCATAGATGATGTCAGTGATGGAGTGAGACTCCAATCTTCGCGTAGCATGGGCCTTGATAGTCTAAGAGATCTATTAAGGGAAACCATACATGCTCGAAAAAACCCGCTCAGTCCAATCACTCTTGCCACTTCCGAATCAGCCATATACTCCTATACCTATGTAGATTGTGCGGCAATGCAATCACATGCAACTTCGCAAACTAACCATGTTCTTTCTTAGACAACCGACATTTCCTGTATGAGATTTCTAGTCGTAGTGTTATAACTTGCATCATCGTAACACTTTACGGCATCGTAACTCTTTACGGTATTGTAACTCTTTACGGCAAGTTGTCTTCACTCTCACCACAGACCAGAAAACCTATCTTCAGTTCTCTTAGACACTGAAGGATATACTTAACATTTGTTCATCGATCCATCCAGGGATGGCTCTAGAACCTGTTCTTCAACCAAGAACTAGGGTCACACTAGGTCGAGCATTCAGCATGATAAACATGGCATGATCTATGGCTAAGGCATAGATGATGTCAGACATCCTTTTCATTAGTTATCGCTGGCATGCCGAGATAAACTCAATATTTTGCCTAGTCATACAAGCAAGAACTCCTTCTTCGCTTGTTCCATTCTGAACCTTCAGAATCTATTCTAGGAAAATATTCCGACCTAATGTTATTAGACTTCTTGATCTATATACACTATAGATCCAATGCCTAATACTCTTAACTTCATTCATAGAGAATTTGTTCACTCAAATAATCATTTATACTTTACTAGAGGATCTGTATCATTCCTAATATGTCACCACATATAAAACCATGAATGATACCTAGCTCCCACTCAAATATGCCATCCGCATATAAGACGAGGGAATCTTCCTTAGCTCCCACTCAAATATGCCATTCACATATGAGTTCAAAAGCTACTTAACTCCCACTCACTTTCTTGTAAATACAGGTCTCTTCAACCATTTTGGACACCTCCAAAATCCTTTGATCACATTATCAAATTGAAGATTCCAGTTCTGATATGCTTTCTTCAACCCATGAATGGACAGCTGAAGTTTGCACACATGTCTAGCATCCTTTAAGAAAAACCTACTTGTTGTACAACTACAACTCTTCCTTAATGTTGCCATTAGGGAGCACGGTTTCTTCCATCTATCAATTTCCCAACTTGAAATTGTAGTAGTTGCTAAGACAATCCTAAATAGACTTAAGTTTCGCCACCTAAGGCAGAATCTCGTTGTGGTCAACTCTTTGAATTTGTCGAAACCGTTTCGTGACAAACCGAAATTTATAGAACGACTGCCATTCCGTTAACGTCTATTTTATAGCATTCATTCGCTCTTCGACGACATGCAGGCCATCCAGAAGATTTTCCCAAGTCACCACTTGGTAAACATACATGGATTCTATCTCGGATTATGTATGGCTCATAGCCATTTCTCGGACTTGGGTCCACCATCGCTTCTTTGTAGTCCGTAGGTTTTTCATGTTTCACCAACATGATGATCATAACAAGTTTGCCGGAATGCATTCTTGTACACCTACGATCTTAGTATGAGCTTAGATCAGAGCTTCATGATCATTATCACTAGCTTCTTCCAGAGGACGGTTCCGAAACCACTTCTGTTGCGCCACTCTGATGTCTGGAAGGGAAGTTCATTAACTTCGTCTTGCTCTACTTTTTCTCTCACTTATACCCCTGTCAAGATACAACTTCTTGAGTAAGGTACGATCCAGCAATAAATTGCCTTTGTTGTGAAAGATGTATCCAAACAAATCCTTGGATACTCTACAAAGATGAATCTATCCGCTTTAGGTTCGAACTTATCAAAACACTAAATTTCAGAAACGACAATCTAGGCCAAAAGCCACGCCACAACTCATATGGTATTGTCTCCACGGATTTAGATGGTTTCCCTAAAGTGAATGTTTTTTATTCTAACACCTAACTCAAATGATAACAATAATTTGATAAGAGATATTATTCTCCATACACTATCAACATAGAGTATGACTATGACGCGCAAATACACCATAGCACCGTAGTGTTCCATGCGGCGTAATTCGTGAAACTCTTTTCACAAGTCTTCCAATGATATGCCAAAAGCCATAACTCAAATCCTTTTCTCCTCGATTAGTATCACAGGAAATTGATTTTCTTGTTAAGTCTATTTTCTACTTCACTCCGAATTTTTTGTTTCGACTTATCAAACTTTTTAGACCAGCAATTCATTAAGTGGATATACACTTATCTACTCAAATCATTGGTGAAGTTTACGAAATAATGATTTCCACTATTCGTTGAAGTACTCATTGATCCACACACATCAACATGTATGATTGTCAACAAGTTAAATGTCCGCTTCCCCAGGCCGAAGACGGAGTCTCAGTTATCTTTATCCATGAAGGACAATTCGTATGTGTCACAAGATCAAAATCTAAAGACTTGGAGATCCATCAGAATGGAGCTTCTTCATGCATATAATATTGACATGACTTCAAACGATAGTGCCACACAAATGCAGTGTCATTACTAAGTTTGTATACTTTGGCATTAATGTTATGAATGCAGGATCTACCACCATCTAGATAAGAACAATCCATTTATAATCGATGCATGATCATAAAAGATATTACTCATAAATATAGGACAATGACTTGTCGCTAACATATATGAATAATTGTCTCGCCAGAGGCAAGACACACCACAATGATCAAGCTAACAAGCGATTATAAAATAACTTACCAAATGGTAGATGTAGAGGGAGAGTGTCGATGGCCACCACAACATATTGTTTGCCATCACCGACACACATTGTCCCATCATCCTTTCAAGCAAATCAAGCAGAAAATCGTGTTTCATCAAACATGACCAGTGTCATAACTCAGTCATTGCTGCGAGTACTTGCTTAGGTAAAACATCCATCATGCGCATATCAAATATGCCATCATCATTGATGACTTCCTGATGATCTGCTTCATCTCCTTGGTTTTTCCAATAAAATCAAGGATTCATGAAGGTGAACGATTTCCCTTTCATGACATAGTCTATGACAATCTATTTGCAGTTGAGGTGGGCAGCAAGTGCAACACCTCTTCACGAGCAAAGATGTACGTCATCCAGTAATCGAGTTGAGCGTGATATTCCAGTGTCATCAAGCATGACTGCCACACGCTCTTTTAATGCTGAAAAATCTCATCAACCTAAAGTAGTGCATACAGTGCATCGAGTTCAGCGAACATTCCGAATGATCGCGATCTATCAACACGCACTCTACATCTCTTGATAATCCAAATTATCTCTTCGTCGGCAGAATCTCTGGTTTTATCTCCTAACGGTTATGTATCACATAGAGCTGAAAGTTTTAAATCAAGGAGTATCCTCAAACTACAGTATAAAACTATGAAGTTGGACCCACCTTTTAAGTTTCTCAACTGCAGGATTGTGTCTAAGTTTAAAAAGGGCTAAGGGGTAACAGCCGGCCCCTTAGGAGGGCTAACGAACATGTTATTATCTACAAAGGTTTTTGCAAAGTAATTTTGACTATGTTCATAATAGGAGTTCATGTTTATATAACTATAAGAACTCCCACTCAAAACGAACATCCCTCGTCGTCGTTTTAAGTGATCACATGATCCCCATCCACCATACTACCCCTGATCATCACGGCCGATAGCATAGCTTCAAAGGTAGACATCTCCCAGTCAATCACATCATCCATGTGACTCATGCTCGACCTTTCGGTCTCTTGTGTTCCGAGGCCATGTATGTACATGCTAGGCTCGCCAATCTAACCTTAGTATATTGCAGTGCATACATGGCTTACACCCACCGTATGCGAACGCAGATATGTTTGACACCCGATCGTCACGGCCTGCCTCCACAACGGCGAACTTTCTTGGTGGTGCATACTAAGGGAGAACATGACATTGGTATTAATCGAGGGATCCCTATATTGCTACCGCCGTATATCTAATACAAACAATATAGGTAGCACACAACATCTATTAACCATCTAATAAAATGTGTGCGACATGATATGGTATCCCGCGCCATGATCTCCATCGTGCGCTCCGGCGTCGCACCGGGTCACTGTGCCTCCACGCCAACAATTAAATATTTCGCTAAATACTTACTGTTACCATATCATATCATGCGCCACTGCAAAATAAAGTTAGACGCCTCTACTTTATCTTTTGCATATTTTACATGGCTGAGGGGCTTTCGCAAAAAGAACCGCCTTCTAACTTACGAACCTGCAACCACAACACCGATAAAATAATTGTCTCTATTACACCCCTTTCAGGGCTCTCCTTTGAAGATGCCATACCACCAGTGCTAGAGAGACAGACACCCGTCAGCCGCATATATGGTGCAAGCCATATGTCAAGTGCGGAACCAGTCTCACGTTAGCGTAAGGTCGGTCTGGGCCGCTTCATCAAGCAATTCAACAGTATGAACAAATTCGTGAGAGGTTAACAATTATATGATCTAGTGCCCACATATTTCTATGTGGTCTAATCCGTACTCTATATCTACGCATAGATCGGCTCTGATACCACTGAAGGGGTTCCGCAACAGAAAACAAAAAAATTCCTAACAACGCGAACCACAAACTAGCCAAGATCTATCACTACGCAGATATAAAGTAACGGAGGGAAAAGTGATCATACCCTTGAAGACCGTAAGCGTCGATGATCAACCGATCTGTGTCGACGCATGATGAGGACGTACGGCGACGCCGACCTCGAGGTCGTGTAGTCGTACCGACGACGAGTGCCGCAAGTGCAGCACCTCCGTAGTTCTACACACGTACGGTGTAGCAACGATCCCCCGGCTCCGGTCCAGCGGCAGCAGCGGAAGATGAACAGCTCGAACCGAAGCACCAGCAGCACGGCGGCGTGCGTACGGTGGAGAAACCCCTAACCCCATATGCAGCTCCAATATTCCGGAACCACACGTGAGGGAGAGAGAGATAAAGAGACAATGGGATGCCCTCAAAGGGAGAGGGGGCACCTCCTTATATAGGAGGAAGGGGGAGCCAACCTCCTTGGCTTAGCCATGTGGGACTAATCCCACATGGTGCATCCGGCCAAGGAGGGGAAGCCGGCCCCCCATGGGTCCCATTCGGCCAGCCCACTATGGGGGTGTGGCTGGCCACCCTCTATGGGACGGCTCCCCACTTGGGCCTCCCCTTTCGGGTGAGGCCCATTTAGGTGGGCTGCCCTTTTAGTATTAAATTAAACATTATTTAATTATTAATTACCTTAATTAATATTAAATACATATCATTTAATTTATCTTGCATCGAAACTCCTTTCGTTGCCCTCCGATCTCCATCGGATACTTCTCCCTTAGTTCCGACACACCGTCGGAACCCCTCCGATCAGCATCGGATAATTCTCCCTCATTCCGAAACACTTCGGAACCTCTCCGATCACCATCGGATAATTACCGGAACCATTCCGGAGTTTGTTTCTCTTATTTCTTCGGTACCGAAACTATTCCTAACCGTCGTCTACCCTTAAGTGTGCCACCCTACGGTTCGGGATCACTCCAGACATGATCGAGACTCCTCTCTGATCAATGACCAACAGCAGGATCTGGAAACCCATGATGCCCCTGTATGTTCCACGAAGTTCTTTGTCGCTTGAACCTTATCGTTGTTCACCAATCCTTTTATCTCGTGATATCAAGTTTGTCCGAGATCCCATCTTGTTTTCGACAAAACTTATTTACTCGTCTCCATGATATTACATCTCCGTGACCTAGTCACATGCTTGCAAGACTTCAATGTAATATCACCGAGTGGGCCCGGTGGTATCATTTCGTCACGCGGATGGACAAATCCCGCTCTTGATGCACACGCCTCAACGTATTCCTTTAGGAAACCTGATAGACACCTTTATGATCACCCTGTTACGTTGTGACGGTTGATGCAGTCAAAGTTTCCCTCCGGAATAGTGATTAAACATGATCTCACGGTCTAAGGACTTGGTTACTACTACGTATGAATTAAGTTGTCGCAATGTCGATGAACGTGACAGATCTCATTGCGTTAACTTACTTTGGGTGGTGTCCATCATGTCATTCCCCAATGACATGACTCCATTGTCAATTGACATAAATGCCCATGATCAGGAAACCTTGATCATCGGTTGACCAATGGACTAGTCAAGTAGAGGCTACTAGGGACCTGGTTGTTTATATACCACACCTGTATTAATGTTTCCGCTTAATATAATTATAGCATGGTATAAAACTTATTATGAACATATGAGTTATGCTATGTAACAGCCCCAGTTTGGTACTGTAAAATTTGAACCAAATTTTCACTTTTGCTTTGTCATCTTGCATCATGGTATACATTTGAAATTGCTAAGTTTAAGAAGCACCACTTGAAAACAATTAAAAGGGAAGCAAAACCCTTCCCAAACCTTCCAACCAATGCATTGCACAATTTGGCAAACCAAATATTTTGAACTTCCAAATTGTCCAGGAAGTTCCAAGTATACCTTTTATAAATATTTGTCAAAGGCAAATTCTTGACAAGCATAGAAATAAAAATTGAGAATTCAAAATTGGTTCAAATCAATGTTGAATTTTGAAACCATATTAAACTATTCAAAAATTCCAAATAAAAATATGGGGAGCTTCCTTATATTATTGAGAGTCTCTTGAATTTTTATAGAATTTTTGGGGTTGTTTAAGTGCCCAAATAAAATAGCAAGCCTCTGGTTAGATGGGTTCGTCGGTACTACCGGGCTTTAGCCGGGAGTACCGAGGAGCCATCGTCTCCTTCCTGTCGCCACAGTGAAACCACTGTCGCCATGCCGCTGCTCCTCGCCATCATGCGCGATATCGCGCTACCCCCGGAGGAAAGGAGACCAACACGACGCTCACCTGCTCCCCTGCTCATTTTCCCCTCCCCGTTTTCCTTTTTCCTGAACCCTAGCTCCCCGCTCTGGCCACCATGGAGCCGTCACCGTCGCCGTCGCATCGCCGCCGCTAGGAGCCTCCCCGAGCTGATCGAAGCAGGGCAACAGCTCCATCCTCATCGCCCTCGTCGTCCTCGTCCAAGGAATCGAGCCGGGACGCTCAGGCTCGCCGTCATCGTCCTCGTCTTCGTCCGCGCCGGCCACGCTCCGCCGAGCACCTCGCCATCGTCTCCGACCTCCCCGCGCTTCGCCGTCTACGCCATCACCACCAGGGTGAGCATGCGAGCCTCCCGGGCGTCTTCGCCGTCCTCCCCTCCCTCTAGTTCCCTCCATTGCCGTAGTCGCTCCGTGCGCCGTCGCCGTGGTCGCTCCGGATGACCAATAAGTAGCGGTGTCGCCACTAGATAGTTCGCCTCGGTGAGCCGCATCCAGTGCGCCGTGCAGCACGTCCTCGCGCGCCTCGCACCATCGAGCGCATGCTCGACATCGCGCGCGGTCACCACGCATGCACGCGCGCCGATCGTGCTCAAAACACTTCGCCGGTACTACTGGGTAGTTAGCCGGTAGTACCGACCATACGTGGAATCGGTACCGGAACCTTCTGTTAATTTCCGGAAGTACCCCGGAAGTTTTACCGGAAGTACCGACCTGACCGGTACTACCGGGCTCTTAGCCGGAAGTACCGACCGCGAGCTGAATTGGTACCGGAACCTTTTGTTAAGTTCCGGAAGTAGCCCGGAAGTTTATCCGGAAGTACCGACCTGTCCGGTACTACCGGGCCGTTACCGGTAGTACGACCAACTAGTTAAACTGTGAAATCATACTAATAATATTATTCAATTGCAAATGATATACCAATTTGATCAGCAAATCAAAGGCTATCAAATTATGCTATCTTCACAGCATGACAACAAATTTTATTTTGATGTCATTCTCGAAATGGTTAAAGAATTAAAATTGAATAATCATTTAATTCACCAATTATTCATCGTTACTCGGAAAATTGCAAAGAAGGTACCAAAATTATCAGGAGAACAATACCTATCTATTCATGTCACGTTCATGCATATTAAGACACATTTTAGTAATGTAATAATTGATAAGCCATGTGGTCATTAAGTTAAATATGAGGTTGCTTCCAAATAATAAGCCTAGGCTGGGGTCGAGGCTGGGGTCAAGCCTAGGCTGGGGTCGAGGCTGTCAGCCTCGACCCCAGCCTAGGCCGGCTTGGCCAGCATAGGGGGCTGGCCTGGTGGCCGAGCCACCCAGCCTTGAGCCCAGCCTAGGCTGGCCCGAAGGCTGGGCAAACAGATGTTTTTGCCCGTTGATGATTAGGCATCTTTTTGACGATTTTAGCGATCCTTTTTGGTGATAGACTTTTATAGCTAAATATATATTTCAAACCCCGCAACACTTAGCACCTTATTAAATTATCGCTAGTGTTGTTAACTAACACACAAAACACAACGGATTAAGAAATGTTCTTTCAATCTCCCCCTTTTTGGTGTTAGATGACAACACTAAGATTTGCAATATAATTTCACAACTAGATCATGTTTTTGATAAGATGAAACAGACTCCCCCTAAATATGTGCATATAGTATGTTTGCTTTTGAATGCAAATACACACATAAAGGGGGGGGGAAGCATTTCTGAGAATTTACAATCAACATGATATATAATCGCATAGTATGAGACATATTCAACTTAGGAAAAGAATCATACCTTGCCTAATAAATATGTCAATGCACACAATATGTAGTCTCAACCATAGATAAACCCGAATACCGAAATCCGAAATAATTTTAACCATTGCATACAATAGTGATAGCCAAGTTCAAACCTTAAAGCAAATAGAGTTCAACAAGCATACAATAGTGATAGCTAAGTTCCTCGAACCTTAAAGCAAATAGAGTTTAACTAAAAAATGATAAAATGGTAGCAATGCAAATAGATGAATGCAATGCAAATCCCCGGAGAGCTTCTCTCCCCCTTTGGCATCAAGACACCAAAAAGGGAAAAGCAAAGAGTGAGCCAGCAGATCACTCAATGTCGTCATGCTCCTCTTCATCATCTTCATCAGCAGCTGGACCGGAGCACGAAGCAGCAGAAGCATTACCATGCCAATGGGGACCGAGGGAGGAAGCATCATCACCAAACCAATATCTGTTCTTCGACTTGTAGGCAACCTCCGTGAGTTCCTCGGAGCTCTCAGGATAGGGTAGATCAAGCTTGGTCATGATGGATCGTTGGTTGCGACTATAGAGCTTTGCCTTTTGATAGGCCTTGAAGTCCTTATCTTCCTTCTCCGCAAAGAAACAATTCATTTTCTGAAGAATAGACTTTAAACCATATTTTTTCTTAGGAGCCTCAACATGAGCTTCTTCCTCATCATCATCTTGAGGAGAGGTGGCAGCAGCAATCTCACGAGCAGGTAGTGAGAGAGAAGGTGGTATGCTCATCTCATAGGCAGCAAGAAGAGAGTGTGGCAACTTTGTATTAAAAAGTGTCTGAAGATACTGACCATAGATGGGGACCTTGTTCTCAAGTATCACAGAGTGCATTTCTTGCCACATGTAATCAAGAACATCTATTTTCTTGTTCCTCTCCTTAGCACTAACAATGTGAAATAGAAGATTGACCAACCACTTGCGGACCACACCCTTCTCCCCAAGCTTGACAGCAATAGTATTCCTTAGAACGGAATTAATGGCTTTCCAAAAAGGAGACATGTGAGTGACCCTGGGGATTACACTAAGCCCTATTCCAGGAGGATAGCAGTGACGGATGCCGTCTTCAGCCCTCATTATCTTGTTTCCCGCATGAATACGGACGTAGGACATGGGTGCAAAGGGTAACTCATCAATCTTAAATAGAGCACCAAATTCAGCAAGAGAAGCTTCACATTTGATACCGGCACACATCCAAGTCATTTTCCTAGGTCCTTCACGGGAGAAATAAACTGTGGCATAAAATTCTCTAAGCATTATTGGGGAAACCGGTGTTTGACACTCCATGAGAGAACTAATGCCATGATAATCCATAACTTCCATCACCTCCGGCCAAACATCCCAAGCCTTTGCCAAGTCAAAGTAATGCTGAGGAACATGAGTGTTCTTCCTAGCACATACTAGAAATTCATAAACTTGTTGATGCATTTTGCAATAGAAACGATGATCACTACAGGTGCGCTCCCCAAAGGCATATGGATTAAACTCTAAGCGATCACGCTCGAACTCATCAGTAGGAATCTTTACCCAAGTTGGACGAACCGGTTCATCCGGATTAACGGGGATGGCTTGCTTGGAGGACTTGGAGGAGGATACCTTCCTTTTCTTGGAGGTAGTGGATGATGAAGCCCGAACCTTGTTCTTGCCCTTGAGCACCGAAGGAGGAGTATCATCAAGGTCTTCAAGATCATCATAGTCCGGATCGGTGGCCATCCTTGCTTGAGTTTCACCGGAACAAGTTAATATTGAGAGACACCACCAATGGAGAAGAACACCCCAAAAGCTTGAGGGATGAAGAAATTTCTTGGATGGAACAGAAGATCTGGAGAGGCTCTTTTAGATCTAAGGTAGTAGGGATGTGGAGAAGCTTCTAATGGAAGGGGAGGGTAGTGGAGGAGCAAGGAGATGCTCTAATGGAGAGGTGGGTGCGGATTGGGGAGAGGAAGAAGAAAGGCTCGAAGAGGTACCCCGGTCCCCTTTGTGCAGTCGGGGAAGCCAGCCTCGGGGCCAGCCTTGCCGGCCGCGCGTTGGAGGAGGGCTGGGGCAGAGGCCGAAGTGGCCAGCCCCAGACCCGGCCGAGGCTGGGGCGCGCGACAGTGGGAGGACGACCACTAGCCCGAGGGAGACAGCCCCGGAGCCGGCCAAGGCCGGAGCGCGCGCCGTGGGAGGCCGGCCACCAGCCCAAGGGAGCCAGCCCCGGAGCCGGCCGAGGCCGGGGCGCGCATCGTGGGAGGGTCGGGGAGCAGCCTGGCAGGCCGGGCAGGCCGGCCTAGGGGCCATCCTAGGCCGGGGCGCGTGTTGTCGAGGGCCGGCCACCAGCCCGAGGGCGCCGGCCTCAGAGCCGGCCTAGGCCGGGAGGGCAGTGAAGGGAGGCTGGCCCCCCAGATTTCTTCCATATTTCTTCCTTCAAGGCTGAGATGCATTCTCCCCCTTCCCTTTATAGTCCCTTTTCCCTTTTTTTCTTAACTCTCTTTAATAAAATCATGGAGTCATGTTGAGTGACATGGGGAGATGCAATGCAAGCATAATGATTTCGTCATATGTCCAATGGATAGAAAATATCCGAATTAAGCAACATTGGACATAATTGGAAAGAAAAGCAATATGTATATAGCAAAATCTCAAATAAGAGCAACTTCTTGAGAACAAAAGGTCGGTGGTCTAGACCACTATATATGAGTGTATGGCATGCCGCCGCGAAGATATATCTTGGGTGCACAACCAAAACTCATCATTTAAGCTCATATATGAAAAATTATTGAGACATCAATGAAAACATTGCTATTGGCATAATGGGGGGAGGGAGAGTCCAATGAATTAGGACAACACTCCCCCTAAATCCATGCCTACATCTAGAATCCAAATGAAAATCTAGTAGAGGTGTGTATGCAAGATTTTAATCAACTAAAATTGCTTGCACATACGACATTTATTTGTCCCCTCAATTCCTTGAATCTCTTCTCATCAAGTGGCTTTGTGAATATATCGGCGAGTTGATCTTTGGTATTGATATAAGAGAGTGAGATATCTCCATTGGCCACATGATCACGGATAAAATGATACCGTATTTCAATATGCTTCGTCTTGCCATGGAGCACGGGATTGTGAGCAATTCTTATAGCACTTTCATTATCACATAAAAGAGGCAATGTCTTTTTCTTAATTTCAAAATCCTCAAGACATTGTCTCATATATAATAATTGAGAGCAACAACTCGCGGCGGAAATATACTCGGCTTCAGTGGAGGAAGTGGATATGCAATTTTGTTTCTTCGAAGACCAACACACAAGTGACCTACCAAGAAATTGGCACGCACCCTGAGGTTGATTTCCTAGTCACTTTGTCACCGGCCCAATCCGCATCCGAATACCCCACAAGATCAAAGCTTGTATTTGAAGGATACCAAAGGCCATGATGAGAGGTATCAACCAAGTATCTAAGAATTCTTTTGACGGCGGTCATATGGCTTTCCTTAGGGTTAGATTGAAATCTTGCACACAAACCCACACTAAACATGATATCTGGTCTAGATGCACAAAGATAAAGCAAAGAACCAATCATAGAACGATAAAGCTTTTGGTCAACCGGAATACCTTCGTGATCTTGTTAGATTCACGTTTGTTGCCATTGGAAATCTCAATGGGCTTGCATTTGACATATCAAACTTCCTGAGCATGTCATGAATATATTTAGCTTGGCAAATAAAGGTTCCTTCTTCATATTGCTCAATTTCGAAACCAAGGAAAAACTTTAATTCGCCCATCATAGACATCTCAAATTCACTTGTCATTAGCTTAGCAAATTGGTCTACAAAAGAGACATTAGTAGAACCAAATATAATATCATCAACATATACTTGGCATACAAAGAATTCTCCATTTACACTCTTGGTGAAGAGTGTGGGATCGATTACCCCAAGTGCAAAACCACGGTCTACTAGGAACTCCTTTAAGTGATCGTACCAAGCACGTGGGGCTTGTTTGAGGCCATACAAAGCCTTGTGGAGTAAGTAGACATGGTTAGGACACTTGGGATCTTCGAACCCCGGAGGTTGTTTAACATATACCATCTCATTAAGTGGACCATTTAGAAATGCACTTTTAACATCCATTTGATATAAAGTGAATTTATAACTAGAAGCAAATGCAAGCAATATACGAATGGATTCAAGTCTAGCTACGGGAGCGAAAGTTTCACCGTAGTCAAGTCCTTCGACTTGAGAGTAGCCTTGAGCAACCAAACGAGCTTTGTTGCGAATCACTTGTCCATGATTATCTTGCTTGTTCTTGAACACCCATTTGGTTCCAATCACATTATGGTTCTTGGGTCTTTCCACTAGGGACCATACTTTGTTTCTCTCAAAGTTATGGAGCTCTTCGTGCATAGCATGGACCCAATCTTCATCTTCAAGAGCTTCATACACCTTGGTAGGTTCAAAATGTGATATATGAGCATGAACGCCACAAAAGAGTAATAGTTGCCTCCGAGTGGACACACTCCTTCCAAGACCACCAATGATGTTCTTTTGATAGAGAGATTTTTGATGTAATGCCACGGCCTTGCTAGCCACTCGACGAGCAAGGGCATCTGAGGGTCTCTCATTAGGAGGTGCATCTTCATCATCTCCTTCATCTTGATTTTGATTAATCCGAGAGTGGGTTGGAGTTCTTGGTGAGAGATCACCAAAATCTTGACCACCATTATCATTGGGTGGATCTTGATCATTATCATGATGGTTGGTATCATCTTGTAGATCTTGAGCTTGTTCTTGGTTTGCCGCTTGATCGATGGTTGATGTAGAGGGCTCCACTTGCGTCGAGCTTGAGTCCAACTCCGTTGCCACAAGGGGTTCCTCAATGGGTATAAGAGGACCTATACCCATTCTTCCTATGGCGATGGAGGAGGGCTCATCACCTACATCATCAAGATCAACTTGCCCCACTTGGGAGCCATTATCCTCATGGAACACCACATTCATAGATTCTTCAACACACCCGGTGGATATGTTGTAGACTCTATAAGTGTGAGAATCCTTGGCGTACCCAACAAATATGCCTTCAAAAGTTCTAGGCTCAAATTTAGGCAATTTAGAACCTTTAATGTAAACTTGACATTTGCAACCAAAAACTTTAATATAAGAGAGGTTGGGCTTTTTACCACCAAGAAGTTCATAAGGAGTCTTGTTAGTGAATGGGCGGAGATAGAGCCGGTTGGATAGATGACAAGCAGTGTTGATGGCTTCGGCCCAAAAATTATATGGAGACTTGAATTCGGCCATCATAGTTCTTGCCATATCAATAAGTGTACGGTTCTTTCTTTCCGCAACACCATTTTGTTGAGGGGTATACGCAGCGGAATATTGATGTTTAATACCCTCATCACTCAAAAATTCATCCATGGTGTAATTCTTGAACTCGGTTCCATTGTCACTTCTTATGGACAAGATGGTTGTATCATATTGGCGTTGTACTTGAGTAGCCCAATCAATGAATTCCTTTTGAGTTTCACTCTTCTTCTTGATATAGAAGGTCCAAGTGTATCTTGTATAATCATCAACAATCACCAAGCAATATTTCTTGCCACCAAGGCTTTCATAAGTGGGAGGCCCAAACAAATCCATATGAATGAGTTGGAAGGGCCTCGTTGTATTGATGGTTGTCACTTTGGGATGGTTCTTCTCATGCATCTTTCCGGCAACGCAAGAGCTACAAGGACGATCTTTGGAAAAATTCACTTTTGTTAGTCCTTCCACATGCTCACCCTTCACAAGTGTTTGCAAGTTTCTCATACCGACGTGGCCCAACCGGCGATGCCAAAGCCAACCCACGTCGGATTTAGCCATTAGACTTGTGGCAATATGTGTAGTTTCTTTCGAGAAATCCACTACATACATACGGTTTTCCACAAATCCAACAAAGGCTACTTTAAGAGAAATTGTGTGAAGGATAAGCACGTGATACCGTCCAAACACAATAGTAAAGTTGCACTCACAAAGTTGCAAAACGGAAAGTAAATTATAACCAAGAGACTCAACAAGGAGGACTTTCTCAATGGATGTGTCCGGAGAAATGACCACCTTGCCATGTCCCAATACCTTGAGTTCGGAACCATCACCAATCGTGACATGAGATACCTTGAGAAGTTGATGCATTTAAGTCACTTAACACTTCTTTGCTTCCGGTCATATGTGCGGAGCAACCGCTATCAATAAGCCATGATGATCCTCTGGAAGCACATACCTACAAAGAATTAAGTCCTTGATTTAGGTACCCATGTTTTGATGGGTCCTTTCTTGTTAGTCACAAGGGTCTTGGGAACCCAAATAGAAACATGATAATCACTACCATAAGAAGTTCCAACATATTTTGCATAAACATGTCCATCATTAGATTTCAAAAGCACATATGATGGGTTATATTTTCCCGCAAAATTGTTGTGAGAAGATGTGTTCTTAGAAGCAATGCTTTTAGCAAGGATATCAAAATCATCTTCATCGTTAGCCAACTCCCCCTCCTTCACAAAAACAATAGCATTAGTGGAGGGAGTTGATTTCTTCTTCTCATTGGTCTTCTTGGATGAGACTCCAAATCCAAGTCCTTCCTTACCCACAACTCTCCTTTGATTTCTCAAAAGATTATTGAGGTTCTTTTCTCCTTGGATGCAAGACACTAGTCCTTTCTCAAGTTGATCCTTCAACCTATTGTTCTCCACTATGAGAGATGCTTTGACACACAAGGGGTTAGTGGCACAAACATTTTCATTTTTATCCTTATCTTGAGAGATGTCATGTGACTCCTTAAGAACCTTGAGCTCTCTTGAGAGTGCCATGTGAGCTTTCTCAAGATGCTCAAAATCCTTAAGTAGTTCATTGTGACCATTCATAATGTTATCATTTTCATCCATAAATTCCTTAAGCTTACATAGTGCATGATCACGGTCACCCATCATTTTAGATAGATCTAAAGTGGAGATTTCCTCAATAGAATCTTTAAGGCATAGTGCATTATCTAGAGCTTCCTCAAGCTCCGCTATCCTATTAGCATCATCACGAGCGAAACCCTCAAGTTCACATATTCTTTCTTCATGTTCTTCAATGAGACCATATGCATTACCAAGTTGAGTCATGAAGGCATCGAATGCAATTTTATTTTCACTTTCAAGTGATCTCATGACTTTTGAAAGATTATTAGCATTCTTATCATCAAGTTCCTCAACACAATTTAACAATGATGGAGTAGAGGAAATTGAGGGTTTTAGTGAGTGGGTTACCTTTGGAGATGTACCCTTGGCCATAAGGCATTTGTGTTTGGTTGGACCTTTCTTGTCATTCGGAGTTGAAAAGAGAGAATCTAAAGAAGAAGGAATAACCCCAATTGCCATGGCCGCCATGCCAACTTGTTCTTCTTCATCTTCACTTTCTTCACCTCCGGATATGTATTCTTGCTCATTTGTCACCATTGCCCTTTTAGATACCTTCTTCATGAAGTTCTTGTTTTTAGGAACAAAGTTGGTTTTCTTGACGAGCTTTCCTCCATTCCCAATTCTACTCTTGTAGGGACAATCCGCAACGAAGTGCTCACTATCTCCACAATTGAAGCATGTTCTTGATTTCTTCATACTTGAGCCTTCTTTTCCCTTGTTCTTCGTTGCATTTGATCTAAAATCCCCTTTCTTCCACCAATTATGGTTGGCAAGCGCCAAACACTCATTGTGTGACACCCTCTTTTCCTTCTCAAATGGCACATAGGTGGATCCACCTTCATCACTTGATTCTTCCTCATCATAAGATGTTGCCTTCAAAGCAAGAGATACTCTCTTCATTCCATTCACACGAGCTAGAACATCTTCCGAGGATTTCTTCATCATGTTCATGGTGACAAAGGTACCCAAAACATCATTGGGAGATAGTTCCATGTAGTCCGCTCTTGATTGAACATTCATTACCATGTTCTCATTGTATGGAATCAAGGTTTGAAGGAATTTTCCCTTGAACCAATCATCATCGCAATCCTTGAATCCAACATCCTTCATGTCCACAACGAGAGCCTTGAGTCTTCGATATACATCTTCCGAAACTTCTCCATCCTTCATGATGAAGTGATCAACTTGCCGTTGAAGAAGTGTTTTTTTCGAGCGTTGCATGCTCACATTGCCATCATACATGGCGAGTAGATAATCCCAAGCTTCCTTGGCGTTTCGGAGAGACCGGATGTGCTCAACACCTTCATTGACCATTGCCTTCTCGAGCATGTGCATAGCATGTGCATTGAGTTGTTCATCAATGATCTCACTTGAGGTCAAATTATTGATATCCTTAGGATAGTATCCCCTCTCAATGATTCTCCATATTTGCATTGAAGAGCTACACACATAAGACTTCATGGAAGCTTTCCAATTAGTAAAACGGGTCCTATCTACTAAAGGTGGATTACCAAGATTGTTCACATGTGGGTGTTGGACATTAGGAGCAATATTATAAACATGTCCAAATTGATTTGGGTTTTCATTTTTAGATGAGTGTCCTTCACCTTCTTTAGAAGGAGATATGGGATTACCATTTTCATCTAGAGAGGGACTTTCATTTGCATTGCTAGATGTAGAGGCAAGTTTAGTTATTAGTTCCTCTAACCTATCCATCCTCTTATCGGATCTTTCCCCATGGACTCGACTTGCTTTTGAAGCAATTCCATGGGAGTGGGATCCCCCATCCTCCTCTTTAGGCGGTGAAGCCTTTAATAAAGAGACGAGGCTCTGATACCAATTGAAAGGATCGATGAGGTTAACTAGAGGGGGGGGTGAATAGGTTAACTACAAATTTTACTTCTTTTTCATTTTAATTGAGTATTGCTCAAATATAAGTTCTCTAGATTATGCAACTAGATGAACAACCCTATATGTTGAGCAAACTACTACTAGCACAAGATATATAATAGAATAAGCTAGTAGCAATTAGTAAAGGTAAGTTGAGGAATAACCAACAAGTTGACGCGGAGATTTATCCCGAAGTTCACTTCCAATGGAAGCTAATCTCCGTTGGAGCGGCGCGGTGTTCACCAAAGTGAAACACCGAGTAGCCTTGATATGGCACACCGTATCTCCGTTGTGTCTTACCACCGATGTGGCGAGACACTTGTCACTATGTTTCCGTTAAGGTTGACAACTAGAACCTTTACAGGGTGAAGCACACTCCACAAGTTGGAGGGTCTTCACCAAATGCACCGAGCCGCCAAGACTCGATGCCCAAGGCCGGGGCACACACCACAACTCAATTGGTTGCTCCCGACAATGTCTTCGTAGCTCCCAAAGATCCAAAGTACCACAACCTCTTATGGTTCAATGAACATAAAGAGTAACAAGCCCCCTCTCACAAATCAAGGGGGAAAACAAATCGGTTTGGTTGAAGTGTAGATCTAGGTCTCCTCTCTCAAATCCCCAAAGGGCTAAGTGATTGAGTGGCTAGAGAGGGAGATCTATTGATTTGGAGCTTTGCAACAATGGTGGTGTTCTTCTTCTGGTCGTGGTCCCCTTTCCAAGGTAGGAGAAGGGCTATTTATACCCCCTTTCCACCTACTAGCCGTTTTCTTCACTTGTGCAGAGAGCCCAGCCTTCTTGGTTTGGAGGCTGGCCCTGAGGCTGGCCTGGAATCTTTTAACGCGCAGAGAACCCAGCCTTCACCCCAGCCTAGGCTGGCCAGGAGGCTGAAGCTGCCAGCCTCGACCCCAGCCTAGGCCGGCTTGGCCAGCACAGGGGGCTGGCCTGGTGGCCGAGCCACCCAGCCTTGACCCCAGCCTAGGCTGGCCCTGAGGCTGGGCAGACAGATTCTTTTGCCGATGATGATTCGACATCTTTTTGACAATTTAGAGATCCTTTTTGGTGATAGACTTTTATAGCTAAATATATATTTCAAACCTTGCAACACTTAGCACCTTATTAAATTATCGCTAGTGTTGTTAACTAACACACAAAACACAAGGGATTAAGAAATGTTCTTCCAGGTAGATTCAGGAGTCGAGGTTCCACCATAGTACCTTGACGATCCGTGCTTCCAGCCCCGTCAGCAAGGCAAGAGATAACCTAACCTTCTTGGCATATATCATCCTACTTGTTTTATACCAATATTTTATCCACCATAATATTGCATTCGATTCCAATGTCAACTTTGGTCAAAACTATAGAGTAACCTATGAATTGCATGTTACCTAAACCATTACATGTCTCCCCTCCTACTGACCATAGGTTTGATGTGTTGGCCTGAGTTAAAGATTATATCTGCTGTACTTTATGCTTAGCCATGCTTAGTCGAATGCTTAGTTGTCTGGTGATTATTTCCATGATTATGAAATTGATGGAATGTTCGGACATGGTGGATACTTGTGGTACTTAATTAAAATTGCTTAAAAGGCTTGGATGAGTTGCCATCGGGGGGATGGTGTTTTGTCTCATTCTTGCCGCCTAGGTGCGAGTTCTTGTCTCTTGAACCAAGATCGAGCGTGCTTCCATTGGTGGGGGTATGTGTAACAGCCCCAGTTTGGTACTGAAAAATATGAATAATTTTTCCAGTTTTTCATATCATGTTTGCATCATGGCATGCATTTGAATTTGCACACTCTAACAAGCAATAATTGGGAACCTTTAAAAGGGGGAAGCAAAACCTTCCCAACCATCCAAACCAAATGCATTTGCTCAACATAGCAAACAAATTATTTTGAACTTCCAATTTGTCCAGGAAGTTCCAAGTTTACATGTTATAAAATTTTGTCAAAAGCAAATGCTTGGCAAGCAAAGAAATAAATTTGAGAATTCAAAATTGGCTCAATTCTATTCTATTTTTGAAACCAAGTTAAACTTTCCAAAAATTCAAAATAAAATTATGGGGAGCTTCATTGTTATATTGGGAGCCTCCATGAATATTTTCACTATTTTTGAATATGTTTAAGTACCCAAGTAATTGGATTTTAGAATTTATTAAAATTTGCCATATTTAAAACCTGTGAACAAATGTTGTACAAAACATTTTATTTTGGAGCACCAATTTTAGTGGAGCTTCCAAATGATGTGGGAAGCCTATTTGAATTTTTGCAGAATTTATAAAAATGTTTAAGTGCCTCAATTAAATCACTAAAGGTGCTGCTGGACCTGTTTGCAAATATTTCAAATGAAGATAGGGGTTTTTTCGCAATTTTCCTTTCTCCCTCCTGTCGCCACAGTGCCGCCCGACACTGGCGCCATGCCGCCACCTCCTTGCCTGCGCCGCACTCTGCTCTCGCCC
The DNA here is from genome assembly GCA_012064385.1 of Puccinellia tenuiflora. Taxonomy (NCBI): domain Eukaryota; kingdom Viridiplantae; phylum Streptophyta; class Magnoliopsida; order Poales; family Poaceae; genus Puccinellia; species Puccinellia tenuiflora. Next base: position 1,639,007 of record QRDG01000062.1, on the reverse strand, counting down.
CTCTCACGCTGCCTGCTCCCTTGTGGAGGAAAACGGGATCCCCACCTGCTCCCCTACCCATTCCTCCACCTGCTCCCTCACCTCGCTCTCCCACTCTCCCTCCCGAGCTCCACCGTTGCCGCCGCTCGTCGCTGCACCCCGCCGTCGCCTGGAGTCGCCCCGGGCAAGTCGGAGACCATAGGAAGCTCCGCCTCTTCGTCGTGGTCGTCCTCTCCGAAGGAATCGGACCGAAGCACCGGGAATCGAGCGTGCCGGCCGGTTTTCCTCGTCGGCATCCTCAACCCCGGCCGCCGCGCACCGATCTCGACCCCGTCGATCCCGTCCACCTCCGTCTCCATTGAGCACACCCGCGCGACGAGGGTGAGCTCCGCTTCCCCCTGGACATCCTCCCGTTTCCCCTCTCCCTCTCGTTCGTGCTCGCGCCGTGTGCAGCCGCCGCCGCCACCGTCGTAGTTGCCCAGAAAACTGGTCATCCGAAATCACCCGGATTATTCCGGATCCATTCCGGGTCGACCGAAAATTTCCTGACCTTTCCGGAAAAATTCCGAAACCCTAACCGAAACTTTTTGAGGTCACCTCGGATTTGGTTCGGACTGATCCCGGATTATCCCGGACCATCCGAATATTCCGGACCAATCTGGATAAATTCTGAACCAGCTAAAAACTTGTGAAAATCAACTTAACTTCTTTTAATTCAAATCTTGCAACTGATGTATCAAATCAATCAGCAATTCAAATGCTATCTAATCATGCTAATATCACATCATGACAACAAATTTTACTTCAATGTTAATCTTTAAATGGGTAAAAGATTTAAATTCAAATTATCTCTTAAATTACTATTTAATCATCGGTAATTGGAAAATCACAAACGAGGTATCAAAATGTTCAGTAAAGTAATACCTATCTAATCATATCATGTTCATGCATATTTAAGCCACTTCTTAGTACTGTAATAATTTATAAACCATGTGGTCACTAAGTTAAATATGGGGTTGTTTCCAAATAATTGCACTATTTATTTGGCACTCCATTTAAATTGTTAGCTAAATAATATGGTGATATCATTGCATAAACTTGACATGTCATCATGATTGAGCCTTGCACCTTGTCTTCGTGTTATTTATTTGTTCTTCTGTGTTTGGTTGGGTATCGATAGACTCCGGAGTCGACGTTACCCCTACCTACCCCGACGATCCGTACTACATGCCCCGTCAGCAAGGCAAGAGATAACCTAACCTTCTTGGCATATAGCATCCTATTGTTTTATATAATATTTTTATCCACCATAATATTGCATTTGATTCCAATGTCAACTTTTGATCAAGATATAGAGTATCCTATGAATTGCATTGTCCCCTAAACCAATACATGTTTGCCTCCTATTAACCCTAGGTTGATGTGTTGGCCTGAGATACTTTATATCTGTTGTTCATATGCTTAGCTATGCTTAGCCAAGCTTAGTCGAATGCTATATTGTCCGGAGTTTAAATTCCATAATTATGATGTTGATGGAATGTTCGGACATGGTGGTTACTTGTGGTACTTAATTAAGTTGCTTAAAAAGGCTTGGGTGAGTTGCCATCGGGATTATGGTGTTTTGCCTCATCCTTGTCGCCTAGGTGCGAGTTCTTCACCTCTTGAACCAAGATGAGCGTGCTTCCATTGGTGGGAGTATGGGCTCCTTACTAACTAAATAACTTGTGCGGCAGTATCCAAGGGTCCTCTAGTCTGCTATTTCCATTTACGGATGAGTGTGTGGGTGGAAAAAGAAACGATGAGGATGGTGGTGTTTAGGGCGTGGCGATGGGGGCAGGTGCTGAAATAGGCTGGTTAAACTTGTCCTGTCGCCACAGATGATCCTTGGATAGTCTCATGCGAGGTAAAGGTTTAACCGCACCCACTTGCTAGTTTTCCCCGGAAGAGAGCTAATCAGGCGAGCCGGACGGTACCAATGGGTAAATTAGTACACCCCTACAGGGTTTAATCTTTTCGAAAAGCCGTGTCCGCGGTTATGGACGACTTGGGAATGGACGATAAGATCATAGAGAACACAAATCGTAATTAAAATTTGGTAACTAGAGGTTGCAACTCAAAGTGTGTAAAAGGTTCATTTCCTCGAGGGTGATTCGAGGGAGTGCCTTGGTGGAGATGAGGGATGGTTTCTGGCTACTATTGGTTCATTGTGAACCGAAGAAAGTTTACTATCTTATCCCCTTTTGAAAAACATTCTGAGTAGTCGATGCCAAGAGTCATTTAAGTCTTTATAAAAGAAAACTAGCTTTATGCAAAACAACTACTAAACAACTTTAGAGCCTTGTCATCATTGGGCCTATATCGCCCTACTAAACTTGCGAGTACGTCGTACTCATTCTCTCCTTGTTGATTATTAAATGTTTCAGAGGAGGACGACCCCGAGCAGACAGGTGGGTTCTTCGTGGACATCGACGAGTAGTCTGGGGTTCCCAGGTGGCAGCTTGGGACGTCGTGGAACAATCTGGCTGGGATTATGTTATCTGTAGGCCTCCTAGGCCATATTTTGGATCTTGTTGTATTAGACAACTACCTCGCTTCCGCATGATGTACTGTTGGGTCTGTGACCCCCTGTTGTGTAATTTGTATCTTTCTCGCTATATGAGTTGCTATATGAACTTTGTGTCGTAGAGTCTGTGATGTGCCAGTTGTTTCACAAGTCTTGATCTCTTTATTATACATTGATAGCTATGCCAGTGTTTATGGCACGATCGATGTGTTGTGTGGGAGCAGTAATTCCATGCCCTTCGATTGTGTAACATAGCCTGTGGGTTACATAGCCTCTCTATATAATTCCGGGGTCGGGGCGCTACAGTATGGGCCCCTTACTAACCGAATAACTTGTGTGGGTGTATCCAAGGGTACTCTAGTTTGAGCTTTCCATTTGCGTGTGAGTTGCAGGTGGATGAAGGCACGATGAAGAGGGTGGTGGTGTTTAGGATGTGGCGATGGGGGCAGGGGCTGAAATAGGCTGGGAAAACTTGTCTTGTCGTCATGATGATCATTGGATAGTCTCATGCGAGGTAAAGGTTTAACCACGCCCACTTGCCAGCTTTCCCCGAAAGAGAGCTAAACAGGCGAGCCAGACGGTACCAATGGGTAAATTAGTACACCCTGCAGGGTTTAATCTTTTCGAAAGGCCATGTCCACGGTTATGGACAACTTGGGAATGGATTTACGAGATCATAGAAAACCTAAACTTAATTAAAATTTGGCAACTAGAGGTTGCAGCTTTGGCAACATGTGCTAAAAGGTTCATTTCCTCGAGTGTGATTCGAGGGAGTGCCTTGGTGGAGATGGGTGGTGGATTCTGGCTACTATTGGTTCAAGGTGAACCGAAGAAAGAAAGTTACTATCCTATCCCCTTTGCGAAAACCTTCTGAGTAGTCGATGCCATGAGTCATGTATTTTACAAAGGAAAACTAGCTTTATGCAAAACAACTACTTTACAGCTTTAGAGCCAATCAACATTGGGCCTATATCGCCCTAGTAACCTTGCGAGTACGTCGTACTCAGTCTCTATTTGTTGATTATTATTTGTTTTAGAGGACGTCACCGAGCAGGAAGGTGGGTTCTTCGTTGACATCGACGAGTAGTCTGGGGTTCCCAGGTGGCAGTTTGAGACGTCATGGAACAAGCTGGCTGGGATTGTTATTTGTAGGCCTCTTAGGCCATAATTTGGATCTTGTTGTTAGACAACTAATTTGCTTCCGCTTGCTGTAATGTTAGGGTCTGTGACCTCTGTTGTATATTTTGCTATCTTTCTCGCTATATGAGTTAAACAATGATCTCTTGTGTCGTAGAGTCTGTGATGTGCCAGTTGTTCCATAGTCTTGATCTCCTTATTATGCATTGATAGGTATGCTAGTGTTTATGGCATGATCGAAGTGTTGCGTGGGAGCGGTAACCCCATTGCCCTTCGATTGTGTAGCATAGCCTGTGGGTTACATAGCCTCTCTGTATAATTCCGGGATCGGGGCGTTACATGCTAATAAAACATCTTTATTATTTGCCTCTAGGGCATAACTCCTACAGATCAGGGCGACGCTTATTTTCCAGAAACACGACCCGACGCCGCCTCCTCGAAACCTAATTCGGGGAGATTCTGAAGCTGCTCCCGGCACGCTGCCGGAGGGGAGATCGATCCCGTAGGGCTCTACATCGCCATGCCTTCCACCGGGATGAAGTGTGAGTAGTTCCACCTTAGACTACGGGTCCATGGCAGTAGCTAGATGGTTGTCTCTCTCCCTTGTGCTTCATGTTTATGATCTTGTGAGCTGCCCTACATGACCAAGATCGATTGTTTGTAATGCTATATGATGTGTTTGTTGGGATCCGATGGATTATTAAGTTATGATCAGATTGTGCATGGTTCTTAGTTATTGATTTATGTTCTTGCATGCTCTCCGATGTGTGTAGTTGCTTTGGCCAAGTGATTGCTTATGTCTCCAAGAGAGAGTACTTATGCTAGATAGTTGGTTCATGCACCCTCTTGTGCCTGGGCACGAGTGACAGAAACGTCTAAGGACGAGGGTGTGCTGTTGCGACTAAGGGTAAAACAACGGTGTTTATGTCTACGTGATTATAAATGTTGCTTACTTCATACGCTTTACTTAATGCAATTGTCTATCGCTTGCGACTTAATACCGATGGGTGACAAGCTGGATAGCGATCCCTAGGTGGACTTTTTAGACAAAGATGCAGTCGGATGGCGGTCTTTGTTCCTTGTTGTGATGCCTACATGATATTACCGTGTACACTTTGATATAGCTAGATTAAGTTTGTGTCATAATTCTGTCAATTGCCCAACTGTAATTTTTTTACCCTTCATATGAGTGTTTTATTTATTGGAGAGACACCACTAGTGAACCCATGGCCCTCGGTCCATCTTTTACATTGTTTACAACCTCATTTACTTGCTTTCTATAATCACTTGCTCGCTGGTCCGTTTTCATAAATCCTTTCACTACACTATACGTCTAACCGCTTTGTTTTCAGCAGACCGTGAAGATTGACAACCTTCCTGCCGTTGGGGGCAAAGTAATTGTTTGAGTGTGTGCAGGTCCGTGTTCGTTGACGATTCCGCGCCAGAGATCGTTGACGGGCACCTCGTTGTTGATTTCAAAGTCCTACTGGTTCGATTAAACCTTGGTTCTTCACTGAGGGAAAAGCTGCAGCTTGCCACTTCCACGCCTTCGCTTGGGGCACCACCCAACTATATTATTAGCAACAAGCACCGTCCCAATAGCGCGGACATGTGTCCGGCCACCCCCGGTAGCGGACATCTTTTCACGGGTGCTATACAGGGTGATCTTAAAAAAACACACCTATATCATGAGCCACACAACTGATCACAGTGTATGAGATTTGGGTGAATCTCTAATAATCTCATGAAAAACTAAGGAGTATGACTTATATGCTTCACCCGAGGGGTAGCCTCGACAACCTAGTACCGGTAACGGTATTGAGGGAAAACTTTCTACACAAGACTGACAATTTAAGATCTAATCCATTGTTCAATTGTAGTCAAGCGTAACTCCATGTCTAGGTCGAAGTTCAACTAAACACTCTCCACTAAACTGCAGGTGTATTAAACATTGATATGAAACTAAAGGGGATTGTTGAATTTTATGAGCCTTGGCCCATGTGTTCTAACAAATAATGAAAATTTCGAAGTCCCATTCAGCTTGGTTGCATAGCATGTATAGGAAATGAGACTAAATTTAGTCCCACATTGCTACTGTGGGAGAGAGTTGAACCTATTCATAAGGACATATATTCTACTTTCACTAAGTGAGTGATAATATCAGAAGTTCGCCCCTCCACCGTCCGTCTCACGCCTTGCATTGCGTTTCGTGAATTGATTTCGAGTTAGACCCTGTGTTTGTTGAAGATTATTTTTTGGTGTACCAACTCTGTGTGTACGTGTCAATATGCATGTGCTTGTTTGACACGTGCTCAGTTTCTTCCACTGAGTGACGCTTATGTTGTCTGCCTGTTCCGAGTTTATAGAGGAGAGAACAAAACATGCGGATCCAAAACAAATCACTCACTCTCTGTCACGCCATTGCCTAGTTCTTTTTGTGGTGCTGCTTTCAATCTTCCCATCCGAGTGACTGCATGGACGGCCATCGAGTAGAACAAGTCTCTGAAATCCCTTCACTTTAGATGCTTCACCGGGAAAGGGCCGATAAGGTTTTTGTGGAGCTTCCTGTGCCGACCGTTCGACTATGTCCTTTGCACTGCCATGTCCGACGACAACAACGCTGTGGCGGAGACATCCCGTTCAACTCGTATGTGTTGTTTTTCTCTGTTTGCACTAGTATTTGATCCATATACATGTCATGTGTGGGTAGCATTACTAGTGTGTTTGTGATGTTATTTTTGTCAATTAGAATTTATAACCTGTTGTTCTAAGATAGGTGACCGCCCTCCCGCCGTTCTTGAAATAAAAAATGGCTAGAGTTGGTTGGATGGAATCATGAAAATGCACCAGGTAGGACATTTTCTTATAAAGATTTTCTACTTTTGCGCGTAGCATCACCATTTTATTTTATTTAATTTTTCTAAGTAAGTCAGCAACGTCACTTAACCCTTTTTTAGGTTGATACTCAAGTGTTAATTACCCTCGGTTGAACCGCATTCCAGATCCGCGACAACTGAGCATAGATAGATCTCCGTCACTCCGTGGACCATGTCACATTACTTAATCAGTATCAACCCTAAACCCTAATTAGTAAACAAAACCACTCCTATTAACGGGGGGTATTTCCGTCAAATCGCACACGCATCTCGCCCTTCCAGCCAATATAAAGTCCAACCTCCTGGAATGGAAGCTCCCTAAAGTTTAGCCACAACATTCACAAAGTCGCAAAAGATCCCCGAAAAACAAGAAAATAACACTATCCACCATCCACATTGTCTGCCAATTCCTCTCCACCCCCTTTGAGAAAACGCTATCTACGCATCGGTTGTTGGCCTGACCGTCCGGCCATCGGGAGGAGCAGCTCGCCGGCGAAATCCCGTCCCCCTGCGCCCCCCGAAGGCGGTGGCATGGGGTTCTCGCTGTACCCCATGAAGACGTCCACGCGCATGCTCTGGAGCACCAGCTTCTTCCGCCATAAGCTCTCCACCTCCTTCTGAGCCATCTCTCGCCTCGCCTCTCGTGTGGCGGAGGCCGCTGCGCACAGCTAGCCGGCGAAGTGCGTCTCCGTGCGTGCGTGCACGGGTTTCTTAGAGATTGGGTTTTCTTGGGTTCTTGGAGAGGAAGGAGAAGTGATGGATCCCGGGCGCGTCGTGTTCGACTCCGGCTTGGCGCGGCTAGCTACCGCTGGCGGCGGTGGCCCGCAGATGCTGCTCTTCGGAGGCAGCGGTGGCGCCAGCAGCGGCGGTGTTTTCCGAGGTGAGTTGACTGTCCATTTGTCCTGGGCTGGATCTGTACTCTTAGCAGACGCAGGCCTCCTCAGGCAAAGATCTTCAATTCCGCAGGTGTGCCCGGCGCGATGCTGGGCATGGAGGACGAACGGCCGATCAACAACAAGCGCCCCTTCTTCACGACGCACGAGGAGCTCCTCGAGGAGGAGTACTACGACGAGCAGGCGCAGGAGAAGAAGCGGCGCCTCACGGCGGACCAGGTGCAGATGCTGGAGAGGAGCTTCGAGGAGGAGAACAAGCTTGAGCCGGAGCGCAAGACCGAGCTGGCAAGGCGGCTGGGAATGGCTCCGCGGCAGGTGGCGGTGTGGTTCCAGAACCGCCGCGCGCGCTGGAAGAACAAGCAGCTCGAGCAGGACTTTGACCGTCTCAAGGCCGCATATGATGCTCTCGCCGCGGACCACCACGGCGTCCTCTCCGACAATGACCGCCTGCGGGCTCAGGTAACTTAATAACTCCTGAATCGAATCTAATTTGTTCGTAGATAGTACTGTAGTAAGTACTGTCGGTATGATTTATCTCCATTGTTGGTTAGTTAGCTAAAGAGGGGAGAATTTATAAATCTCACAAAGGTCCTTGGCTTGTTGGTCATTTCATTGGGAATCTGGGAAAATTCTGGCATTATAAACAGCGCTTAACACGCATTTAAAAATTGTCAATTTGAGGATCACAACATGCGCACAAATTTGGCTCCATTGTTCCATAAAGCTATTTCCAGCGTCATCCATTAGTTTGAACTATACCACGAATATTTTGTCAAGTTTCATGCACCAACCGTTAGAACCATAAGTCTGAATTGATGGGAAGGGTTAGAAAATCCACATATAGTGTAACACACCCTCTCACGTGTGACGTGTAGAGGAAGTGGAATCTCATCTATGACTCAAGAGTCCTATAGGACAGAGAGGGAGCCATGAACCCAAAACCTCATGGCTCTGATACCATGTCAAGTTTCATGCACCAACCATTATAACCATATAAGTCCGAGATGATAGAGAGGGTTAGAAAGTCCACATATACTGTAACATCCAATAACTGTCCTAATGAACATGGCTAATAGCTTCACTCAAAAGGGAAAAACATGGTTAATATGATATTTGGGTCTTTCCTACACGTGATTTTGTTCTAACATGTCGGGTGTCAGAACTACAGTTTGGACTGATAAAACACAAACACACTTCTCAATTAGTGGATTGATAGCATACGAATATTTTTTTTTGGATAAAAACATACGAATCAATCATCTTCATCTATACAACTCGTTTTTTGCGTAACTTGTATTCATGAGACGGTGACAACATAATCTTTGTTGGTTTAAATATTCTCCCCCAAAAAGGTTAGTATCTTCAGCCCTCGGTTCATAGTTGATACATCCTGCTGTATGAGTTTCTTGAGAAAGATCACTCACATTCTTGCCGGTGCTTAAATTAACATGTTGTATTGAACTAAACTCATCCTTTAGGTAGTGAGACATCTACAGTGAGAGACATACTCTTAAATATTTGTTTAAGGAGAGAATATGCCCATATCGCCAATGGTAGATGTAAGAATCATCTCCACTAGTGCAAGCTCATGTTTGTAAGTATCAAGTATGTACTACTCACAAGTTAAACACGTTGTCCTATATGGCTGGAGGAATTAGCTTTTTTTAAGCAAATGCATTGTACTTCCATTGAAAACAAGTTAATTCTGGCAATTCAAATGTTGTAAAGTAATGGCGCAAACATGTCTTGCAAGAGCTACTACTATGTGTGCCATTTTATAACAAAATGTACTATTATAAAGCCATGCAACAAATATAAGTATTTCTTTTATACTAAATCATATTTGGAATGGGGCTAGTTTAATCTAGAGCATCAGATTATCTTCATAGAAGAAAGGGAAAACACACACAACAAATTCATTAATGCGCATAACAAATAGGGGAAATCACCAAAAACATTAGTATATTTTTCTTGGGTAATAGCAGTAACTTGCGCATCAGCTATGAACTGCAACAGGAATGTGAAGAAAAATGGTCCAGTGGTAGTACATTTGATGGGTCAACACCACTTGGACCATTCACTATGTGTCCATGTGAATATTTATACACTAGCAGTTCAAGAAGTCGTCCTGGAAATAAAATTCATACCACTTACACTTCCTTAATGCACAGTTTATCTAAGTAAACAGTGACATTTCCATATGCGTGCAAAAAATTACTCCCTCTGTTTCAATGAATAAGGCATTTTTTTTGGAGAAGTCAGGCTAAGTAAACTTTGACCAAACTTTTACAAAAAACTATCAACAACTATAATATTATATGGATATCATGTGAAAATATATTTCATGATGTATCTAACTATGTTTATTTTATATACTAAATCATATCATATTGAATCATATTTGGAATGGGGCTAGTTTAATCTAGAGCATCAGATTATCTTCACAGAAGAAAGGGAAAACACACACAACAATCCCCCGAAATAAATTCATTAACACTCATAACAAATAGGGGAAATCACCAAAAACATTAGTATATTTTTCTTGGGTAATAGCAGTAACTTGCGCATCAGCTATGAACTGCAACAGGAATGTGAAGAAAAATGGTCCAGTGGTAGTACATTTGATGGGTCAACACCACTTGGACCATTCACTATGTGTCCATGTGAATATTTATACACTAGCAGTTCAAGAAGTCGTCCTGGAAATAAAATTCATACCACTTACACTTCCTTAATGCACAGTTTATCTAAGTAAACAGTGACATTTCCATATGCGTGCAAAAAATTACTCCCTCTGTTTCAATGAATAAGGCATTTTTTTTGGAGAAGTCAGGCTAAGTAAACTTTGACCAAACTTTTACAAAAAACTATCAACAACTATAATATTATATGGATATCATGTGAAAATATATTTCATGATGTATCTAACTATGTTTATTTTATATTGTACATATTCATAATTTATTCAAAAGACTTGGTCAAACTTCACATGTTTGACTTTTTAGAAATAATATAGGCTTATGCATTGGAAGGGAGGTAGTACATGATAGAAAATGCGGATTCAACTGGGGAAAAATAATATTTCCACATGCCCCGATGTATTCGGTATTCTACATTTACGTTCAACATCGCACTTGTAGCTAGTAATACTAGTAACGAGAAATATCTTGAAAATGCATAGGTTCACACTACCTAGGTGTAACACAGCTAACTAAGATTATGGCCGATTTTTTATCCTATTTTATGGGGAGTTCCTTCCGGATACCATCATTAAGTTTATGCTAAGCTCCTCATCTTGCTGCTAGATCTAGCTAACTTTTGGGTGCATGTGCTTTTGTTGTGCCTCGGGTACATGAGTGTCACATGTTGTGGCATAGATGTACACATGACACATGCGCCAGAGCATCCATGTACCCACCCAGTGGTTGGTGGATGGGATCATGCCACAATGCCGCTCGTGCTGGTTAAATAATTGATCACTGCAAGGACCGTGCATTTGTGCAATGATTTGTGTTGTCACATTAGGTTCAGAATTGTTGCAGATTTGCAGTGATGCTAGTTGAAACAGGTTGCTGTAACTATTCTTAACCCGGGATAACAAAGCATGAAACAGTAATAATTTTGTGGTATTATAGGGACAATGGGTGTATTATTATTGCAACATGTTTGTGTTGCCATGATGATAAAATAATGCCCATTGTAACAGGTGATCTCACTGACCGACAAGCTGGAAGGCAAGGAGATGACGCCATCAGCAATAACTGCTGCGGCACAAGAGGTTGACCAGCAGGTCGAGCACACCGTTGGCCTAATGGTGCCCGGTCAGCACAAAGGGGACATCCTCAATAGCGGCACCAATGATGGTAGCAGCCCTGTGGTGATTGACGTCGCTGAGGGCACTAACCATAGCGGCGAGTCGGACTACTTTGCTGGGGACTATGACAACAACGGCTACGCCGGGCAGTATGGCGGCGGTGGTCTCTCCTCAGAGGAGGAGGACGGCGGTGCCGTCAGCGATGAGGGGTGCAGTTTCCACCTCCCTGATGCCATGTTGGCCGCTGGACTAGTCCACCAAGCCGCCGAGGAGGTGCATCTCGGCAGCTGGACCTCCTGGTTCTGGAACGAATGATAGATGATGGGTCCATGCATCAAGTGTCGAGGTCAAGATATTATGTTGTGAAGTGTTTTGAGTTATGGCTTGTTCCAAATGTATGTTTTTACTGCTTTACATGTTGATATGATCTCATGATGGTACCGATATATTGGAATAAGTGGATGTGTTGAAACAACTATGCGCACATTAACATACTTCTTGTTTCACCTAGAGAGTTTTATGTTGTTTAAACTATTCTTGAGCTGGTTCCGAAATAACTATTCTCGGACCTTTTCTGAACTCTCATCTTGAATGCATATGAACTTCTTGATGGGACACTAGAATTTTGTGTTTCCGCTCACCGTTTTTTGAACGTGATTTTCGAATGCTTTTCGGATCTTGTGTTTCCGCTCACCGTTTTTTGAACGTGATTTTCGAATGCTTTTCGGAACTATCCATATGATATACCATTGAAACGTTACAGAAATTCTGCAACCTTTTTGTAGAGAAAGTTTTTTTTTCGAATTATGTACAGTTTATAACTGATTTCAAACATAGTAAACTTTATTTTACGCGAACTTCTCCAAATTATGAATCAGATATTTAATAATAACAATTATTATTGCGAAAATTCATATTGGCTCTTGAACTCACATGCTCCTGTTATTTAAAAAAATAGTATAAAATTTTAAAAAATATGAAAATAATTGGAGACAAACATATAAAAATTATCAACATTTATGTAAAGTTTCAAGAACGAAATGACATTTTTTGTGGCATGTGAAAAAACAGTGGCACCACTAATTTTGACCTTTTTGCACAGACCATAAAATATCATTTCATTCTGAAACTTGACATGAATGTTGACAAAGTCAATATATTTTTATCCAATTTTTTCATTTTTTAATATTTCATTAATTTTTATTTTTTTTAGAAAATAACAGGAGCATGTGAGCTCGGGAGCCAAAACGCTCCTCTTCTTGGGCATATCTCTAATAATCTTCCATTTGCATCACAATCAATAATCTAATTACGCTCCCACTGACTTTCTTGAATTCTCAAGCACCTTTGCATTCCTGATGTTGTCAAACACTTTGACCATTTCATCAAAGCAAATACTCCAACTCCATCATGCTCACTTCGGTTTCATGAATGAATTACTGAAGTTTGCACTCCCTTCTAGCATGTTCTGTCTAGAAATCCACTTGTCATATCTCGAAATCGGAATATGCAGCAAGTGCTAGATTTCTCCGTATAGACTTAAAAGCATTGCTACGGGAGATCAAATCTCATCATAGTCAACTCCTTTGGCTTGGCGAAAAATACTTTGCGGGAAGTCAAGCTTTATGGATGTGTTCATCCACGTCTGTCATAGATCCATTCACGTTTGATGGGTCTCATGCCTTACAAAGAGTATACGAACTCGATAGAAAGTTTCGAATTTGATTTTCGTTTATGGAGTCTATCACAGATTTCACGGCGTCCAACCATTCTTATGGGGCGTGTTTGTAGCCCACGCACTCCTCAACCAGGCCCTACGGATGCAAAAACGAGGTGTTTGGTGGCTTGGCCTAGCCCGTGTTCTGCATGGCACGAACCTTAAAGCAGCGTCGGGCCAGGCCCGATAGGAACGGTCGAATCGGCCGTTTCCACTGAGCCACCCTCTTTTGCTCTGTTCTGGTGCAGGGGTGGGGAACGCGGAGCCGAGCTCGTCCGCCCCTCGGAGATGGCGCGAGCTCGCGCGCGCAGCCGAAAAAACGGCGGGACAAATTTCGGTCACCTGCCCATCGATTTCGCTCCCCTATTTCACCCCCTCCGCCTCGCCGCCGGAACTCCCGCCACCATTTCGCACCCCTCCTCCGAGCTCTCCTCTTTTCAGATCTAACACAGAGGAGCAGGAAAGCGGCGGATACTCCTCCGGCGGTCGGAGCTGGTCATCGCCGAGATGTCCGAGATGTCGTACGCCTCCTCCTCCGGCTCCGTTCCTTCCCCGGCTGTACGCAGCTTGACTGTAAGTCCTCCGTTTGTACACCTAGATCTAGTACTATGTGGTGTTCATGCGGTATATCTTTTATCTAGCAGGCCATGCCTAGCTTTTGAGCGGTATATCTTGTAGATCGACCATTAGCTCCTCATGCGGTAGATCTTTTATCTAGCAGACCATGCCTAGCTCTTGATGCGGTACATCTTCTAGATCGACCATTAGCTCGTCATGCTTAGGTACTGATGCGGTAGTTCATCTGTGTAGGACCCTGATCTTTCCTCTACGTCTGTGCTGCCTTTGCCCGCGAAGCCGCTGCGGTACATACCGGCCACAAATGCATTCGTCGCAGAGGTAGGGGCAAAGGCCAGCAGTGGGGTCGTGTCGGTGCCTCGAGTGTTCGTCTCGGTGTGAAGGAGAAGGTCTCAGAACAGTCCAATGCAGTGGCCAGCAGCTTTGTCCACCTTCGTCCTCAATAGGATGGCTGAGCTCGTGAAGGATGGGCTCGACATTGACAGGGGAATCAAGGACGCTAGTTTGGAGAAGATTTGCAAAGATGTTCTCCTATTCTGCAAAGCCAAGGTCAGCAACATGCAGTTGTACAATCATCTCAGGAAGTGGAAGACCAGGTGGAACCATCTCCGGTCATTGGCACAAGTCGAAGGAGTGTAATGGCATGAGGAGTCAAGCACTTTCTACATGGATGATACGGCATTCCTCAAACATGTGACCGTAAGCTTCCTCAGTTCAGTTCTTCATAATCTGTACTTCCGTGTCTCCAATTGTCTACTTCAAATGTCATCATGTGCAAGTGCCATCATGTGTCCCCAATTCAGGTTAACCCCAAGGACGAATGCTTCATCAACACGCCAATTGAGAAGTATGACCAGATGAAGATCATATTCGGCAAACCGCGTGTGCCGAATCCTTTGTCGGTCAACACGCTCCACCTTGCTCTTAGCTACCTCATGGATCATGAAGAGGCGCGTGTCGCCTATCTTGCCGGGGATGAGGAAACCAGGAAGAAGTGGTACTTCACCTACTATTGCGCCTTCTACGAGCTGGCGACGGGGCTTTGATGTTGTTGCTGCTTACGTGCTTGCTGTCATGCCCTCTAATATGTCCCCTATTATGTAGAACTTCGTAAAACTGATGACAGACTTGTATATTTTGCGAGGCGGTATACTAAACCCCTCAGATGACGAACTTGTGGTGCATCACCAGCAGATCTTGTGCTGAATTTGTGATGCACCACCTATTTTGCTAACTAGTTAGGGCATGTTCATTCAAGCCTATGGTTCGGCATGTTTAGACATGGTATGTAGAATATTGTTGGTAACTGTGATATATTCACCACTCGGACAACAAGATAAGCACATCAAGTCGCTTGCATGTAACCAAACATCATGAAATTAGCACTGTGAACACTTTAACGCAATCAACGGTGTGGGCTTGAAAATTTACATGATGTAAAACAGGCATGGCCAGAACATTATTGACAGCCAAACGGCTGCACAACATGGCTCAGGCCTCGTTTTTTCAGGCCTGGCTGGCCAGGGCCACGATACAAGGAGGCCGAAAAACGGCCGAGCAACCAAACACGCCCATGAAGTTCAAGTCCACCAATGCTTCCATTTAGAACACGTTAATCATTGTGTTATAACAATATCATGTACGAGAACTACCATGATTTCGTGCAAGTCATGTCAGATCTACGTGGTTCAGCTGCTAGCTCGACCGAAGTCCTTCAGAAACCATGGAAATGATTCCGTATCATTCACAATGGAAAATACCAAAAAATTATTTGGTGTTGTGTCACTCTGACATGATGACGAAGATATAATCTCGTCGATCTACACTCTTCTCCCACTTACTTTCAGCAAGAAACGATTTCTCAAGAACACCCCGACAAACATTTTGTCTTTGGTGGTGGGAAGAATATGCCCAACGTTTGGGTTAACCAATAAATAATGCTACAAACACCATTTTTGTCCCTAGCTTAGTAATCGGAATTTGCACAGGATTCTGGCAGTATTGGAAGGACAAAACAATCAATTATTTTGAATTATACGTGGAAGGATGAAATTTTTGACATACTGTGAAACCAATTGACGTTGATGAAAAAATTAAGAATTCTCGCAGATCTTATCAAAGTCGCTATATAATGCACGGCCAAAGTCATCTTGTTTGCTATAAATATCATAAGCCAAAAATTGACAGATATACACTTTTCAGTCTGATAGTTACAGCATCTTATACAGATCACTTTTGGCATGGAGGGAACTCATCAGTTCGGTTGGATGTATAGAGTAGTAGGTAACAAATGTAAGGTAAACACAGCTTACCACCACATAAATCTTGAACCACACAGATGAAAAAAGAGTTAGGTACAAGAAAGTTCCTGTCAAGCTGACTATTGCAAAAAAGTTTGCAAGGCATTTTAGTGTGGATAGATCTCCTTCAGCTCCTTCATCAGGGAAGTGACCTCGGGTGGAAAAATCTGACAGAAGTTGATCCTTTTGTCTGAACCTATCTATCATCCAATCGGCTACTTCATCTTCTGATGTGGGAATATTCTTCAGCTCAATAGTTCTGATGTGGATGTGGACTTCCGAAGGATCAATGCCATATACATTGTCTAGAAAATCTGGTTGTCGGTGCTTATATGCCATCGTGACATCGTAAACTGCACAAACCAGCATGTCAGGCTTAAAAAATCAATAGTAAAAATACTATTTCTAGCAATGCTGCACTCAGTATATTTGTGTGTGGAAAAAGCACAAAGCAGTTCTACAGTGGTTTTTTCGTTTTTTATGTATTTTGCAACGTAATTATGTTCAGACTTCAGACTTTCAGGAATTCAACAGCATACCGTTCTAGGTCCATATTATACTACAGTTATTTGGAGTGCTACCGACTGGGATTGCAAGATGTGCCCCTTGTTAACTAAATCAGATCTATAACAGATCATTCAAGCGCAAAAGAGAAATACTGATTCTATGGCATGATCATGCATAGCACTTATATAACTAATAGTTTTCATAGTCATCTAAAAAATATTTAATAAATTTCATTGGTTTTAAGAATGTCAACACTGTAACAAGAACACAAGTCCTGACACACGAGGACTGTTCACTGTAGATTCAGAATTACTACTCTGCTGGCAATGAAAACAAGAGGATTTTTTTGCAGATAATTTTAAAATATTAAACACTTCATGGATTGCAGAGAAATAAAGATGGTGGGGTGTAGGGTTGCTTACCTGCATCTAAGGAGTTCCTAAGCTCTTGCAAACAAACAATAAACCCCTTTGTTTTCGGAAGAAGGACATTCTCTAGTATAGGCAGGCCATGCTCGACTGCATATTCTTGACTCTTGGTGCATTTTTCCTGACTAAGATAGAAGAATCAATATACAACAAAGTATCAAGGAAGAAAAAGCAAAATAATGCAATAACGCACCGATAAATCATGGCGCAAGCAATAGAATGACGGAGCAATTCAATACGTAAAAGCTATTCAATACGACTGTCTAGTTTGCCAATCAATAAACTTCAAAAATGCAAAAAAAAAAAGGAACAAACATATGAAATAATATTACAATCAAGCATGACGGTTACATGAATAGAAAAAAAAATCTTACGTATAATCCGTGCCTTCTGGAAAAACTGCCAACCATAGAGGATCCCTGGGGTCCCTAAATTTTGATAATCTGTTCTGGATAATTCTTTCATCAATCTCCCATTTTCGTTCTACTGGAATAAACTCAAAAAGATGAAATGCCCAGCTAAAAACAGGTATTTTCATCAAGCTGCTCTTTAGGATATACTTGATATATCCCAATTGGCCTTTCCTCAATGCAAGATTCCACAAGTACATCCAGTCAACCTCGGTCCTGTGGTTGGCGAATAACAATACACGCTTTGCTGGAGGCACATTTTCACCAGAGAAAACTACTTTGGTCTTGTTTATTTTCTCAAACAAAAATGGCCATAGTGATAACCACATTCCAAATAGAAAGGAGGTTGTCTTTCGGCTGTAATGCACGCTGAACAACCGTACAAGGAAAGTAGTTACAGGAGCTATGTAAACTATCATCAGAAATGCTGTTGACAGTATGGTTCCCACACACACGATGCCACGGAATCGTCTCATGGGAGTCAATGGACGGTGCTTTGGTCCATTGTTCAGAATAGGTGAACCTAGGAACTGCAACTGCCTTTGTTCTCCATTGACGTGCTGACGTTGGGAACCACTTGAATTATTCATGTCCTATGACAATAAACTTGATCCTTAAACAATATTCAAGACTTGGCGCAGAGTTAAAACACAGCACTGCTCAGACTATCTAAACATCATGCTGGGTAGGAGAAACGAGAACTGCAAAAACAAAACAACATAATTTATCAAATATGAGGAGGCTAATGCTATTTAAGAGAAATGAGAAGGAGAAGAGACTTTAGCTAGAGGAATTAAGAGGTGATTTTGATTCAATTCATTTGGAGGGACATGGTAGCAGTGATGATCATGGAGATAATAGCATTGTCAGATTTCAATCTTCACAACGAGCGGAAGCTCAAAAAGGGATACCGATCTCGGAATATTAATGCATTTAAGAACTATCTGCACAAGAGGCTCAAATGAAAAAAGTGAAAAGACAGCCTAAACAGTTTGTGGCACTGTTTGTGGAACACAGATGTTCAGCCCAAGGCACGGGTGTTTGCATGGAGAGTAGCCCATGACTCCCTACCAACAGTATGGAATAAATGGAAAAGGAAGTTGGAGATTGTCAATCGATGCAAAATTTATGGGGTTGCAGAAGAGAACAGCTACCATGCTGTTATGTCTTGCACTAAGGCCAGAGCCCCCAGGAACAACATGAGGCTCAGCTGGGAGCTACCATCTGAAGACCAACTTCAGAATACTGGCCAGATTGGTTACTAGTACTACTAAATGCAATTCCAAAGGTCATGAAGAAGCGTATATTGTTGATCATGTGGAGAAGTTGGCACCTACGGAATGATATTATACACGAAAAAGGTAAAGCTACGATTGCTGACTCGGTCTCTTTTCTGAGAAACTATGAGTGTACACTGTTGCCGGCCCGACAACAAGCAACAGACACAAAAGGAAAAAAGCCGAATGTTTGATTTGGAGGAAATCAGAACCAGCCGAAGAGCGACGGAGCCTGAAAAGTGGACATTACCACCAGAGGCGAAAGTCAACGTTGATGGGGGCTTTAGGAAGGACGCCGGGGTAGCGAGCATTGGGGTGGTAGCCAGGGACTGTCGAGGCCTGGTACTATACTCGGGAAACTCATTCATAAACAGATGTGCAGATGCAACAGAAGCTGAAGCCCTTGCGTGTCTAGCAGGA
Organism: Puccinellia tenuiflora; assembly: GCA_012064385.1. Taxonomy (NCBI): domain Eukaryota; kingdom Viridiplantae; phylum Streptophyta; class Magnoliopsida; order Poales; family Poaceae; genus Puccinellia; species Puccinellia tenuiflora. The sequence continues at coordinate 1,620,110 of QRDG01000062.1, read as the reverse complement.
GCAAAGATTGCAGCGGATAAAATTCAGATGCCCGTGATTATTGAATCAGATTGTGCAGAAGTAATCAACAATCTTGCAGCTCCTAAGGGCTTTCGGCCTCCTTGGATGCAAGTGATAGTGGATACGGCGAGCGTGTGTGATCGTGCAGTGCAAGTGGAATGGCACAAGATAGAGAGAGAAGCGAATAGGGTAGCCCATCATTTAGTCCAACTGGGAATGAGATCAGGAGTATCGGCGGAGTGGATTCTTCATGGCCCTCCGGATGTACTTGAGATCATAAACCAGGAGTGTAATCCCTATTTCTCCGATTAATGGAATTCTCTCTTTACCCTAAAAAAAGCCTAAACTGCACAATCTAGGAAAGTGAAATAAGAGAAGAGAAACAAAATATTGCGGTCAGCCACCATAATATTTTGGCTAGGACTATCTCCTGAAAGGACCTCATCTCTCGCGGTTTTGGGTTATGATGGCTACCTCTAAGTTGGGACAATATATCCGTAAATCAAATAAGATATCTTGTTAATATCATACTGTACCTTTAAATTTCTATGTTCGGGGCCTGCTCTATTTAAAGAGGGACTCAACATCATATATTCCAACAAAGGAATAAATAAATAAGTCCCTTCTTCTCCATGTGTCTTCTTCTGGCAGCAGGAGGCTCTTCCTCCTTTCCTCCACCTCAGCCCATGATACAAACCATGTCGATGCACATGTCAATGGTTCAATAATTGTAGTGTACCAAGTAATTCAGCCAAAAATACAGTTTCCTTTGTTATGCTAAGGGTCACTGACAAGTTTAGAAGAGGTTTGCAAAATCCAAGTCCATATGAAATTTATTTTCATTTATTACAGAAGTGGAAGAACTAAAATAGAATCTTTCAAGTCAGACGAGCAAGAACGGGAGCTCACAGGTTGTTCTGTCGTACAGATTCATGGACAGACTGCCTAAATCTAGCGGGCATTGGCAATTTTAAAAGAGGTTTGCACTTTGCAGAGTCCAATTCCATATGAAATTGATTGTCCTTTCTTACAGAAGTGGAAGAGCGAAACAAGAATCTTTCACAGAAGCAAGAACCGGAGCTCAAGTTGTTCGGTCATCGCAGATGCAAGGAGGGTCACAAGAGGTAGAGTAAAAGAAATTGGGGTGCACCTCTTTTCTTTTGTGTGCTTCTAAATTCAGATGATATCTCAACTGAAGAAAGATGATAAATATATTTTCGACTTGGGTGCATCAATGATGTAGTGCAAAACATATTGAAGTTGTGAGACAATGCTTGAGCTAACGAGGCTAAAGTCAGGGGTCTTCCACAAGAGAAAGATACAGGAGATGTGACCTTTTTCTTCATACTCATACTCCTCTGTTGGATTTAATAAGATAAGATTTGGTTCGGTCTTGAATTAACTGGTTTGCTATTGTGTGCTTAAATTTAAAATCATGAGAATTACGAGACAATAAAAAGGAGTTACAAGATTACTGAGATAAGATGAATTGATGGTTCTGGTCATTTGAAAAGGGAGAAGCGAAACTATGCAGCTTCGACCAGTTTGTTTGGGAGACGAGCGGATAATGCAGTAAATCTTTTTGAGGCATAGGATGATATTGTGAATGGATAGTAATATGCTGGATATGGCTTTGTAGATCACATAATGACACCACTGCACTTGGATGGCTATTATTTGAATCCTAATTCTAGTACGAAAAACAAGGTGGAAATTGCAAGGGAAACAATCTTTATAGCGACGGTTACTCAAGTCCTCCGCTCCACCCACGGGCGCCGCGCAAGGGCACCTCTTCGGTGATTATGCTCACGGCATGATGGATTTGGAAGCAACGAAACACGATCATCTTCGACAACGCGCGGCCCTCGGTTGGCACTTTGATGGAAACCATCAAGACCGAGGCTCGTTCTTGGGTGAGAGCGGGGGCCAATGGCCTCGGACAACTGCTCTCCTAGTTTAGGTCGCTGGTTTGAGTTGTATGGTGTGGGGTGGCCTCTCCTAGGGGCTTGTACATAAACCTTCTTTTCTATCGATCAATGCATCGAAACGCAATGCTTTTTGCGTTTTCCGAAAAAATAAACAAATTATAGTGGTCGTCTTGTGCAAGTAGACTCCTTAACTCGTTAGTCCTTGTGGTAGTAACAAGTATGTTGACGATTTTGCTATTTCTCAACCGACACTTCTAAAGTCGACGCTAGAACCATCCAGTCTAAACAATCAGATTCGTGCAAGTGCAAAGTGATGTGAAGATCCACATCTGATAAGCATGAATGTCGACTAACTGAGAAAAAACTATTTCAAAGTCTGACTAAGAAACAGCCATTACCGAAAATTAAAGCCCTGGAGTAGTGGAGTCCACATCAAACCAAAAAAGAAAACAGCTTGTATCCATACATACCATTTATAGTTTATTAGTACTAGTAGTATATATCATGAAAATTTTTGAGCTCATGTGCCTTTCGGCCAATCAGCAAAAGTAGTACCTAACGACTGATCACCTAACTAACAACTGGTACATATATATATTTATGTAGAACTGAAGATTATGTTCTTGCTGCAAAGTGATCAACGGCACAATTATATTATCGGCTGAATTTTAAGAAATGAGTGCTACCAAAACAAGGAAGGACACTTGGGCAAAAGAACTGATCAAAATCGGAACTGATGCATATTCTTTTCGAGAATATAACTGATGCATATTAGACGGCAATCAAACACTTAGGAGTCAACACTAATTCTCGGGGAAAAAAAAAAGAACACTGGATGGGAGGTCCTGAGTCAACGCCTAAACTGGGTCGATACGGCAGTAGAGGGTGCGGGGGGAAGCACTAACCTTTTACGTGCAGAACAGGGATCCGCGCTGGGCGCTGGCCCGAACTATGGCGACGATTTAGGGGGGACGGATCGGTGGTAGAGGCAGGGTGGAGGTGGTGGACTGGTTGCGGGGAGGGTAGAAGGGGGTGGCGGGTAAGAAGGAGTGGATAGGGGGACGAAGGGGAAGGAGTGCCGGCGAGCAGAGCAGGCGCGCACTCCGGTGAGATGATGGATGGGAGAGCCCGCGCAAGGGAAGGAAGAAGAGGTGGAGAGAAAGAGGAGCCGTCAAACGAGGTTGGCAGCCCTGCCTTGCTAGTCCAGCCTGCCCCACTGCGGGCATGTTTTCTCCACCTTGATGTGACGTTTGGTTTGGCACGATCAAAATATTGACCGGCCGCAGATTGTTCTTTGACGTGGACAAGGCGTCGGACCCGGCGTTTGGCATAGAGCGGCTTGAAATGGTCCACCTTCCAGCGTTCTAGAAATTTGGTGTGCTCAACGTGTCAACTTCGCCGACATAAATCGGTGAAGCTGATCCAATTTTATGTAGAATTATCGGAACATTCGAAAAATTGTGGATCAGCAAACCGTGGAGCAGGGATTGCGTCATTTCTGACCACCGCCAAGTGCATACGTTTCAGTTGTTCTTTTTTCCCCTCCCTTGTCCACGAGTTCAATGGGAGCACCACATATTATTTCAATCGGAGGTGGGGCGCGCACGCGGTGGTCAGAGATGATTCCGTCGAGGTGGTGTTCGTCGGGTGGATTCCTTCCATGAGAGAAAGGTTGGATGGGAGAGAGAGAGAGTTGGTGAGAAGAATCAATGGGCGCGGGGTGCTCTGTTTATAGGGCAAGAACGAGGTGGTCGTGTGCATACATGGCGGCATGATGGTAGATGTGGTCTACAACGACAGTGTGACTGTGGCGACGCGTGTGGCCCGCTGGTGGATCTGTTAAAGAAATTGTGGTCGTGGCGTCGCGTCGAGGTCTACAAACGGGTTGAGGGTGTCTGACAGCGGCGATCAGCCTCGTCGCGCTGCGCTGCTGTCGAGCCGAGTAAGAATGACAATGTTTGGGATCAGGGAGCGCGCTGCTCCGGTGGCATCAACATCAGCATGTTCTAGACGTTCTACGTGTCTCCTGGATGCGTGGATCATATCACCGTGCGCCAAATGAAAAGTTCTACAACTTTCATTCAATGGGTTTTAGCCAGTTCCAAACTTGGTCTATGATAAATCGTTGAAGTTGAGTTGTCAAATGTTTTTTCCAGCAACTGCAAGTTAGTGTTTTTGATAGGGCATGTTTTGGAGATACTATTTCACTTTTTTTGCAGATTTTTGCTAAGCTTGCACTAGTGCTTTATATATATATATATATATATATATAGGAAAAATAGACACTACCCCCGGGTGTAGCTACCCCCTCCTCATCTGCCGTTGATTACCCTCCCGCTAGTTTTCAGATCGCCACCATGCAGCACTATTAACGGGCTAAAGGATGTAAGCATACCCACCCGTTATATTAGTTTATTGGATAATTATCTCAACGAGTTGTTGGGTCAACAAAATTTCGAAATTTGAACAACCCACGTCCTTATCTTATCTGCCAAACTAGCGTACCAACAAACTTATTTATATCCGGTTTCTTATCGCCGATCAGTTTGTTGCCGGTTCCGATAGGAAGGAGCCGTCAGACAATCTCTGTTTTGCCATGAGATCTGATAACTAGCTCATTCATCGGCAAGAAGCAAATCAGAAATCGAAGCTCATGAGGTGAGTGGAGTTGGGTCTACAAGCATCAAGGTATGAGATAACCAAAAGCCTAGTTTTTATTAGCATGTACCAAACTACGTATTTGTGCAATCTGGGGACACAGGCAATAGCAGTAACCTGTAGTTTCCATTGGTCTTGTATATGCAGGTACGACCATGCGTTGTCAATGGGCGACTTCGCCGGCGTGGTAGCAGCGGCGGTGGGAGCAACGGACAGCTGCATATCAGCATATGGCCAACATGTGACTTGTCCGGCGCGGCGACGACGGCGTCCGGCGACATAGCGGATGGGTGTATCTGCTCGATCAAGCGTAGCGACAACAACGACCGCGACGATGAAACCTGGCGCACGATGGAGGCTACTTTGCCGGCACACCTCTTTTTTAAATGTCGGTTTACCAAGAGAATTTGGTCCTCTTTGAGGGATTGGATTGGGCTTCATGATCTTGATCCATCGACGTGGGATTCTCTACAAAGTGTGAAGGAATGGTGGAATAACGTCATCCACAAAAAGGGAGCTAACCGGAAGGCTCTTGCTTCGCTTGCCATGCTTGTCTCATGGGAAATTTGGTTGGAGAGGAATGCCCGGGTTTTTCAAAACAAGGCGATCACAGCTACTATGCTTCTCCAAAAGATAAAAAACGAGGTGGTCTTGTGGTCTACCGCCGGTGCCAAAGCGTTGTGTAATGTAATGCCGCGAGAGTAGATGGTTATGGTTTTGGGTGGTTTTGCCTCTTTTTGAGGCAAGGCTTTGGCTTGTAAAACTTCTTCTTAATTAATGAAATGGCAAGCCTTTTGCCTTGTTTCAAAAAAAAAAAAGCATGCATCATGGATAGATGATAAACGCCTGTGATGGTTGGGTGACATACGTTTGCATGTATCATGGTGTATCTTAATGCATTAAAACCATACAATATTTCAAGATATTTTCCTCCAGCTACACCGTTTCAGATGAAGTATCTATATATTTTATTCTCTCTTTGCTTAAAAATATGTCTGATGGTTTGACGGATGTCACACGTTAACATGTACCGGCTTGCTGGGAATATATACTCCATACTCAGTACTATACACTTGCTAATCTGAAATACTATATACTTCATAGTATAGAAAATCACACTACATACTCCTTACTTGATCCTCACAAAAAAAAGTACGTACTTCATTCTTCTTTTCAAATACAATACACCCCATATATACTCACTTTCTTATTTAATATATACTCCATACTCCCCCCACAAACAAAATACTCCATACGCCATATCCTTGGGATCCTAGGGATATACTATATAGTACATACTTCCATGTCCTGACAGAATGAGAGCGTGTTGTCCTTTGACGAATTAAGGTATAAGATCCAAAAAATAATAGATACTTCAACACACGACAAGATCTTGATAAAAAACTTAAACCAACAACTATTATTTTCATTGCTATCAGATTACTTTGACAAGAAAACAAGTTGGATACTTAAACGAAATACAAAGTTTAGACTACGGCTTATCAGTTTGCCGTGAATAGAAAATACAACTCCTAGCAAAACCAAACAATATGCTGCCTAATTAATTGATGTCTCCATCGTCTTCTATCGAGAGGCACGTTCAGACGCTCGGATGGTATGGCCTGGACGGTCGCATGTCTTGGAAATCCTCGATCCCAGTCCATTAGAAATAACAAGTATTGTTCCATCCCATGCCGAATCGCCAGAATTATTCTGCCGTGCAACTCGATGAACGAAGCCATAATGTCAATCTTCCAATTACATCCATCATCCGCAGTGCCTGCAAGAAACACAAATATAATTAGAGATTGAAAAGCAATACACCGATAAAGTATACTACTAGTACTAATCAAATGGATGCTACATACCCAAGGTGAATCGTGGTGCATGCATGCCATTGCTAGGCTAGCTTCTCATATCCATCACGCCTCTCCATACTTCTAGATTATAAAATTTTGGATGTTGCTTGCTTCTGGTACCAGAAGCCTCGGTGCGTGCGTGATATATATAGCCAGCTACCCTCAACGAGGCTTTGAGGATCGGGATGTACCGGTCAGCCGCCAAACCAGGTCTTCCCTTTATCTGAAATAACAATAATTCTCAAGCGATAATTCAAGGACGTGGGTTAACGGATTTCTGCCCATCAAGAGATCGTACCAGATCGCTAGTTCCTACGGGGACACGTGGAGGATAATTACGTAGGGGGTAGCTACCCCTGGGAGTAGTATGAATATGTTCTATATATATATATATATATATATAGAGCAGGACTATTCTCGAACCCCCCTTAAGAGGTTCTAGAATAGCTATTCTAGAACCCTGCCCACCACCTTAAGAAACCAACTAAAACCCACCACCGACCCGGCCCACCTCCACGTCCACCCCACGTACCCGACCCGGGCTCTGTCGGGACGTGCAATTTAATTCCCCTACCCCCGCATCGAGCCAGACCGCTGTCGGGACCCTCGTTCCTCCCCCTGGTCGGCGCCGGCGAGTGAGCGGCGGCGGTAGCCGACGCGAGGGAGCCGGCGACGTGGGCGGCGAAATCGCGACCCCCGCACCTCGTTCCTCCCCCTGATCGGCGCCGGCGAGTGAGCGGCGGCGGTAGCCGACGCGAGGGAGCCGGCGACGTGGGCGGCGAATTCGTTGCTCCCTGCACCTCGTTCCTCCCCCTGGTCGGCGCCGGCGAGTGAGCGGCGGCGGTAGCCGACGCGAGGGAGCCGGCGACGACGACGGCGAATTCACGGCCCCTGCCCTCGACGCCTCCCCCTGGTCGGCGCCGGCGAGTGAGCGGCGGCGGTAGCCGACGCGAGGGAGCCGGCGACGACGACGGCGAATTCACGGCCCCTGCCCTCGACGCCTCCCCTGATCGACGTCGGCAAGTGAGCGGCACAGTACCCGACGCGAGGGGAGCCGGTGACGTTGGATGCAACTTCGTCGAGCCCGTGCAGGCGACGTAGGCGAGACCGGATTCGCGATTTCATCGAGCTCGTTACCGGCGACGAAGGCGAGACCGCACAGAGGGCGGATCCAGCGACGAAGGCAACACCGCAGCGACCTCGGAACCAGCGAGTTCATCGAAGCAATTGCATCGAGTGCGTCTGCGCCATGGGTCCAATTCGAAGAAGGACAACTTCCTCAGATTCAATCATGCAGGTTTGAAACTCCAGAAAAATCAACACTACTCTAAATTTTTTTCTGTTAGTTGATGTTCATGAAGTTCACTTATATGCACAAAAAAGGTTAGGTCCAAAGTTCAAAATTATGTAGTTCAAACTTTGTGGTGCAAAAACTGTTCTGGAGCTTCATGAACAGTGGTGTGTGCTGAGATGAAGTTCATTTTAATGTAAACATGTAGTACACCTAGTAATAACGGTGTAGTTCACTATTTAAACGTGTGGTAGAAGAACTCCACATTTGGATGCGCTTCACTGTTACAAAAAACAAAATGAAGTTCAGTTTGCTGAAAACTCCACATTTGGATGTTCTAATTACTAACACACAGAGAGGTTGTATTATGCAGGAAGGCTATGAGACAACTTCATCTGAAAGGCCAGAACAAATGGAGTTCAGTGATAATGAAGGGGAGGTTCACATTGGTGGGCACACCGATTCTCACCACGACAAACAGAAGTTATATACAGTCACAGATGCAGTTCCCATAAGGCAAGCCATGCCACAAGACTATCATGACGAGGAGGATATACTGTTTTGGTCAGGTCCACCGAAAACTCCCCGCTCTCCAATGACGCACAGTGGGAATTTAAATGTTACTGAACCAGAGTACCATGAACCACGGAGAAGAACACATACGAAGTCCACATCGGCATCTGGAGCAGCTGGGCAGAAACCACAACATGATGGCATGATAGGGCAGAAGAGATCAAGATGTGGGGATCATACACGTCGTGGAAAACAGCATAAGAGCACAACTATGAGGCAGTCCAGCTCAGGAAGAGATGAAGTTCAAGTGGAAGGTGCAGCCACACAAGATGCAGACAACGCAACTCGCATCGTGTCGAACCATATGCCTACTAGGGATCCTTTGTGCCATACATCAAATGTCACACCACCATGCCCCATCAAAACTGGACAGACGCAAACACCTGCACTAGAGCAAACATTCACACATGTAAGTATTCTGACTGACCAAAAAAATAAGGTTCATTACTGTGTGTTGCTGGAAGTTCACTTATGTTATCCTGGTAGCTAACATGAGTGAGTTAATAAAAACACAAAAAAATGCAGGTGCCAGATCTACCAGCAAACGTCATACCATTCATTGGTCAGGAATTCAGGTCATTCAAAGAAGCCCAAGATTTTGACAACGCTTATGCAAATCACACAGGTTTTGGTATCAGAAAAGGGCAGAACAACAACGGCAGGCGTTATCTGCGATGCGTGAATGAAGGTAAACATGGGCATACTGTTGCCGATTGCGACCGACAACGTGACAAGCTAAGCAAACGAACTGGGTGCAAGGCATTCATGAGGTTGAAAGAAAGGCCTGATGGGAGCTGTGTTGTGAAGGACATCAAAGTTGATCACAACCACAAACTCATATTAACTCCATCAATGCTCGTTTTTCTGCGATCACACAAGAAAGTTGATCCTACACTAAAGGAGTATATAAAAGACCTCCATGCCAGCAATGTGAAACATGCTAACGTCATGAATTTACTGACGAGTATGTTCAATGGGAGGGGCAACCTACCGTTCCATGATAAGGATGTTCTCAACATGTATGTACTAATAAGTATAGGTACATTGTACCAACCAATTAATTTTTCAGATAAGATGCTTACTAAGATACTCTGAAACTAATTTTGCAGGAAAGCAGAATTTGCTCGAGAGGCTTCGGACGGCGCTGTCCAGAAGTTGTTCAAATTCTTTGAGAGCATGCAGGTTGAGAACGAAAACTTCTATTTTGACGTCCAAGTCGACGAGGAAAACCGGATCAAGAACATCTTCTGGGCAAACGCAAGCTGTAGAGCAGCATACCAGGATTTCGGTGATTGTGTCACGTTTGATACAACATACAAATCAAACAAGTACCACTTACCGCTTGCGGTGTTTGTCGGGGTGAATAACCATTTACAGTCCACTATCTTTGGTGTTGCGCTTATGGGTGACGAGACAGTGGACTCATTCACTTGGGTATTTAGCGCTTTTCTGCAGTGCATGGGAGGAAAACAGCCCATAACCATCCTAACAGGTTAGACCCCTTTGCTGAAAAATAGGAAGTTCACTTAGCATGGACAATGTTTTTTGCTTAGAAATAGCTGATAAAAAAATGTTTTGTTCCTTGTGCAGACCAGTGCCCTTCGATGGCAAAAGCTATACCGAAAATTTTCACGCGCTCCCTGCATAAGCTTTGCAGATGGCACATTATGGGGAAGCATAAACACCCATTGAGGAAACTTTACAAACTTTTTCCCAGTCTGAAGGATGAACTGGCAGCAGTACTAAACCATCCACTAATGCCATCAGAATTCGAGGATGCATGGAATGCGCTCATGGACAAGTACAATCTGCATGAACTAAATGTGATGGTCAACATGTGGGCTGAAAGGAAGACATGGGTTTCAGCTTACTGGAAAACGATTTTCTGTGCGCGAATGACATCAACACAAAGAAGCAAAAGCATGAACTACGTCCTAAAGAACGGCTTTGTGAGAGAAGAACATGATCTCCATATATTTGCGCAACAAGTGAACAATTGCATACAGACGAGGCGTGAGGCAGAGAATGCTGAAGCAATTGCTTCCATGGTACAAACTCCTCTGCTATCTTTTTGTCCCTTGCTGATCCATTTTTCTATGAAGTTCATTACTGTTTTATGAAGTAGTTCATTTGTACACAGTTTAAAATAAAGTTGCACAGGAACAAAAAAATCTTATATGAATCTATGCTTGAAAAGTTGGAAGTTCACATTTAGTTTTTGTAGAAGTTCATTTCGTTTCTGGATGAATTTTTTCCGGTGTAAAACATGCAGAAGGAAGTTCATATTATTTACTCTTGGAAGTTGGGTAAAATGTTATACCTAAAAAAAGTTAAGGCCTTACTTATTTACATTGTTGAAAAACAAAAAATGCAGGGGTGCAGGCAGGGGCTAACAAGGCTAGGTTTCGAGCAACAGTTAATTGAAAAGTACACAAGGGCAGTGTACTCAGTGGTCCGAGAACGTCTGTACCACAACACGGCCTTCCGTATAAAAGAATCTCATGATGATCCAAGAAATTACCTCGTGCACCACTACAATCAAAGTAAGGAGTTCGCTTGGTCAAGGCACGAGTTCCGTGTACTTGCTGATGAAAAAGAAGGCCGTTATGAGTGCGAGTGCAAGCTCTGGGAACACACAGGTACCCACATGAAAAAGGAAAAATAATAATAATAATAATATTTGCATAAATGTCTGTTGTCGTTTCTCTGAATTAAACTTAAAAATGTCCGTAACAAAAGCTTATAGTTGAAAACTTTTCTTCACAGGACTGTTCTGTCAGCACGTCTTAGCCGTCTTCATGCACATAAGGCTGCCTGTGATACCAGAGAAATACATATTACAAAGATATTCAAAAGATCCAGTTACAGATCGAGAATTCAACCGCAAAGACTACAAAAGCAAAACCATCGGTGGAACATCGCTCCAATACAGGCGATCAATCCTGTACAACGAGGCGATGAAGATGGTCAACAGGGGAGTATGCTCAGACAAAATGTTCGATATTGCTCTGGGGTGTTTGAGGGATGGGAATTCCCGAATGGACGCAATGGAAAATGACAATAATAATACAAATGAGGGATCATCACACGGAGAAGCCCCCCTGGGCTCAGGTGGTTCGGATGAAATACCTGTTAATGCAGATGCTTGTCCATATGGCGATATCCGTCCACCACCAATGGCAAAAACAAAAGGAAGTAAGGCCGACGATGCTGCTCATAAAGCTGACAAAGGAAAATCTTCTGCCCCTTCGCGACCACCCCCAGAGCTGGATGAAAATGGCAAACCATTAGGCCAGAGACTCTGCAGCAACTGCAATAAGATTGCTGGGCATAATTCGAGGACATGCAAAAAGAGGCAGCTAGCTGCAAAGCTAATGGATGCACATCAGGCTGTGTATGGCGCCACCGGCTCCAAGAAAAATGTAAAAGTCTGCATCAAGAACTTGCTTGCACAGCAGAAGTACAATGACAGTGGAGATGAAGAAGAGACAGTTGATACTGACGAGGAAGAAGACTCTGAAGATGAGGATGATTATGAAGATGGGGAAGAAGATGGGGATGATGACAAATGTGCAGAAGAAGAAACAGATCAAAGTCAACCAAAAAACACAGAAACAGAGTCGGAACAAGTACCAGAACTCCCACGAGGGCTAAGGATTTGCAGCATATGCAACCAGAAAGCTGGACACAACGCAAGGACTTGCCCGCACCGGGACGAGATAATACAACAGCAAATTTCTGATCAACAAGGACGTAAGCAGCAAGATGGGAAGAAAATGATGCCCCAGGGTATAAGGACCTGTGGTAAATGTGGTAAAATCAGTGGGCACAATGCGAGAACATGTGAGAGGTTGAGACTCGAGGATGAACTACGACAACAAATGAAGACGGATGCTACTAAAGGTGGCAATCTAACTGAACAAGAAGAGATGTACAAAGCTGATCCTCAACCACTAGCACAACAACAGCAACCGCAAACACGACGAAGCAGCAGGTTAAACAAGTAGTCGGAAAAAAGACAAAGATTCACACAACCAAACCTGTGAAAAAGAAGTTCAGATTACATATTCCTTTACATATTCATATTACTATATATAGCTATGATGTAGAAATGATGTAAACAGAAAAACATAAATGTCTGCTGTTGGAACATCCATGGACATGTAAGACCTTTTCGTGTTGCCAAAAATATATATAGAAAACTGAGCTGAAGTTCACTTGTATATGAACAGGGAGTTCAGTCCTTTATGTGTAATGATATCAGATTAGTATAAAAAGATGATTGGGGTTGCAGATATGAAATATACTGGAAGTTCACAAGTTATAAAATTTAGTAAAAAAAGTATATTACTCACATGGAGAAACTAGTTCACATGTGAATATATGGAAGTTCACTTTTCCCAAAAAAAATGTTGTTCACATTTCGAAAAAAAAGGATGATAAAATCATTAAGTATAATTGAAAAAAAGGGGTGATGTAGTTCACTAGTGTTGACGAAAAGGAGTTCATATCAATGTGCAGATATTACAACATGTTACGACAAAAAATATCACAGAACAAACTTGTAAAAAAAGATGACAACAATCATATTGTGGTAAGTTTCAAGAAGAGATCATGAGAAGTTCACATGATTGATAAATCGTATTTCACATGATACATCAGACTGGTAAGGTTCTGTTGCAAACATGTCATCACACACATACAAAAAAAGTATAAACAAAACTCAAAAGGTAAACTATTTTTCACCTAAACATCACTTGAGCAACATTACAATCAGGTTGACACCCCACTAAAAAAAAGTTCATACAATGGATAACTAGCTGAAAACTACATTTGTTAAAGTCAACTACTTCCATGGGAGAAGTCCGCGGGGATTATTGAACTTGTTGAGTCAACAATTGCTGAGTTGAATCGGAGCCCAAACTCAGAAGAAGAACAAGATCTTTGATTTGACTCGGCCAGTCCGCAGGAGATATCTCGTTCTTTGGGTGGAACAAAAGCTGGTACATGTACTCGGCCTTCCAATCTTCAACACGTCTCTGGTCAGGTAAGAAAAAATAAAAACAATGAACAGCAACAAGAATTAGTAACCAAAATATATGGCTGCAAGAAAAGAAAAAGGAAAAAGGAAGTTATAGTTCAGGGTTTACATCTTTCTTCTTCAACTTCTCAACAATCTTAACACCGTCAAATGTGCAGGCCATTTTCAATGTATAGAAACCGCATTCATTTGCCCCCTGCTCCGGTACAGCCACAAAGTTGCACCTATCTGCAGCAGTTACCCAGTTGTGAACAAAATGCTTATTGTAAGCTGCAGTGCCATAAACTTCCTTCAGTACAGCAACCATCCTAGAAATCTGATGAAAAACAAAAAGGTGGTCACAGATGGTTAAAAACCAAAAAGACAAAACAGAAAAAGATGTACTCAAAAGTTAAGAGGAAAACAAACATATACTTACAATTTCAACACGATGCTGGTGGTGCTTGCTTCTGGTTGTGTGCTTAAGTTGGGAATACCTCCTCGAGTCAAAAACATCCAACGTGCCAGTGTATTTGTTAATAACATACAACGTGTGATGTCCTTGATTGAAATGAGGGATCATAATCTGTGGATCATTAAAAAATGAACTTCAGAAAACATAAAAAGAAGTCCACATGCATAAAGAGGAGCATGCATAAAACAACCTCCTGGAAACTACAAAAGAAGTCCACATCTAAATACATGAGTAAGTTCTGGAATTTTTAAAACATTGAATTACTGAAAAAGGAAAAAATCAGTACAAAAAAAGAAGCTCGCATGATGTAACTCAAAATGAAGTCCACATGTATATGATGAAGAAGTTCATATAAAAACAGAAAAGGAGTTCATAATAAAAGCAAAATAAAGGAAGTCCACATGTATGAAATGATGAAGTTTACTTAAATGAAAAACATAAAAAAGAGATAATACTAACCAGATTTGACTTAAGCAAGTTTTCACTTGGCCTGACATAATGGTGAAACATCTTGGCAGATGCTTTTACATCAAAAGGTGCCCTCTGCAGCACATTACACTTGGAATCTTTCAGTTCGAATGGCACAAAGTCAAGAAGGTACTGTAGGAAAGAAAAACGGATGAATATGTCAGATAAAAAGAAGAAGGAAAATACTATGATAAAAATTCACAAAAGACATACCGGTATAACATAAGGGCCTAGCAAAACGCGATCACCCGACTCAAACATTTTCTTCATAATAGGATCATCCTTCCAGTAAGAAATAATGTAGTCCATTATCTCAGATTCCATCATTTCAGCACGCCCAAACAGTCTGTACATGTAGTTGCTGTCGATAATGACAGGATCGTCATACTGGTTTGTAAACTGCACGAGCGGTGTCCTACAGAAATTATAATAGAATGAATATAGATTTAACATAATGAAAATCAGACACATATCAAAAAAAAGAAAAAAAAAAGGTTGATTACTCACTTCCCATGTTCTCCGACAAATTCCTTACTTAAGATGAGCTCCTTCAGTTGCTTCGCTTCATTCAAGTATGGGAAGGTGGGTGGCACAAACTTTGGTACATCAGGCCTTAATTTAATGGCAACTTTGGAAGGCCTCTTGTTTGAAAGAACAGGAGTTTTCGCACGAGGTAGAATAGGAGACATAAAATCATCACTGCTGCCTGCTGAACAAACCTCCACATCAGCAGTAAGCTTCCGGGCTAAGTTGGTAACAAAATCATCATCGTCATCGGCATCTATAAGAATGGCGTCTACCACATTCTTGCCGACCGGTAACGATCCCTTCTTAACAGATTTTGGTTTAGCAGAAGGATTAATCTTCTTGATAACCTTGTTCATTTTGCTTTCAAGTTTCTCAAACTCTTCACGAGGAATGATTTCAACCTCTGGAGTGAAATTCTGGGTCTCAAATATGGAGAAATCATCCTCCTCTATACAAAGGCTTACTCCTGCGTTCACAGATAAAACAAAAAAGAAATGAGAAAAAAAACAAAAAATATATACCAGCATCAATGTGAACTAAAAATGATCCCTGCATAAACACATAGCATACCTGCATCAACGCCTAACAGGCCGCGTAGATCAATGTTGAAATCACCTCTGGTAAGCCAACCATACAGAAGAGTCATCCTTATGTTAAGGATATCATTCTGGCTGAAAATTACCATTCTTTTGCCATCATATGTTAGCAAAATCTGTAGCATAAAGAACCCACAATCGCGCCTGCGCATAAGAATGATAAAAAAAGCACATAAGAAAAAAGAAGTTCACATACTGTACATGAAGAAGTTCACCATAATAACAGAAAAAGGTTCAGTCCATGCACAGCAACAAAAAAAGAAAAATGAACTTACGTATTCAACTGACGCGGCACTCGAACATAATCATACTCCCAATTGTCAATAGACCTGGGCTGAAATGGAACACATTTTGCATCTGAAGCTCCCCTCCATAATTTCTTGATATTGGTAGCCATTGTATGTAAAACCCTTTTGGCATCTGGGTCGTCAGGTCCACGCAGTGAATCTAGAAGCTCGAAACGATTAGAAGCAAGGTTGACAGCAACTACGCAGAAATGACCAGGGACGCCTAGGACCGGGGGATCAGGAGGATCAAGCGTGCCAAAGAGAACCTGGGGAAAAAAGATAAGGAACACAGTATGAAAAAAGACAGAAAATTGAGAGAAAAAAAAAGATGACAAAATGAAAGTAGACAACATATAAAAGATATATGTCTGCTTACAATTTTCTTCTTGTCCAGTCGTTCTTCTGCATCTAAACTAAATAAATTCTTCACTGAACGAGACGTTAGATTTCCTTCAAATATCAGCCTCTGATAGAAAAAGGTATTCCCATAAAAAAAACAGGAAGTAAAGTTAATATACATGAAGAAAACATATAGAGAAAATAAGGATGCAAAAGAATAAGAAACACAAAAACAGTTCCTGAAAACTTACACTAATGAAAAATGGTACAACCAACTTATCAGAATTCCTAAACTTTTGACGGAGCAAATAAGTTCCCACCGGCGCAGTTAACGAGCAAAGGAAACCTCTTGGACTAAAAGCATCTGCCACTTGGCCAACCGTGCATTCACATTCAGCATTGCTGAATAGTATCTGATCCCTGAAAACATACAAAATGATATATATAAAAGAGAAGATACAAAGAAGTTTTTTAGATTTTGAAACATACCATGAAGTTCATTAGTGTTTGGAACAAAGTTCACTGCTGATGAAGTTCATGCAGTACTACTATTTTATTTTGGTGCATAAGAAGAAAGTAGTAATGCATGAAAAGTTAACTAGACTTTAACAACATGCAATGAAGTTCACTAATGTTTTAGTACACAGTTCACAAAAGAAAATACATGAAGTTCACTTCTTGCCAACAAAAAAAATGGATAGACATAATAAAAAACAAAGGAAAGATTCATTATACCTTTTTGTATGGTCCTTTCTCAACATGCACATCTTGTTATAGACATCTTTTATTATCTTCGTTGCTGGGTAAGAAGACAGTGGAGGAGTTGATAATGCGCTAGAAACTGAAAAAAAGGAATAAACAACATGAACAATGGTAAAACAGAAAACAATGAAGTTCACTTACAGTAACAAAAGAAGTGCACTTCATAACAGAAAAGAAGTTCACTCTCAGTGAAAAAAGATAAAGTAAGTAACATGAGTAAAAATTGTGAAGGTTCATTATAGCACCGGTGTGAATATAAAGAAAGGTATGAACAGGGATCGCGTCGTGGAACATGATACGTACAATAAAAAAGATGCCCAACATCAGGAACATATAAATATAAAGACTGTTCCCTAGTTTAAAAAACATTGTATGTTACATAGCCACATAGTTTGGCTCTTCCAGAAACACAAACAGTCGTGTGCATATCAAACAAAAAAAATGAAACAGATAATAAAAGAAACATGAAGGAGTTATATGAACAAAAAAAAGGTAGATAGAATGGGGTGGTAAAAAGGATAATGGTTTCTAATCAAAGGTTCTTGCCTATTTCTTCAACAGAATCTTGTGGCCAAGTGAACAGTTCTCTAGAAGAGTGAGAAGATCCATCATATGTAGTATCATTGCTGTCTTCCTTCTGGTCCACTAAAACAACATGATCATCCACGTCATCGGGATCTCCAACAGTTGCACCGACAGGCACATCAGCTTGGGTGTGTGAGGGCTGAACTGCTGCGTCATTTTTGCTTGCATCAGTGGCCAACGCAGGAACAGATGCTTGATCGTCAGATGGGTCATGTTCCTCAACAGCTGTAGCATCTGCAGCAGCGACAAGAACTGATATGTCAGCTGGTTCAATATCTGAATTTGTTGTATCAAAATTCTGTTCCAAGCCACCAATATCAGGTCCATCATTGAGACCACCATGGATATTATCAAGGTTCTCATAAATGTCACTGCCAGCATCTTCATCACAATCCCCACCGCTTTCATCGTGAGGCGGAGACACTGGGGTCGAAGCACGCTGCTTAAAACAGTAAGCATCTACATCAGTTTCTTCTTCAGAATGCTGAGAAGCAGCCTCTTCAGCTAGTCTAGCATCTTCCTGCATGAGATAGAAGACAAAAACAATCATATAACTGCAAAAAAAGAAAACAAAAGAAAATTAAGAACAAAAGGGCCATGTGTTACCTCGGCTTCTGCTGCTGATTGACCTAGACCTATGTCAGGATGGAAAGCAACATTGTCAGCAGACAACACGGTATCAGCACCCGTAACTTGATCAGTAGACACCCTTTCTTTAGCAGATGCTATCTTTTCATACATTTTACAAGCTGTATCCTGCTTCAAATCAAGACTACGAAAACCTGAGAGCAAAGAAGATGCAGCTTGCATCAAGCTATCAATAATTACTGTTTCATCTTGTGCATGCTCTTGAACAATATGTTCAGACAATGCATCATCATAGTACAGCCCGGAGAATCTCCTAATGCGATCAGAAGTTGTAGGGATATTGTGAGAGAGATTCTCAACTTTCTCCAAAAACTGTACAATCTGATCAATGACAGGGATAGCAGAAGATGCTCCGCAGTCTGAAGCCGGCTGGTGCCTATCTGCAGATTTTGTTGGAAGCTGTTGTGAAAGATCAACATCATGATGAGCAGTGGCTGGGCCTCGTAATATAGGCTAGAATAGGCAGAATATAAGAATAAGCAATCTGTTTGCGGCCTTTCCACTGCCAACAAAAAATAAAAGAGACAAAAAGATTATATTAAACATGAAAAAGAAGATGCACACTGAAAATAAGAAAAAATGTAATTAAAAACAAGAAGTTCACTTAAAGAGTAATTGAAATTCACTTACATAAAACACAAAAATGAAGTTCATTGTGAGGCACCACATAAGCATATTAGGTAGTTTTTCAATACTTGTTACATGCAGGTTAAACTATACATGTATTTAGAAGTTCATTATTATGAATTAAATTAAAAAAGAAGTTCACTTAAAAAGTGATTGAAGTTCACTATGAGGGGCCAAACATCTGGGTGGTTTCCAAAAAACTATTACATACAGGTCAACTATATATGTATTTAGAAGTTCATTAACTTGAAAAAAAAAGTTCAAGTACTAACCCCAACTTTCCCAAACTTGTACTTGGAAAGATCCCAACCACCATTGACTATCATGTCAAGATAGAAAATATCTCTCAAAGGTTTCTCATGAAGATATTTTGCTTGCGGTGTCTCAGTATGCATGACAGAAAACTTCGGGATATAGCAGCTGTCAAGATACATGACAGTAGGCACAAGACAGCAACCTTCAGGCCCAGCCTGCGGAATTGATCTGTTCTGATACTTAATAGCAGCTCGTTTAATCTCATCTACAACTACCTGGCAAAAATCCATAGTGGCCATCTTTTCATAGTTCATACCAACAAGCATGGTGGCCTCCCGTCCAATACGAACTGCTGAACCAGGACATAAAAGCTTGTTAAACAAAATGGCAAAGAACACCTTAACAGCTACATCAGCCTTTTCAGGGACATCCACTAAACGAGCTAGAAGATTACGCAGATGCTTGGTTTCAATGCTATCTTTGCTGCTGAAACCAAGTTCTGCCTTCAGAATTGCCAACGATTCATCATGACCGGAATCAGCAGGGCGTGGGGCTGTGTCATCTCCAATCGGGAAACCAAAAACCTGATGAACAGCATCTCTATTGACATGAAGAACGTTTCCTGCCCCACAATCTATATTCATTGATGATGTATCAATGATCATCATCAAATGACACATCAACTGTCGACTGATATTGCCCTCCAAAACCCATTCAAAAACACACCCAAAACCAGCTTCCCGCACCTTTTCAATATGGATATCCTTCAGTAACTTCACCGCGGAAAGAACTTCACCAAGAGAACAACGGACTGTTTGCTGGAAACGCTTCTTTTCAACAATTTTTTCTGAAACAGCTCCTTTCTTCTTCCGAGCTTGAGTCTTGTTGATAGCTCTTGGTATCTTGACATGGATACTGGTTTTCATGGAATTACCAGTAGGTGGGGCACCACCTCTAGTTTTCTTTTTTCCAACCTCCTAAAAAAAGAAGGATAAAAACATAAGAGATCAAGGAAGTTCACTAACAAATAACATGTAGTTTTGAATGTAAAACTAGATGAAGTTCATATTAAAACATGATAACGCTTGCAAAAATATATATATATATAAAACATGAGGAGAAAGACCTCACCTTATCCTCAAAATCTGATGAATCATCCTCAGAAATTTGATCAGGAACATATGTTTTGTCCGTTGCACGACTGCGTTTCACGCCCCTTGATTTAACAGTATATAATGACTGATCATGCCTGTCACATTTGTCCACAGAGAGACGCGGACTGCGACGAGAAGGGGAAACAGCATCAGTTGCAGCAGACAAACTGCGTTTGGTACCCCTTGATTCAACATGGACTGCATCAGCATCCAAAGCAAAACGCGGACTGCGACGAGACGGTGAGACACCGGCAAACTTCACAGTTGTCTTGCGAACAGCAACCCTATCTTTCTTGCAGACAGGTTGTGGTTCAGAAATTTCTTCGAGGGTTTCATCTGCAGTAGCTGCTTGAGCTTCAACATTTGGTTTCTTGTGAGGATACTTTCTGTAATACAATTTCAAATCCTCATTGAACCTATAAAACCTAGCAGCATGTTATTCATTGTATTTGGAAATCTGCTCCTCAACCTGATGAGCTTGGGTAACTTCTTCCGTGCCATCCACGGTTTGCGACTGAGTGTCCTGCCACACAGGAGTGGATTCTGGAACCGCATCTGTCTCAACATTATCCTGCTGCAAAGGCGTGGAGTCAAAAACAGGGCCAACTGTCCGTTCACCACTATGAAGAATACCAGCAACCACAGCAGACCGCACTGGCAATGGCGTATCATCAAACACAGGAGAACCACGTGCCACGCCTGGCGTACCATCAAATAGTGGATTAACAGTGTTTGCAGGAGACTCTGTTGCAGAAAATTCCTTATTAATCATATCTATAGTGATATTGATGGAATCATCAGCTATAAAAAAAACAAAAACAAAAGAGAAAAATTAGTTAATTTGCATAAATTCAAAGAAAAATCTAACATAACAACCCAAGAAAAAATAAAAACAAAGAAGTCCACTTAGGGGCCTATAAAAGGTTAATACTGTTAACAATATCAGCAAAAAAATGAATGCAATAAACCCAATTGAAAAACACAGTCTACAAAAAAGTAATTAGAAAAACATGAAGTCCACTAGTATGCATATACGCAAAAAAAGCATCAGCAAAAATGCAAAACATGCTAAAAATAAAACAAAAAGACAAAAATAATGCAATATGCTAAATTCAGTTTGCTTATCAGTACATTTGTAACCACTAACTTGCAGTTCACATAATGCATATTTTGAAGTTCACACAACTACTGGAGCGTAAAAAAAAGGATAACATCTGAAAAACACAAATGAAGTTCACATATCATAAGAGATAAAAAAGCATAACAGTAAACACACAGCACTATGAAGAATACCAGCAACCACAGCAGACCGCACTGGCAATGGCGTATCATCAAACACAGGAGAACCACGTGCCACGCCTGGCGTACCATCAAATAGTGGATTAACAGTGTTTGCAGGAGACTCTGTTGCAGAAAATTCCTTATTAATCATATCTATAGTGATATTGATGGAATCATCAGCTATAAAAAAACAAAAACAAAAGAGAAAAATTAGTTAATTTGCATAAATTCAAAGAAAAATCTAACATAACAACCCAAGAAAAAATAAAAACAAAGAAGTCCACTTAGGGGCCTATAAAAGGTTAATACTGTTAACAATATCAGCAAAAAAATGAATGCAATAAACCCAATTGAAAAACACAGTCTACAAAAAAGTAATTAGAAAAACATGAAGTCCACTAGTATGCATATACGCAAAAAAAGCATCAGCAAAAATGCAAAACATGCTAAAAATAAAACAAAAAGACAAAAAAAATGCAATATGCTAAATTCAGTTTGCTCATCAGTACATTTGTAACCACTAACTTGCAGTTCACATAATGCATATTTTGAAGTTCACACAACTACTGGAGCGTAAAAAAAAGGATAACATCTGAAAAACACAAATGAAGTTCACATATCATAAGAGATAAAAAGCATAACAGTAAACACACAGATTATAGCAGGAAAAGAATATTGAAAACCACTAACATACAGTTCACATAAAGCATATTTTAAGTTCACAAACCTACTAGGATGAAAAATCTGATAACTACTGAAAACAAATGAAGTTCACATACTTTATAGAGTGTAGTTCACATACTGATTCAATGAAAAACTGAAACATTAAAGATAATACCTGACCGCGGGGAGTCCTTCATGAATAGAAACTGTAACAATCACCCACGCAAAAAATCCTGCAAAAAAAATGCGTAAAAAAAGAGTGACAAAAAACAATAAAAAAACATGATGAACAGATGAAAAAAAAGGGGGAAACTATGGAGATTGTCGAATGCGAGGACGCTCACCTCCCCTACCCCAACCACCACGGCTGACGGGAGCAGTTCCACGCGCCGACAGATCACCGCAGCCGACGGGAGCAGTTCCACGGCGGAAACCCTAACCCGGAGAAGCGACGCCGAGGCGGGATGAACTCCAATGTCCACCGCCAAGCTTCTCCGGTGGGTATAGATGGAGGAGAAGCGGTCCCGCAGGCGAAGAAGAGCGGCGGAGCGGCGGGCGAAGGAGACTGGCGGGACGGAGGACGAAGCAGAGCAGTGGACGCGGCGGAACGAAGGAGATCGGCGGGCGCACAGCGGAGAACAGCAGCGGGCTCGGGAGGTGGAAGAAAAGCGGCGGGGCGGCGGGCGATGGAGAGCAGCGGGGCGGCGCACGATGGGGTGCAGCGGTGGTTTGTCGCCGTCGTCGCCGAAGAGGGGAGAGAGAGGAGTGGAGCGGTTTGACAGAACCGGGAGCGCGCGTTGGGTTGGAAAAAATTAATGTGTCGGGAGGGGATCGTGGGTTAATGACTAATTGCATGTAATTACAGTACACCAAAAATAAAAAAATTTAGTTCCGGTGTATTAACAGAAATAAAAAAACCCACCTTTTCCAAAACTCGTACACCAAGAAAAGTACAAAAATTGTTCAATCTGGTAAAAAAATAAAGAAGTTCACAAAGGAAAGAGATGAAGTTCACAAGTGGTTCTAGAATAGCTATTCTAGAACTAGTTCGAGAATAGCTATTCTACAACCCTTTCCTAATACCAACCCGTACTAGACCGAACCAGGTATCTACCCCCGGACCGAAACCCCAATCCCACCTACCCAAAGATTTCACACCCGCCCCCGACCTCCTGCCTGCGCGCCGCCCGTGCTCTTCACCGGCGCGCCGTCACTTCTCCCCGGCGAGCCGCCCTGCTCCACCCCGTGCGCCGCCCTGCTCCTCCCCGGTGCGCCACCGCCGTCCCGCCCCGCCCCTCCGAGCTCCTCCGCCTCCCCCGTGCTCCGCCTCCTTTCCGGGCGCCGTAGCCACCGCCGCCCTGCCCCGACCCACCGTGCTCCTCCGCCGGCGGCTTTCCCACCGCCGCCGCCTCCTGCCTGCGCCGTGCGCGTCGCCGGCCAGCTTCCCCTGCTCCGCGCACCTCGCCGCCCCACTGGCGCCTACCCGCATCCCATCGTGCGCCGCTCCGCCTCCCGTCACGCGCCGGCCCGTCACCCCACTGGCGCCGCCCCGCCCCCGCCCACACCACGCCCCACCGCTGGAGGTCTCGCCGCCATGGGTGCCGCGGCGACCGAGATCCAGCCTTCGCCGTCCAGGGCTTTCCAGCTGCGGCGCTCACGATGGCGAGCAGGGGAGGCCGGGGAAGCGCTCGCGCAGGAGATCTAGCCTTCACCGTCCAGCACGCCAAGCATCAGGATATCAGGCTCCTGGTGGATTTCGACGGTGCAGTTCTTTGAGAATTGCTTTCTTCTTTTTCGAACAGGTGCCTCATGATGGATTTGCTGCCGTGCCTCAACCTGGGTCGACCGCACGCGCCTGCCCGGTTGTGATGGCAGTGAGGACTGAGGACTGAGGAGGGAGAAGGCCTGCTCCGGCCACGTCGTGCTGCGAGGACGGGGAAGTTTCAGGACGGTCATGGCAGCGGTGAGATGGTCGTCTCCCACTCCGGTGGCTAGCGGGCAGGGATCGAGTCCGCCGGTGGTGCAGCTGCTACCAGGCCGACCACGGGACGAGCTCCAATGGCATGCTGGGAGTCCACCACGCCGGCACTAGAAGTCCGCCATGTCGTTTCTCGGAGTTCATGTTCTATGGAGGGCGCACTGAACTCCCAGTCAAGCGTTGAAGTTCATTTAATTTCACGTAAAAGAATTAGATGATCGTCAAAAATCTACATTTGCCAGTTCGCTATGTAAAAAATTGAAGTTCACAATATCCAACATCGAAGTTCACGGGACACAAAACAATGTGAAATCCGATATTGAAAATTTTGAAAAGAATAAAAATTTAGTAGAAAGTTCACTTACGAATCGTGAGAAATTCACTTCCGTGACGAGGAAAGTTCAGAAATGGCCCGAGTACGAAAAATCGAACAGGTAAAAGAAAAATCAAACAAGTCAAAAAAATGACATAACCCGTGCATCTGGTGCTCCGTGAAGAAGTTCACTTATGTGTTCGGAAGAAGTTCAGTCTTGTGAAGTGGGAAGTTCAGACAAAACGAGAATTCGAAAACAACAGAATTATGTATATTTAAAACTGCTCTTAAACCGTAAGGAATTTCGAAAAAGTGCGTGAGATAACAAAGTTGCGGCTTTTTCATAGCTTTCCAACGGCGTATCATTTGCATCAATCCGATAAACGGTTTGAAAATGGCGACCAAAATACTGTAAGGTCGCGAAAAAAGTGTTCGTATATATGAAATTGTTTAAAAACGGTAACTAATTTCGAAAACCCGTGAACATGAAAAAGTTTCGTAATTTCGATAGCTATCCAACGGTATATCATATGCATCATTCCGATAAGCGGATCAAAAATCTCAGTAGAAAATTTTCCGGCGAAGGTGGAGAATCAGTCTGTTCCGCCAGGAAGTTCACATTATCATTGAATGAAGTTCATCAACATTGCGAGGGAAGTTCAGAAGTGGTTCCAGAATAGCTATTCTAGAACTGGTTCCAGAATAGCAGACCTATATATATATATATATATATATATATATATATATATATATATATATATATATATAGAGCAGGACTATTCTACAACTCCCCTTAAGTGATTGTAGAATACCTATTCTACAACCCCACCCCCGCTAAGAAACCAACTAGGATTGGTTTTCCTATACTGAACCGCACCCGACCTACCGCACTCACCCCATGTACCACCCACCCCCGCACCCCTCCCCGATTCCCTACCTTCTTCCTCCCCGAACCGTACACGACCTACCGCACCTGCGCTCTCCCGTTCCCCGATCCGAAATCCATCCACCGCCGCCACTTGCCTGGTCCACCTCCCGCCTCCGGCACCGAACGTCGGCCCTGCGCGCAACCCCTGCCGCCAGACGCCACCCCGGCGCGTGCTACCCCGACACCAATCGCCGTCCCTGTGCGTGAACCCGCCGCCAGTCGCCTCCCTTGCGCCCGCGACTCACGCCGCCCCCTTCCTGGCAGAGGTGTCGCGCCATCGTCGCCCTCAGGAGCCTCGGTCGCTCAGGTGCGCCACCCCTGTGGCTCCCCATCCCTGGAGGCCGAGGGCCCAGACCACCACCGCTTCCGGCCCTCTGGAGGCTGGAGGTCGAGGGATCGGACCACCGCCGCCGCCCTGAAGGCCGAGGGTCGCCTCCTGCCATGCGCCCGTGACATGGCTCCGCCGCCGGGGAAACGGCCCACCTCCACAACACGCCAAGCCGTCCCTCCCCGACCTGGCTTTGCCGGCGAGCACTACATCCCTTCGACGACCGGGCTTCCAACGCCCCGCCGAGCTCTTCATCGCCACCATTCCCCACTTTCCTGCCAAGCGAGCTCACGGGCGGTCCACATTGCGCGACAATGAAGTCCGTCGTGTGGGCATCGGCAGTCCACCATACGCAAGATTTCTGTTTTCTTAAAAAATAATTAGGGATGAACTACTACATAGCTTGTGCTGAACTACAGTTCAGAAGTTCTATTCTATTTTGTTTTGTCGTTTCAGTTGTTTTATTCTTCAACGCTGTTTAGTGAGCTGTAATTATTTTCTCCACTAAGTGATTAAGCGTATGCAAAAAATAATAGATTGTCACAAAGTTCACTTAGCGCTTCATGGAAATCCACTTAGTGCGACATGAAGTTCGGTTATTTCTGCATCACTTGGAGCCCTCATCGGAGGCTCACTGTTTAGAAAAGGTCCACCTTTTTTATTCAGGAGGTTCACTCTGAAAAAAAATATAGAAAGGCTACTAAAAGGAGTATTTTTTTGTAATTTCAGACGTTCATTTTGAACGCTTCGAAGGTTCTCTGAGTTTGTTACCACCACAACAGAAGTTCGTTATTATTTCGAGGAAAAGATCACACGAAGTTTACTTGGCGCACGTACAAGTTCATTTTGCTCTCTTGCGAGCTTCGTATGCGTAGAAGTTCAGTCTGCTCTTTCACGAGGTTCATTTTTTATGGTCGCGAAGTTCACTATTTATGAACAAAAAACAGGGGACATCCCACGAAGTTCATTTTCAACGATACAACTGAGAGGTTCACTATTATGGTCAGCCGAGATGTTCATTTGCTAAAATTCTATGAAGTTCACTTATGTGACGAGCGAAGTTCAGGAAAATTATGGTCAGCCGAGATGTTCATTTGCTAAAATTCTGTGAAGTTCACTTATGTGACGGGTGAAGTTCACTTCGAATTCTTTGGAAGTCCAGAGAAAACGAGAATTCCAGAACAACATTATTATGTAAATTTAAAACTGCTCTTAAACCGTAAGGAATTTCGAAAAAATGCGTGAGATAACAAAGTTGCGGATTTTTCATAGCTTTCCAACGGCGTATCATTTGCGTCAATCCGATTAACGGTTTGCAAATGGCGACCAAAATACTGTACAGTCGCGAAAAAAGTGTTCGTATATATGAAATTCTTTAAAAACCGTAACTAATTTCGAAAACCTGTGAACATGAAAAAGTTTCGTAATTTCGATAGCTATCCAACGGTATATCATATGCATCATTCCGATAAGCGGACTAAAAAATCGCACTAGAAAATTTTCCGGCGAATGTGGAGAATCAGTGTGTTCCGTCAGGAAGTTCACATTTACAGCATGTGGAGTTCATATATATATATATATATATATATATATATATAGAAACCCTATTTGACACCTAGGATGCAGAATAACTTATTTTGCACCCACCATTTTTTTACGTTGTTACATTAATAAATTATGTTATATATGTAAATATTTACGTCATGTTAACCCACAATAGAAAAAACCGTCATAAAAAATGAGTTAAAATGACGTAAAAGTCATAAAAACAACATAAATAAATGTATTTTTGTCGTATTTTTGCAACGTCACGTAAATAAATTTTTTCTATCATTTATATTTTTTCTTACGTTCTCCTTAACTTAATAAATAAGACAAAATTTACGTCACGTAAAAATCATATACGGTTGTAAAGATAGAGCGTGGGTGTAAAAATCATATATATATAGGAAAAATGCTTCCTACTCACAGGTGTAGCTACACCTATGTCTAAATACTGTCATACGGAAGTATTCGTGATACTTTATCGGTTTGAGTATGTTTATATACTATATCTAAGATACTTCATACCAACTTACATAAAAAAAATTGTAAGTGGGTATGTAGTTTGCATTATATTAAAAATACCGTCATATTTGTACGTAAAAAATGATTATGTGAAAAAATTGTACATACTAGCTATAAAGTAGTATATATACCTCCTAAATAATCATATATACTACATACTACATGTACATACTCTCCGGTATGATAGATACCTTCTAAATCGTGAGAAACATATGTGGGTGTAGCTACACCCGGGTGTAGTATGAATATGTCCTATATATATATATATATATATATATATATATATATATATATATATATATGAAAGTTTAGGTGATTAAATGAATTAAATAAAATATATAATATGTACTAGATATAGTGATGTATACTTTTTGCATATTCCAGACCTCTCACTCGTATAAGGAAGTATTTTCCACATTTTTGGGGGCCAACTAAATATGGTTGCCTTTGTAGGTCAAAAAAAAAAAAGTTTCTAATCTATAGTATCTAAATAGGAGCAACCCACTACATGTAATCCTCTCAACATGCAACCTATACACATCAGCAAGCACCTAATTGGTCCACGTCATCAGCTTTCTTCCTTTACTTCCGTTCACGTCTGGTCGTTTCCGTTCGTGTCTGCTCGCCAAACATTGAAAGCACTCCACTTTTATCCGTTTGGTCAGAACCATGCAGGCCACTTCTTCATCAGAACCAATCTTATTGCTCCAACACAGAAGCCCATTTACAGCCCACTACTCCATCTTCCATGATTCTCACGATGGTTCTTTGTCTTCTCAGCCATAGCGTTAGATCTCGCCATGGTCCCATGAACTTCTCTGGAAAAAAAACTCGCCATTCACTAGAACCATTGAGGGTTTCCGTTTCTTCTTCCCAATCAATCCTGTGACGGTGTGCTCACTTCCCCTCCCCACGATCTCCGCAAGATTCGGAAACCGATGGAGGAATCCGATGAGTTTGCACACAATTTTTCCTCTTTAAAGTCTGAGCACTACCTTCACCGGATTTTCTCTTATCGGCCTTTGTTGCGGGTGGGCTTCTTCCACACCGCTGAGACCTTCGCCGCCGGTGAGTAACCACCTCCTGTTTTCTCCATGCTCCCTGTTTTCTGTTCACTAATTTGTACTACCTCAGGTGCTCAATGACTCGACAGCCGAAGAAGCCATATTTGGACCTTCACCGGTGCACAACGCACTGAAGACTCCTCTTGGTAATGCCTACATCCATGTTCTTAGGAGATCTATTGCAGCAGTACCATCTCGGAATCCTATCGTAGGACCTATAGATGATGCCCTATTGTTGCCATGGTTAGGTAAAAAAACATGTCAAGGTTATTATTTAAGTTAGGAATGTGTTTCTTCTACCCTTTACTCATTTGTGTACCTCCATGAGAAAGGAATCGAACCTTACCTGACATAATATGGCGTCTTTGAATTTATAGTATATTATTTGTTGGTATTGTTGTACTGCGTACTGAAACTCAACTTTTGTACATAGTCGTGTGTGCATTAATTTTGTACAAGCCCCTTTTTTTTTCATATGAGATGATTATTTCCAGATTTTACAGCCGCAAAAATTATTAACAAACAATAAATATATTAAAAACCAGTTTATTGTACGGCCATAAGGTTATCTAAAATATAATATTGTAATAGGTGATGGTTCAACGGTAGGTCGCGATACCTCCATCGTTGATCTACTCTCCAGAAATTATAACAGTTCAGATTAAAGATGGTCTCCTAAACGAACGTCAATCCGTGTAGTAAAAGAGTTGATTTGATGTGATGTGCGTGAGTCAACAAGTGTCTGTGTCCGTGTCGTACACGAGTTGTAGATCGATTTTCCTTGCATGAGCGTCCCATCGCAGCACGATCGGTACGCCACACCGATCATATGTTGCACCATCACCTGTGGCCCTTGCAGGATGCTGGCTATGCAATCTGTTGCCCCGGCACGGTAAAAAGAAACAGGAAAATGAATGCTTGCGCCGTTGCGGGACAGCGCGAGCCTCGACGGTGCCGCGCGAATCTCGTTCACTACTGGTTCACGGTGTATGTCCGGCGATTGAGACAAGATCAGTCGGAGAGAAGAACACGCACACGCCTTTGCCAAACCAGCAACATGGACACGTCGAAGCTATTGTACGTTCTCTCTATAGTCTATACTGCTGCCTCCATGAGTGCTTAACAATTGTGACCGGCCCTTGCCTGACGTGATTTTTTTTCTCATCTTGAAATTGGCAGTCTCTCATGCAGTTGTACTTGTCCCGTGTTCAGAATCAAGTAGGAGGAAAAAGCGGCGTGGTTCTGAGCATGCGGCAAATAGTGTTCAGGCTACGCATGCAATTGAGTCTACAAAAACAATCTTCTCCGGATAAGAGTTCACCTATGCAACATGCAGTTTTTGCTTGGAGATTAAACGTGTATACAATAGGGTCTCGAATTGTTTGACGTAGGTATCCAAATTTTGACGTGTGTCTCAAAATACTTTGATAAATATGAGGTTTTTTCAACGATATGCAATTTCGAATTCCATGTGGATTCCGTAAAGTATGTTTTTTGTTGCTTCACTAAAATGTGTAAGCGAGGAATAAACATGATGATTCAACTTATGTGCATTTAATAGAATAACTTAAATAGTTTTAGCTGAGCTTGTTTAATGCATGCTTGTTTATCAGAAGTGAAACTAATTAAATTCATAATAATCTATAACTACTTACTCCATATTTAAATGACAAAAGGAGGTGGAGGGGTCCATAAGACGTGTTACCCGTAGCAACGCACGGGTATTTAGCTAGTTTGTATAAAACTTCTCACCGAGGACCTTTTGCCGCACACATTTAAATATTTAATCAAAGGAAAAAAGTGAACCTATGAAGCACATGATCCATGCATGTTTGAAAGGTACCTACAGAGCAAGTCTTCTTAATCCTTCTTTAATTTCCTGCTAATTTTTTATTTCTGTTTGATTGATCCAAAGCTCTACATATTTGACAGCAAACCTACAGATACATGACTCTGTAGTAGTGTATTTTTACTTGCTCATGTGCGGAACGGATTTGCCAATACACCTCCGACTGATACACAAACAACTAATAATCACATAAAACAGAATGAAACCAGGTGATTCTCCACAACCCTATCTTCTTTCCAATTACTCTGTTGAAGAACACATTTTCATCAATAGTGTACTTTAGCTCGCTAGCAAAAAGAAGCCTTCATTTTAACAAAGATAATGCCACAAAATCAGACGGGTAAATTCTACCATTAGCACCAATATATTTAAGACAAATATGTGAACTTACGTTTTTCTTGAGTGACATACAATCTTCTCATTTGCAGATCAAAGGAACTGGATAGTACTCCCATGAAAAGGCAGAAGCAAGAGTATGTATCTCTCCCCAAAGCCACTACAAAAAATTCTCACCAATGTAACTTCTCTTACTCAAATATTTATAATTCTATATCTTCTCCTTAAGAAGCAATGCATACAATGACATTGCACCAGACAAGAACGGACAACCAGAGTTGACCCAACGTGTAGAGGAAAAATCGTAGGTATTGCATGTGAACAGTAGAAACTAGAATATTTTACTCCAAGCTTCACTGTTTTCTTACTTGCATTACTAACATTTTTTTAATATGCTACCCTTTACAATACATGCAGGAGATACCACAATATGCTTCTAACAAACAATAAGCTTCACAACCTGCAACGACGTTTCGTATCGCCATGGTTGATAATGTTCATACGCGCAATGACCAGCTTCTGTAATCTGAGAAACCTTCTCTACATAAAAAACTTTTGTTCAATAAATAACTATGCCTATGCCATCAAGTGCCCCTACATGTAACTGTTTGGACATATTTCTTATGATTCAGACGTCTAATATTCCATTCACCACTTCCAAGTTTGTGTGCCCAAATATATCCGTAATGTTGTTACTTCCTATTGTTCCTTTCCTGGAGCATATATAGATGTCATAACTTTAAGTTACCACTCTTCCTTTCTTTTCTAGGCAGTTAGCAGGTTATTGAGATCTCATATATTATTAATGCAAGTATTTCTCTCCCATGCAATCAAATAGTTGTCTAATATATTGCAAACAATCCCTGCAGCAACGCGCGGGGAATTATCTAGTATAGACAATAAAGAAGGCTTTATTTGAAAAATCTAGGGTAACACTAGGGTAATTTATTTAAATCTATTACGAGGTTTATCCACTAACTTGGCCAAAGCTTGTGGATTTGGAAAGAGAAAATAAATCACAAGAAATACTTTAAGGCGCCCTACTTCAAATGCAATTAAACTGAAATCCAAAAGTTTCAAGAAGAGGCAAAACTTGGGGTGTTACATCCGGTAAAAAAAAATGACATTCTAGATGTCAGAAAAAATTAGACATGTAAATACCCATGATCCATTTGTGTATGTAAAATTCCATGGATTAAAATAAGTTTTGTGCCATGTGCAAAAACAAAGTAAGTGCTTCAAAGAATGCTTTCTAAGCACCTTGATTTGTATGTCTAATAAACGACATATGTATTTTTTCGTGAAACTTTGTAGACATATGAGATATGATCATACAAAATAATTCGATTTTTTTGAATCTTTTAAGTATTTTCAATGATATCACGGTTTATCCCACTAGCATATGCTCGTAGGAACCAAATGGTGTTCCCGGTTTTTCTTTTCATATTCTACAATTGTTGAGTTTTAAATGAGGGAAATAAAAATTCTTCCCCATGAACTAAAATATGTTCTCTTGATAAAAAGAACATTTTTTCATTTACGGGAGCTCTTAACGACATGTTTTCTAATTTAGTAATTACAGTACCATGTAATTTTAGGAGGACAATATACCATCAACCGTAAAAGATAATAGTGATAAATAATCAATTGGATAACATGTCTTATAGTCTTCTCTATGCCTAGTACTCCCTCTGTATCATAATATAAGATGTCTTAGTTATTTGCATACTAACTACATACGGTTATATCTAGACTTAATATAATATTTAGGTTTACTTATTATATTTTGTATGTAGTCCGTATGTAAATAACTAATACATCTTATGTTATGATATGGAGGGAGTAGGGTTTTTTTTAGAATAGGGAGTAGGTGGTAAAGGCATAAATACGATGTCGTTGTGTAGTCCGCTCCAAATATTGATTGAATTTTCAGTTAATTTCTCTTTTTGTCGAGATAGCACAAATGCCCGT
Source organism: Puccinellia tenuiflora (assembly GCA_012064385.1). Classification (NCBI taxonomy): domain Eukaryota; kingdom Viridiplantae; phylum Streptophyta; class Magnoliopsida; order Poales; family Poaceae; genus Puccinellia; species Puccinellia tenuiflora. The sequence continues at coordinate 1,587,279 of QRDG01000062.1, read as the reverse complement.
GTGTTGCCACGGGCGAACGAATTTAGACTTAGATATATTTCTACGTAATGAAATGTCAATAATCGCTAAGTCAAATCCTCAGTTTAGTCATTTTTATTAAGAATAACAACAGCACAAATCCAAAGCAGCATTGCACCTCAATACCCAATTGGTAGCAAAAAAGAAACTCCATAAATGGATGTGTCAGCAAATATACAATTAGGACTATCTCAGTATGGATTTTCAGTAAATAATAGGACCATCTCCCGATAGATTCAACACCAGGACATTGGTGTTTTTTTTGTTTATCAGCCAGGTTCAAATATATCGTACTAATATACTAACCTTTTTCATGGTTTTTCTAAAAGTTTGTAAGAGTAACCTCACCAAGAAACGGAAAGGGGCTGAAAGAGCACTCGACGAAGCAAAAGTGCAGCACTGATATGTGAACATTATAGCAAGCACCAACCATGTGTACCAACCTACTCTATGCACAAAGTGAGAATGTAAAATCATTGCATCATGCATGTATCTCTGAGCCCGTTACCACGAACCATACGGTTTGAAAAACTGAAAATATTAACCACAAGCCTTGTGTATTATTGTAAATGTCATCAGGCACCTTAGCTCGATACTTTTCTAGACTCCAACTTACGTCTCCCACATGGACGTACTGAAGTATATAACCAAAGTTACAAATAATTAGCCGACCTGTAGCAATGTAACCCACTATTTGACCTGAACTACAGTATAAACATTTTCCAAAATCTTGAAACCCAGCATCCATACATGAGAAAGGATGCACCATGTAATCCTGAAACATGTATGAAAAGAAGGAACTGAGATCTAAAAGAACCATTTTACTTGTTAATTAATAATTGAACAAATCACTTTGTAGCTATAAGAACGGAAGGTCTCACATAGCAGAAAACGTAAACTGTTTTGTATTAACCAGAAAGTGTTGAATGGACTGTTCATTCAGAATTTTTTTAAGGTTGTCAACCATGAAAATTTACTTTTTAAAGTGCATTCAGCAAAAGACTTATCTAGATCTGGAGACCGCTTTCACAAATGAACCCTTTATCATTGACACTACTCCAGCAATTAAGGTCGTACATACCTGGAGTCCCATGTCAGCCTGTGCTCTGACGTGCAGGGTGAATCCTTGTCAAGAAGAGGTTCACAGTGTTGTTGGCGCTAGCATATGCATGCCTCCTTGATTATGGTACTGATCAATCAACATAGACAGGTCCTGCTGAACAGCACCGGTAATTGTTTGAGATTTGTAGTCATCTGCTATTCAGTCAAACATGGTTCTGTATTCTGAACTTGCGTCGACCTGGGATGGTATGGGGATCAGTGGGTCGTCATCCTCGCCACAGAGCTGCGGGTCGTTGTCCTCGTCGTGGAGCTGCAGGCCATGTGGAGCTGGCGGGCCAGCTCTCGAGCGGCAGATCGAGAGATGTCGAGTGGGTGGGGAGCGGGCAGGCCCACTGGGAGGTGCGCGCGTCAGGGCGGCAGGGAGAGAGGGATGCGGCGCCATACCTATGTTGTAGGGCTCGCGGTGGAGGTCTACGTCGTCCTGTTGTCGCCGGCCGCGCGTTGTAGAGAGGAAGAGGGATTCCGACGCAGCCACGCTTGAGGAGGATGGAGACGCCAAGACGCGAGGTGGAGCGGTGGAGGCTGGCGGTCGCGCGCGAGGAAGAGGCTAAGGGCTCGCGGGCTAATTTCCCGTCGCCGATAGGGAGCAGGGAGGTCGCCACTCGCCTCGGAGCTTCCTGCCGCCGGCCGCCGGACCACGGCGTCTCTTGTCGAATCGTTTTTTTTTTCACTTACGGGTGGCATAGGTGGGTAATATTTATCAACTTGAGGGGTAATTCGAATGACGGACCAAACCAAACCGCGGAAGCTTGATTGCTTTTATTATTAGGTTTAGATATAGATGAAAAGCCACTGCTGGGCTGGATAAGGATAACTCATGGGCCGCGCTTAGTCAGTCCTCTACGATATAGGGCGGTGCGTGGGGATTTGCAGGCGCTAAGTCCAAGAAGAAAACCTGCGAATCTGCCCCCTCGCTCGCCCCCTCCTGTCTTTTGGTTTACTCTGACGGAAAACCTCCTGTGGGTTTAGGGCTCGGAAAGGGGAATCGCTTCTGCTCACTGAAGGTACGCTTCTTTGTCCCCTTCGCTTCGATTCCTCCCACTAAGCCGGTGCCTGGCCCTCTAGGTAATTTGCTTTCTTGAGCGCTGTTCTCGGCGGATTCCTGTTGGTGATTTCTTGGTGTTTCTTTTGTTGCAGTATGATGAAATCTAGGGTTCTTAGCACTGTCGCCTTTGCGAATTTAGACGACACCTCTCCCTTCAAGAGTTTTTTTTTTTTTGCGATTCTTGGGTTTCTTCCCAAGAAAGTCGCCCCTTTTTTCGGGCGCAATCATGTCTAGGATCTCTCCGTTGTTTCCAAAGATTGTTTTTTCTCTTATCAGGGCGAGCGTAAGGGTCATTTTCTCGGAGTACGTTCATGATGTTCCCTAGAGCACAATCACCGCTGCGATGCGTTTTCTTATGCTGCTTCTTTGTTGTTGAAGAAAGCCCCCCACCTTTTTTTTTTGAAGAAATTCTTCTCTAATTCTGCGCAAGGAGTTTTAGGCTCATTTGTAAGAAACGTGCAGACCGAAGTATGTAACAACCTACATATATGTTTGATTATTGTCTTCGTAGAACTGACTGTAATGGGATGATTTGGCCAAGTTAGTCAGTGCTGGTAATTTTTTCTAGGGACAGTAATAGTAATTAAATGTGTCCTGGTAGATCTACATCCTTGTAGTTATCCCAAAGAAACTTAAGAACTTTTAGCACCCCAAGTATCAGACATTTTTTCTTGGAAATAACTGAGATAGATATGCTAAATACTCCAAATGATACATGGACTGTTTAGTTTATTTATCAGATAAGAAGATTCTACTGCTAATAGGCTTTGTTAGACTACATCTTGGGACTCCCCAATTAATTTCGACATGTTCACTGAATCCACTATGAAAGGCTTAAGTTTAGGTCAGAAACAAAAGGCTATGAGTCATATCTAGTCAATGAGCAGCTAACAACTCTTTAGGTTGGGAGTTCAAGCAGAGCTCACAACTCCACCCTGAATCAACTAAACAATGAGCCCTGACTAACAATGTCTGAAGTTTTGTCCATATCTGTTTCTGAAGGTAAAGAGATAACTCCAGTTCTGAGCAATCTCAGTTTCTGAAAACTTAGAGAAAGAAAATAAGGATAGATATTCTTGGCATGTTTCTTTACAATGTTTATTAGTGTAACCATAGAGGCTTTTAGGTTCACTTGCTGATAACTTCCATATTGTGTGCATTTGAAATATCCTTTTGGTCATCGTCACTATCAAGATTTGTTTCATTTATGTATGTTGATGTGTTAATCTTAAGTCTCAGCGGGGTTACCTTTGACATTTCGCATTTCTTCAGAGTTCAGCAATGATGAGGGCTTGCTCTTTATTTTATTTGGATAATTGATTTGTCACCTTCTGTCCACCCTTAATAGTAACACACTATTTTTATTTTAGGTTGATTTTGTTTTGATGAACTGTTGGTTTCTATTGAAGTAAATATGTTCTTTATCCCTGCTAGGATCCATCAACTACGATGTTCGATGATGATGACGATGATTCGGAGCCGCGGTTTAATGTTGTTGATAATTATTACTTCGAGGAAGGCAACGGAAACCCTGTTTGTTTCAGTGTTTTGCCTCTAAAGTTCGATGAGATTGGTGAAGTAGCACGTATGGATTCCAAGAAGGTTGATTTGCAAGGGCTTGCGGACAACGGCCTCCTTAGAGTGCACACAGAGGTTGTGGCTTGGAGGGTAGGAGTTCACTATGAGCAGCCAAAGATCTCGGTGCTTTCAAGTGAGGGCAATTGGATACAATTGTCGAAACCACGGAAATGCTACGAGAATACTGTACGATCTATATTGATCACAGTTCAGATGCTCCACTTTGTGAAGAAGTGGCCTAGAAAGCAAAAGAGTAGCCTTTTGGATCACCTTTGTGAAGTTTTCAAGTATTCCATCCCCATGCTTCTGCTTTATCATTTATTATTGTAACCTCATTATTAACTCATATGGTTTATGATTTGATTGTTTCTTTGTAGTAAATTCGACACTAAACCTTCTGAATATGACTTAAAGAAGCACCCTTCCATAATCAAGCTGTTTGCGGAGAGGGATCCAACCTTGATGAAGTCAAAGGTATGCATACTGAATCTCGATGTAGAATATATGGGGCTGTAACACTATATTTGCGTGTTTTAGGCAGCAATTGGAATGCTGGAAATTTCATGGGAAGCGATTCCTGCTGGAAATTTCACGGGAAACGATTCCTGCTGAAATTCTTACAAATACACATCCATGTTACGGTGTCAGTTAATGTAGTAAGTGAAGGTATCAGAGAGTGATAGAATAGGAGAGGGTCTACATCTTGAGTATGAGGGCAGCGGTAAAAAAACTCTTTGCATACAAAGGTTGTTAGTGCCTAGGTAGTGATTGCTGTGATCGTGCTTCTGTGCATATTACCACAAGCCTGAAGGCAACTCCCAGAGCCACAAATGACAACAGCAGATTGCAGCGAAGAATGGTCGTGGATGAGGTGCACAGCTGAGTACGCTAGGATTATATTATGATCAAAGAAAGATAGAGCTAATGTTTGTCTTGGTAGATAATTATAAATAAGAAGTCTGTTTGGTTAGGAATTAAAGGTAGGGATAAAAGTCTCTTAGCAAGAATAATATTGAGTTTGATTTGCTTAGCAAGTGTCCCATCTGTATAAGTGATGATTTTGAGCTAAAAGAACAATCTTTCTTGAGTGTCCAGGCATCCAAAATGAAGATATGGTACATTTTTATCCTCCAGGCATAGGATATGCTTCTCGCGATTGAGTGCTAATGCATGGTATTGGTATTATGGGGCCTGTGCTCCACCTAGGCTCACAAATATATGTGGTGAGAAGGTTGTCAGGATTGCAATATGGATCAGTAGGGCTGTATGAATTACAATCCTACAATCCCATGTAGGCACCGTGATGCAAATCGATTGATGGATCGGAATTTCATAGGATTGTAAGTAGAACAGTAAGATTATATAGGACGGAAAGTATGATGAAGTGATAATGCTTAGGATTGAGTGGGATAATGATTCTGACAACAGGCTATCCAAGCATGCAAATTTTGATATACCCTTTCTTGGTTTGAGTTGTGTTAATCTAATTAGTTATGTTTGCTCTCTGCATGTGCTGACTTTTTTGTTGTAAATGATTAACTTATAGAATGCAAATAAAGTAAGATTACGAGATAAGTGTAACTGAATTAAAAATTAATAGCCACAGTAGTCAAATATACAAATATATCTTTTAGATCAACTTATGTCAATGCACATTTGCACACTACAACTCTAACAAACGTATATATGTTTTCAAGTCTAGTAGGATCGGGATCCTACAATCTTATCTTGTCAACTGAAGAAAATAATCCTGATAACTTTGAGTGTGAATCTGTAAAGAAAATACACAACTGTTTACACTACCCTTAAAAGTTCTTCAATGGATCATAATTGTATTTCCATTGATATTATGCCAATTTCACTCTGATCGCATCCAGTGGGATTGCATTGTCCAAAACTCCAAATACAAGAGTATAGTTTGTGTTGTGACGTCTGATGTGACGTCATGCTTTATAAGTGGCTTGTGCAACGAGCATAAGCTGCCACTTTTATTATTTCTGTGGTTGTACTATCGGTTCGTTTAAATATAGCTGGGAGGTCACCTCGGGAGCCGGACCGCCGCTTCGTGACCGTGGACCCTCTCTATCAGTCTGACGTGGTGGACGCATCCAGGCGTGTCCGGACCGCCCCATATCCGGCCCACATATGGGCTGGGTTTGAGGGGTGCCGGACAGCCCGGATAGATGTGCTGGATTTGAGGAACGCGGTTTGGTGGCGTTTCCTGGCCGTGTCCGGGCTGTCCGCCTGGGCACATGGGGGGGGAATAGGGGGTCCGGTTGGAGATGCTCTAACCCCTCTCCTGCTCCTAATCGCTAAGGTTCGGGCCTTCTCTCGCCCCCTCCCAGTCCTCTCCTCCCCTCCTGACCTGGCGGGCGGCTGGCCAGGTCCTCGGCGACACCAGCCACCGGCTCCAGCAGCTGAAGCTGAAGCTGAAGCTCCGGTCGCCTGCCTGCTCCCCATCCCCTCCTGTCAACTGCTCGTGTCTCCTCTGCGCCTTTCTCATCGGTTGCTCCCTCTCCTCTCCCGTGGGCCGCTCCCCATCGCCCCATCCGTCGGCTGCTCCCCAAGCTCTTCCTCCATGGCTGCATCACCAGCGAGCAAGGTACCATCTTTGGGGCTGGTCTTGATGAGGAGATGTGAAGGTGCATACATTGATGAGGGGATTGATCCCACTATGCTTCTTATATGCATACAGCAGCATATTTTAGTATAGTACATACCTGGGAGCGTGGTATAATACATAAAAAACTAGGTATGTGTTGGCTTTTACCTATTTAATCTACCGATTAATGGTCGACTGATTAATCCAGTTAATATGCTGATTCACCGATTAATCGCTACTCCCAAGCCGAGCGAGCAGCTACCAGTTACCGATTTCCTCAACATTGGTTCGCTATTATGAGCAACTTTTGTGTTAGAAACTTGGAATTTCTCGGACATGTTTGATCCATTTACCCCTTGAAATTGTACTTGGGATGTGGTTAGTTTATTTAATCAAGTTAGGTTAGCGGCTGGGTTGGAATGCACAACATTATCCTTCTATCCGTACCTATCATCTTGGCTGTAGAAGTATGTATTTGCACAATTGATGAACTGTTTGGACCTTGCACATAGAAGCCTACCTAGGACTGTCATGTGGGGCACAACCTACTGTATGAGGCAAGCCCACGTGGCAAGAGGCCAGGCAGTGCGGTACAACCTGAGATAGGTATTACTATGGTTTAGTTTCCCTTTCAGTACCATGTATTTCTTGAAATCAGGGATTAGCCAATTCCTTAGTTGCATAGCCTAAAGGCATGCACATGAACAAATTAAACAGACAATTCCCCGAACTCCCTTGGTTCCAGTTGACATGGTTAGTACCATGTTCCTGTTGAGCACAGTTACAACTTACAGCCTTTGCTCCAATCCTCTTCGCGAAAACCCGAAGGATATGGGAAGGAGTTACTTGTTTTGAATGACTTTGGACTTTGTTATTTACAAATTTCTCTGTAATCCAAGGGGGTTTGACATGACTTTCTTTGCACACACAGATTCTTCAAATGTTTACTGAGAATACCTCCAGGAACATCAAAAAGGTACATTATGAAGCTAATCTTCTGATATATAATTATAAAAAAACACAGACTAGATCTGTATTCTTTGAAATCTTCTAAAGTATTATCAAATCTTGCCGTTGTGTCATTTTTTTCTACTTTTCATTTGAATCAGCCCATTTTACAGGGTGTGGATACCAGAGAGACGACTGTTGCGAGCAGTAGTTGTGACGAAGAAGACTTGGACAATGATAGTGATGATGATTACAATGGAAACGAAGACAATAGTAATGATGATTACAGCTGCGACGATGACGATAGTGATGATCAAAGTAATGGTGATGACAAGAGCAATGATGATATTGGCAATGATGGCGATGATGATGATGATGATGATGGTGGTACTGATAATTTATGTGCGATATGTGACAATGGAGGGAAATTGCTAAGGTGAGGTTGCCTCACAATTGATGTGATTAACATTTGCATTGGACTGTGCGACAGCGAGGGTAGTGTCAGACCAATGAAACTTGCGTTCCTTTGGAAACCTTAACATTGTTTTTCTTTGGCTACTTCAGAAAGGCTGAAGATATATGTAATTGAATTGGCCATCATATGGGATGAATGTGGCACTTCGTCTAAAATAAATAATACTTTAAAGACTTTATGACGGTCTGCGTATAATAATACTGTAAGGGTTCATGATTAAGGTCTGTATACAATACGGTAGAAGGTTCATGATTAAGGGTCTGACTATGTATTGGGTGACCCACACATTCATAGGAATATGCTTAGATAACATGTGGCCCCAAAGGAAATGTTATATATACTGATGTCTTGGATGTCATGTTAAAGAACCTAGAAGATCTCATTTCTGTTGGAGATTGTAAACTTCTTTACTAGTTTCCATGGAAAAAATAGTCATCAATAGCTTGAGGGTCATGTATTTCCTATTTTAGCAATAGAGCATATATCTACATTTCTAGCTCTCATTTTCAGCTCTTGGTTATTGCATGGTTCATCTGATGATCTCTACTTCTCTAAAATAACCCCTGTGCTATGGTACTTCTAAAATAATTTGTGTTTGATGTGTATTCTATTCTCTACATCAATAGCAGTAACCAGTTGGTAACCAACTTACTAGATGTCCTGGGCTCCTGGCCTATTCTGGGACCTTTTTTTTTCCTTATTTTAGAAACTATTCAAGAGAATTCTAAAATTAATGTTGCTTCAAGGTTGACAGAAGTTCAAACTTGAGAAAAACATGAAAAGAAAGGAAAAGGAAAAGGAAAAAAGGCACCCCACTGGAATACACTGGTAAATTTGTAGTCACCAGCTAGCCGGTGGATGTGGAGTGCCCCAAATCTATAGCAAATTGAACAAATAGTTGTCCATTCCACATTTTGTGTCAGTAACCTATAAACTTCAGGCACATAGGTTGAATTTTTAATAAATAATTTGATTCTATCCTCGATTTTATGTAGTTGTGTAGGACAATGCAGAAGGGCCTTCCATCCCAGAAAGAAAGATGGAACAGAGAATAATTGTGAAAGTCTTGGTTTAACTACTGCACAGCTACAGGTACTTTCAAGGTTATTTTATGACTGACTCGTTCTGCAGCTCTTATATTTTCCAGGCTAAATTTGTGACTGCCATTTTTACATATTCACAGGAAATAGACCACTATATGTGCAAGAATTGTGAATATAAGCAACACCAATGTTTCTATTGTGGCGATCTTGAGCCATCTGATGGGCCAAATGCTAAGGTAGTATGTTGCATCTTCCATACAAGAATGTGAACATGTGGTTGGTTTGTTGAGTTCACGGGGCCTTTTGTAGCTGGGGAGTTCTTTCATTGAAAGATAATTCTTTACCTTCCTATAGCCAGTATGCTTGTTGCTTATTTCCTACTCCATCATGTGCCTTACTGACTGAAAACATTCAAACATCCAGTTTCATGATTTCTTTCATTCTCATGTATTTTGAATTGTGAGCAACTGAGCTGTGTTGTCATTGATATTTTTCGGTGCCTTATCCTTTTGTACTCATCCATGAGGCCATAGGCCTCCATAAATAAACTTACAGGTCGGTTAAATATGCAGGAAACCCCTTATACAATGGGGACACAGTTACTATTCGTAAAGTACATGGTATATACATCTCAAACACTCGTGTGCATGTGATTGAGGCACATGTGTATGATCCTCAAGTGTGTATCGATGATATTATGATTCAAAATGCCCCTAGCCAAATCTTCATACTTTTCATATTTCATGGTTCTAGTCCTTCCAAGTTTCTTAAGTGTGCATTCTTCTAGGTGTTCCAATGCTATAAAGGATCTTGTGGGCACTTCTACCACCCTAGTTGTATTGCCAAATTACTTGAGCCGGATGACACTGATGGAGCTGTACAGTTGGAGAAAAAAATTGCGGCTGGGATGTCATTTACATGTCCTGTACATTGGTGCTCTAAATGTGGAAAGATGGAAGACCGTACTCAAATAGCACTGTGGCTTGCAGTCTGCAGACGTTGTCCAGTGTCATATCACAAAAAGTGTTTGCCAAGGTGCTCTGTGTTTTCAAACTTAGTTGCTGATAGGTTATGTAGTTTGTGTGTTTGTCTCATTACATCTAATTGACTAATTGTTTACCACAGAAACATTTCCTTTGAGAGAAAGCGTGGCAGCATTGTACGTGCTTGGCAGCTGGATGATAGAATTATCATTTACTGTGGGTATGTTAATTCTTGTTTGTTTTGCAAAGTTTTTCCTCACTTGCTTCTCGGAACAACTAACTTCTGTTAATATCTGGCAGAAACCATGAAATAGAAGATGCTATTGGAACACCTTGCAGAGACCATATTAGGTTACCTTCTATTGCAGAAATGGACACTATTGGAGCACATTGCATGGACCATACACCTTCTGTTGCAGAGACTGATAGAACAAGAGATCTTGCTAAGAAGAAAGCAAAAGTGGCCGGTAAAAGGAAAATGAACACTGATCAAGGTTCATCAGGAACTACAGAGATGTCAAACAAGCTATGTGGAGGAGAAGTCGACCAAACCCCAAAACAAGCTATGAGTAACTCAAGGGAACGTATTAGTCGAAAAGGGAGAGGTGTTCCCAAGAAAGACACCACCCATTCAAATCTGGTGCGCTATGACGAGCAGGACAACTTTAGTGTGGAGGAACAGGCTGAAGGGAATAAACACGACACCAAATCTGGAAAAGAGAAAGAGACTCAAAGGGGAGAAAATGCATATGGACATGACTTGATATTTGAAAAGGAGAAGATTCCTGGGAAGGAAAGTAATAAATCTGGTTTAACTATTGGGGGGCTTACATCAGGTCATGTTGATGTCCGCTCTCGAGAAAAGCTTGCATCTGCGAACACAACTACTTCAAAGAGAATAGGTACTCAGCAAGACCGTGAATGGGAAGGTGACCAACAAGTTGACGGAAGCTCTGCTGGTAAGCAGGTGCTGAAGAATCCTCAGCGCAGTGGTACTCACAAAGCACCAGAAATAGATACTTCAGGTGAAAAATCAAGAATGAGACAGGAACACAAGGAACATGCAACTGATTATAAGACTTTGAACTTGGAAAAGAGCCGAGAAAAGTTTCACATGGAAACTGGAAGAGATGCTCTGGCTTACGAGTTCAGAAACCGTGACCTCAGTGGTTCTTCCACATCAAAAGGGCATCCTCGGCATAATGATGACCATAGACCTTCAAAGACTCGCGAATTCAAATCCAGTGACCGAAGGGAATCAGGTAGAACAAAGAGGAGAAACAATACGGGAGTAAATTCATATAGGGGTAATTCATTCTTGGAGAGAAGAGATTCTCAAAAGAAATCAAGGGTCAATTCTCCAGAAGGCCGGAGAATGGACTATCATAACAGTTATCCTGGAAGCAACAACCAACACAGATATGAGCGACTGCAAAGTGAGGATTATTCCAGTGATGGTGATGATAATAGGAGAAGGTTGAGTTGTCATAAGGACTATTCCAATGATGGTGATAGGAGGAGGTTTCGTCGTGAGGATTATCCCAGTGATGGTGGTGGTGATAGGAGGATGTTGAGTCGTCCTGAGGATTATTGCAGTGATGGTGATGTTGGTAGAAGGAGGTTGAGTCCCTGGCAGTCAGAATTTTCTCCTGGTAATTTTAGTTCTGTGCCCCGTCCCGCTTCATGTCCGAGAAGAACGGAGTATGATGGTCTCTCAAGGCATGGTCCCTCTTCATATGGTGGAAGGCATGGGCCCTATATGAGAGAATCGGGACATGTATATTATGCAATGGACCGAAAAGATGTTCCCTTCCACCGTGATCCACACAATGTCAAGCATGATGAATACAATGATCTCGAGTATGGAAAATACAATGCTATGGACGTGGCTCATGTGGATAGATATTCTCGCCAAGAGGACACTACTGGTGCATATGGACCTCCAACAGATGCTGGCATGGGCGAAGAAGCAGCATTCTATGGTGGACATTTCAGAGATTATGGAGCGAGATCAGATTACGGACGAAGGATCAGATTAAACTCGGAAGATGGTGCATTGGGTGCAGGATCAGTTACGGATAGGTATTTCCCACACCTTGACCGAACGAATCGTCCAATAAGAAGCCAAGGTGGCCTACATGATAGATGGTGACTATATAGATGAACCCTCCTGGTAGGCAGGTTGCTAATGGTGTCCCGGTCGGCCTATAATAACCCTGCAGGAAACCAGTAGGCACCAAGCAGACTTCTTCATTAGTTTGCGCTAACTTTTAAACCCTAGGCCTTGTCAGCACATCTTCGCTGCATCAGACTTCTTTGTAACAGTTCAATATGTTTATTAAAAGAATTGTCAGCTCAGCCTTTTGTGGTGTTTCCACTGTTTTCTTATCATTTTCCCTTGGTATACAAAAACCATCGGCTTAATCTACTGATATGTATGTGGTGCGGGTTATCCGTAGTTCCTCTAGGGTTGTACTTGTAGCAGCAGGTTTCTTCAGTTACGGAGATGTTCGCGTCCGAGCGAAATAGCAAAGGGTTGATCCGTGATTAGCCACTGGGTACCTCTTTTTCTCAGGATGCGAACTCAAAGCTCGGTGAGTCCATGTTGTGAATCATCCTCTTCTATTATTTGAATCTAACAGGGTTAATGTTGTGTTACTAAAATCCCTGTTCTCGTTCATGGGAATCCTGATGTGATGCCCCATATGTGATTTGCCTATACCACGGTCGATGGATCGGTTTAGTGATGTAAATGGTACGGATAATTTCCGCTCCAAATCTGCATCGCATCCGTTTTTACGGATATGGTATGAGTTTCCAGAAATCCGGCGAATATGGATGCGGATGTGGATATTGGATAAGAGGATATCTGACGAAAATGGTACAGGATATGGTATTGATAATATCCGAAGGATATGGATTATCCGACTTTTTTTGCGGATTATCCGGTGTCCTCAAATAAGATTATTTGATAAAATTAGTCTATTGTGTCATGCTATTGTCTATATTGCACATTTTACAGTATTGTTAGTGCTTATTATTAATTTACTAGCACAGATGCCCGTGCGTTGTATCGGGAGAGAAAAATGCCGACTATTCCAAATTTTGACTCAAAGTTGATCGACCTTTATATAATATAAGTAGCCTTATTTCACTCTTTCATATTAATATTCTTTTTATCTATCTCCATTGTTACCGTCACCGCCAAATTAGCTCCACTCACGTTGCCGCCGTCAAACCATCATGACCTCCTCAGAAGAATTCCACTACCAAAAATTCATTTTTGTTTTACGGGATGAATTTCTTAGAGTTGACGCAACTACCATCAGTTACTTTCTTGTAGGGCCATGGTAATATCGAGAATATCCTAGGGCGGCATAGGGGTGGTGCTCCGGTGGTGTGGAGACATGGGGGCACTGGCGGCGCGTGACAAGTGACAACGGTCGTCCGAGCGAGGGAGCATGTGCGGCGCGCTGATGGGTTGCTAGGGCAGGTAGCCATGGACATGCTCGGTGAGGGTGTTGGGATGGTTGAGGCAACATGTCGGTTTGGTGGGCTGCGTGGGTGGTGTGGGTTATTTTTCATAGGAATATATTCCCTCCTTGTAGGTATTCTACACAGATACAGAGCACCAAACCACAACGGTGAAACATAACATTTTGTGTATGTTGCTCAGTCCTCTGTACATCAATGTTCAATGTCACAAACATAATTGCAACAGAGACAAATTCATGTCAATTAAAATCTTCCTTTTAAAAATCTTTCTTTTTACCGTTCAAAAAAACTTTCTTTTTATGGGGGAAATGAAAAAACAGATTGATGAGTGGAGCAGCAGCGGCAAGTCAGCAATGCATGCATAGTAACGCAGAGACAGACCGCTACCTGCGTCAGGGTGAGCAAGCAGCAGGCGGCGCAGATTCTTTGACTTTGCTTCAGCAAGTCAGGGCCTGACTTTGTATGTGTGTTATCGGATGTCAAACGGATAGTAAGATGTAGATGCACTATAGCTCGGTACTGTAGCACTGGTCTGTAGTGCTGGATGCACCGTACCGATTACTGCTGTAGCTAGTTCTGTAGTGTAAGATCTGAGATGTCCATTTTTGATCCAACGGTTAGAAAGCATGCCAAAGTCAGGGTACTATTTCTCTCTAACTTCAATTCATCAAGTCAGAGAATCCGGAGCGAGCAGCAGGATAGCGCGCGTGCATAACGTCAGCTAGCAGCTTGGGCGTACCGGCTGTTCAGCGAAGGAGTAGCCATGGTCGCGTGCACGTACGTACGACACCTGGCCAGCAGCTGTGCGTGAGGAGAGAGAGCAGCAGCACGTTGCGCGCGATGGGAGACCGGAGAGCCGCATCGATTTTGAGCGGTTTTGTACCTGTGGCGGACTCGGTGACGATGGGGAAGCGCGTTCCAAGGAACCCGGCTGAGTAAGAGTGGCGGCGCAAGGAAGCACGACCAATCGGCGGCGACGCGTTAGAGAATCTCTACCGGGGTCGTAATAGGATCTCTAAAGCCTCGGACAAAAAAAATCCTACACCGAGGATCATAAAGCCTGTATCCGCTCAAAAAACTGTTCGGCGGCACCGCGAACAGAGCCCCTAACTCTAAAAGCTCCCTTTGCGGTGCTAGATACTGTCCGGCCACAAACTCCAAGTTATGGTCCCACGCGTCAGTGAAAGAAAACTAATCCCGTCACTTTATCTTTCCCGATAGAACGAGCATGACGGCGCTGCGCACGACCGTCGCTCCCCTCGCCGACGTCCTGTCCCGCCCGCCGGTCCCCTCGCTGCCGTGCTCGCCGCGCCGGACGCTCCTCTCCGCCGCCGACGAGCCCATCGGCCGTGCAGGTGGACGTGCGGGAACAGCTCGACGCCGACGGGCCGTCGTCGTTGCCCCCTCGAATCGCCGTCGATTACCGCCTCCCCGAGCTCAAACAAGTTGTCCGGAAGATTCTCCTCGTCCTCTGCTTCCTCCTAGTGGAGCCATGAGTGCTGGGAAGCCGGGGGACGCTGGAGTGTGGCCGTCGTCATCCTCCGTTCCGGCCGCCGCGTGTTGACCAAGCTCGCTCGCCTCCGCCGTGGCTTCTGCTGCTCTTTAGAGGCCATGGTTGCTCGCTGCTGCTCGCTGCGACGCGTGTTGAGCAAGCTCGTGCTGCTGCTTGCTACGGCCGCGTGTTGAGCTAGCTCGTGTTGGTGCTCGCAAACTGAAGAGGACTCGAGAACGCTCCAGGCAAGCATACAAGTTTGGCTAGTACTTGTGCTAGTGCGTGCATTTAGGCTAGTACTACTGCCCTCGTTCCAACAGTCTCCGTCGTGCTCATCGTCTCCTCCGCAGTGCTCATCGTCGCCGCGGACGCCTTCTCCTACTCCACGCTCCTCGCCGTGCTCACCCGCACGGGACACCTCGACCACGCGCTCAGCTTCCTGCCGCTCATGGAGTCCGACGCCGTGGCGGTGGCGCCAGACCTCGTGCTATTCTCCAACCTCATCCACCTCGCCCTTCGTGGCGGAGACGCGCCCAAGGCGGTGGAGGAACGCGGCGGTCGCGGCGCGGAGCTGCTCAGAGCTGGTCGCCAGTGGCGGACCTAGGAATGACTTAAAAGGGGGCTGACTTATGACATGTATAAATTTTGCCAAATAATGGTAAAAAGTTGTAGATAACGTTAGTACTCCCTCCGTATTAAAATATAAGATGTTTTAACATTTTTCTTTCCATCCGTATGTAGATATGTTTTAGTGTAAGATTCATTTAAACTTTACACTAAAACATGTCTAGATACGGATGAAAAGATAAATGCTAAAACATCTTATATTTTGATACGGAGGGAGTACATAATAAGTTGCCTAAATACTAATAGTCTCCAAATAACTTTAAAATGGTGAAAAACATGAAAAGAACGCCTTCTCGCTAGAAAAAATACCAAGAAAAGATCAGATCCACAATCATGAACACTTGACAGATGGATTTCAAAAGCATTGTAGACACCTACATGTAAAGTAGTATATAAATGGGTGCCAAGTTTCGATAAATGGTCTCAGGCCAAATACAACGGGAGACGCTTAGGTGGGCGGTAAGGATTAAATCCTAGCAGTTACGTATAAATCCCGGCCGTCTTATAAGGGTTGGCGCCTAATTTAGCGTCCGTCGTTTGAAAAATACAGGCAGAATATGATTAACTGCTACGAACCCTTATGTACATGGAGTAACCGACTAATTAAGCGTCCATGTTAGAGTCTAGCAGTGTACATGCCCTCATTTGCCTGGTTGGAGTTTCTGTATAAAGTAGAATCACTCAATCTGAAGCCTAATATATTACTACCTCTGGTCCCATAAAAGTGTCGGCAGAAAAGAACTACTCACGTACACTTAACAGTACATTTCACTACAGATTTTTGGGATCGGAGAGAGTACAAATGCTTAAACAAAACTAGTTAGTCACTTAGCATCTAACAAATAGTAATTAAACAAGTAATTAAACGGAGGGCGTTTTGTGCCGACAACATATAACTCAACTACCATAAAATTTTCTTGCAAAAATTACCTACGCAAGGATCTTGCAGATCGTGTAGTGCCTTCGTGACTTCGTCAATTCCTTGCACACTTGTAGTCCTGGTTCTTTGGCTACTTGTTGTGACTTGTGAGAAGAACTGAAGGAAGCAAGCACCAAACGGGGAAATCACGCCACGTCTAGAGCGGCGGCCAGCAGCATCGCCCGGAGCAGTTGGGGGAAAAAGACGCGTAGCAGGAAACGAGATTCCCAGATCGATCGCAGCGGTTCGCGAGGCAACAGGTGACGCTTGGAGCGTGGCTTGTTGTTGGGCTGCAGCCGGTAGGTTTGATGGGCCAAACGGGGCTGAGGTATACGAAATTGGTCATTTTTGGCAGACAAGGTATCGCTAGTTAGAGGGCTCCCTTCGCGAAGGAATAGATGCGCGCGGGAGCACCTCACCGTTTGACACGTGGCAGCTGCAGAACGAATCCCCGTGTGTTATACGAGTAGTAAAAGCGAAATTGAACACGACGTCTGGTCGCGCTGAAGCTTCGCGTGCGATGTGCGCGCGTACGAGGCCCAAGGGCGCGTACGACCTGGGCGTACGAAGTCCCCTGTGCCTCTGTACGGTTGCATGCAAAAAATGGCTCTGTAGGGTTGCTAGCATGGGCACCGTACGTTTCCACGCAACCGCGTACATCTTCCGTCCTGCGCGATGTACAAATCTAAAGCTAGAGGATGTACACACGTTGCTACAGGATGTACACACACGTTGTTACTGGATGTACACTCACGTTGCTACTGGATGTATAAAATTTGGAAATGTACAACCTGCAAATATACAAAACTGGAAATGTACAACCACGTGCTACCGAATGTACAAAAACTGGAAATGTACAAATTTAGAGATGTACAAACTGGAGATGTATAAAATCTGAAAATGTACAACCACGTGCTACCGGATGTACAACCACGTGCTACCGAATGTATAAAAAAAGTTTGTCGAAACCTATCAACATGGGATCTAGTTTTGAAGATCTCGACGCGAGTAGCTCAAAAATGAAAACGGTTCGTAATTTGGATCAACGGTTCTCAAGATATTTCATTTTAAAGTTTCGGTTTTGCAAAAAAAGGAAAAAGCGAGGTGCAACCAGAGAACGACCCATGTCAAGCACGGAAAGGAGGGTGACGCGCGCGACGAACGAGAGGCCGACACATGTCGGCACGACAGTGCGCGCGGGTTTCCCTTCGCGAAGGGTTCCTTTTTTTAGTGAATTCGGACAAAATACTACCTGCTCCCTTCGTTGCTTGGGCTGGACCCGGGCTTCAGCCCGTCTAGCACGGGTCCTAGGTCCGCCCCTGCTGGTCGCGGCGGTTCGTCGACGAGCTCCGGCCCAGAGCGCCGCGTCCTGGAGCCGTCGCCACGGACGGCGCCGCCGTGCTGCTCCTGCTCGCGGTCGTCGCGTCGTCGAGATGCCGCTCACCCTGCCCACAACCTGTTTGTGGCAACGCTGTCTGCTTGGAGGCCCTAGTTTAGGCAGTGCCGGTGTGGGAGGAGGGCCTCTAAATAGCAGGTGCCGGACATATTTTAGGCGCTCCCGGTGGAGATGCTAGAGTGTCGTCTACCCGTCGTGCTAGAATATGACGGCAACAGAGAAGGGGGGGCTGACCGCTGTGCAGGGGACAGGCTGCGCGCCGAGGGATCCGGCCAGCCGCCAGCAACACTACAGCAGGGTGCAGTGGAGGCGTACAGGCAACACCGTGGAGATATGTCAGACCATGGACCGAACATAAAATTCGAACCGTTTTTTTCCACTCGTCGATGGCAATGGTGCGTAATTTAACTTAACTTTTGGGGTATTTTCAATGTTGGACGAAAATTTTGAGATAAGCAACTCTTTCTTTATTATTAGGTATAAGAGATTGGATTGTTTTATAATTATTGTGATATTGTACTAACACACAAGCTGATGTACTGTATAAACATGCGTGTAACTTTGGATATAATCTATTGTTACACATTTTCCCGTCACGTTATTTGTATAAAATAATAATTTTCTATTTTTATGTGTGTATTTATTCGATTATCCGCATCCAAATCCGCTCCGTATCCGCAATCTGATATAATCCATATTCGAACCCGCATCCGACCCAAATCCGCTCCGATCCGAATCCGACAAAATAATATGATAAAGGATATGGAAATAGCAATATCCAATCCGATCCGTTTACATCCTTAGAACGGTTACTTCTTTCACATATGCAAATAATCTGCACACTAAGGAGTCTAAGAAGATCACAACAAAATCAGATTATCAAACAGAAGTACAAGGAAATAAATAAGTCTGCTGGAGATAAAATCGTCTGCTATTTTTTTTTTCTGACTGCCACGTCCACTAGAAGAGATTGAGAGTTGGTGTCCTGGTTTTCTGTTTTCGTTTTTTAGTTTGTCCGATTTTAACTTTTTCATGGGCGGGTCCCAAAATATGATAACCGAGCAATCCATGCATGCAAACACTCTTTAGCTTTCAAATTGTAAAATTTCTTATTTTCGAACTGTAATTTGAAGTTCAGATATGTTTTCACGATTGGTTTTGCTGCGACGAATTTTCAATACCTGATCCCATGTTGATATGTTTTGACAAGAAAATACATCAGTTAAGTTGCTTATTAACCTAAAATTTGGTTATCAGGTTTTTAAAACTCGCTATTTACCAATTTAAACCTTGGATGATGGTATGGTATTGCCATCTTTTACGTGTCAAAGTGGATTGAAATGATAAATAGCGTGCTACAACGCTGCTAATAGCACGATATAGCGTTATGAGACTTGTCTCGCTAAATAAATCTGTGTACAATGTCTCGCTAATAGCACGATGTAGCGCGATATACACTAGTAGAAAAACAATTACCCGTGGCGCAGGGCCCTGCGCCACGGACTACCACGCCACGGGTAACATTTCAGGCGTGGCGCAGGTGCCCCGGTGCGCCACGGGTAACAAATTAGCCGTGGCGCACCTTTGCACACTGCGCCACAGCTAAGCCACTGTGTGCGCCACGGGTATGCCTAGGGGAAAATTAAAAAAAAAAAACCGCCGCCGCCCGGGCCGTGCGCTCGCACGAGCTCGCCGGAGAGCTCTCGAGGTCGACAGGGGCGAGGCGACGGTGGAACCACGGCGGAGGCGGAGCGGAGCCTGGGCCGGGAGGAGGCCGACGGGGAGGATGAGGGCCGGGCGGAGCTGGCGTTAGCGCGGGGGTGGGGGTCTTCGTCTCGAACCACATCGGCGGTGTCGCGCCGGGGCTGCGCGGGGCGGGGGGCTTCACGTCGGACCTGGGCCGTGGGAGGCTACGCCTCGGGGCCGTCACCGTCCTCGACTCGGAGAGCTCCGTGCCAGAGCTGGGCAGGTAGGGAGGCCGCGGGGCCTTCGCCTCCGGAGCTCTGCGCCCGGGCCATCGCCGTCAGACGCCTTGGGGAGCGCGCGGGGAGGAGGTTCGAGGAGGACGTGCGCGTGGGGGCTCCGTCTCCGTCGAGCAGGAGACGCGCTCGAGCATGAGGTGGCACCACGCTGGGGACGCGCCGTGCGCGCGGGCTCCGACGATGACGGTCGCCGCAGGTGGAGCTGAGCGAGACGGGGTCCCATGGAGCGTCGGCCGACGGCGGACTGCTGGAGCTGAGCGTGGGGGCGCTTCGGTGCGCGGCTGCGCGACCAGAGTGTAGCGCCCCGACCCCGGAATTATGCAGAGAGCCTATGTAACCCACAGGCTATGCTACACAATCGAAGGGCATGGGATTACCGCTCCCACGCAATACCTCGATCATGCCATAAACACTGGCATAGCTATCAAAGCATAATAAGGAGATCAAGACTTATGAAACAACTGGCACATTACAGACTCTACGACACAAAGATCAGAAATAAACTCATATAGCGAGAAAGATACAAATTACACACAGAGGTCACCGACCCAACAGTACATCATGTAGAAGCGAGGTAGTTGTCTAATACAACAAGATCCAAAATATGGCCTAAGAGGCCTACAGATAATCATAAACCCAGCCAACTTGTTCCGAGACGTCCCAAGCTGCCACCTGGGAACCCCGGACTACTCGTCGATGTCAACGAAGAACCCACCTGTCTGCTCGGTGTCGTCCTCCTCTGAAACAAGTAATAATCAACAAAGAGAGACTGAGTACGACGTACTCGCAAGTTTAGTAGGGCGATATAGTCCCAATGATGACAAGGCTCTAAAGCTGTATAGTGTTTGTTTTGCATAAAGCTAGTTTTCCTTTCAAAAGACATAAAAGACTCATGGCATCGACTACTCAGAATGGTTTTCGAAAGGGGATAAGATAGTAAACTTTTCTCTTCGGTTCACATTGAACCAATAGTAGCCAGAATCACCACTCGTCTCCACCAAGACACTTTCTCGAGAAAATGAACCTTTAACACACGTTGTCAAGTTGCAACCTCTAGTTGCCAAATTTTATTAGGTTAATGTTCTCTATTGCCTTATTGTCCATTTTCAAGTCGTCCATAACCGCAGACACGACTTTTCGAAAAGATTAAACCCTGCAGGGGTGTACTAATTTACCTATTAGTACCGTCTGGCTCATCTGATTGGCCCTCTGCCGGGGAAGGCCGGCGAGTGGGCGCGGTTAGACCTTTACATTGCATGAGGCTTACTCAAGGAACATCAGTGTGCGGAAGGACAGGTTCAGCGCCTCCAACGCCCTACCCCACGGCCACATCCTAAACATCACCGTCCTCATCGTTCCTTTTTCCACCCACACACTCACACGCAAATAGAAATAGCAAACTAGAGGACCCTTGACAAGCCCCTCACAAATTATTCGATCAGAGGGGATTCCATATGTCCGCACCTTTGGAAGCACGCTCAGTCTTGGTTCAAGAGGTAAATAACTCGCACCTAGGGGCAAGGATGAGGCAAAACACCACCCCCGATGGCAACTCATCCAAGCCTTATAGCATTTTATTATTTGTCAGAAGTAACCACCACGTCCGAAACTTTCCATCAACATCATAATTATGGAAATAAATCACCGGACAACATCATAATTATGCTTGACTAAGCATGGCTAAGCATAGCTAAGCATATGAACAACAGATATAAAGTATCTCAGGCTAACACATCAACCTATGGTTAATAGAAGGGGAGACATGTAATGGTTTAGGGGACAATGCAATTCATAGGATACTCTATATCTTGATCAAAAGTTGACATTGGAATCGAATGCAATATTATTGTGGATAAAATAATTATATAAAACAATAGGATGCTATATGCCAAGAAGGTTAGGTTATCTTTTGCCTTGGTTGGCAATATAAAGACAGAGGGCTTCGGGGAAAACAGGGTCGTTGACTTGTCGCTCCATACTCCATTATCGGCCTTCGGTGTTGTAGCTCTCCACTTCGGGCTCGTCTCGATCTCGATTCGTGTTCTAACGAGAAGAAGAAAACACCGAAAAGAAACGAGGCAATCAACACATATTGAAGTGCAATATGCAAACACATGATGGCATGACAAGTTTATGCAATGATATCATCATATAATTTAGTTAACAATTTAAATGGAGTGCCAAATAATTAGTTCAATTATTTGGAAGCAACCCCATATTTAACTTAATGGTCACGTTGCTTATGAATTATTACATTACTAAAATGTGACTTAAATATGAATGAACATGGCATGAATAGATAGGTATTGCTTTACTGATCATTTTGATACCTCGTTTGTATTTTTCCGATTATCGATGAATAAATAGTGAATTAAATGATTATTTGAATTTAATTCTTCTAACCCTTCATTAAGAGACATCAAAGAAATGTTTATTGTCATGGTGTGAGATTAGCAAGGTTTGATAGCCCTTGTCATGCTGAGCACCTTGATATTTTATTCATAATTTTTGGGTAATTATTTATCGAGTTATGATTTTTCCCAATATTGTTATTATTTTTGCCATTTTAGTAATTCTTAATAAACAGAAAAATAATAGTTTCAAAAGACCATTACAAAGATTCTAACATGTAGAGTTTGTTTTTCTGAACAATTTGGTATTTTATTTGCTAAATTTGGAGCAATATTTAATTAGTTATCATTTCTTTTATTTTATTTTATTTCCAAAAAGGGAAAACAATAACACTGGCAGGCCGGCCTCAGCTCGGCCAGGCCGGCCCACAGGCCGGGCACAGGCCCGGAGCAACCGGCCTACAGCCGGCCCAGACCGGGCGTCCAGGCCGGGCTGGAACCCGAGGCCTCCGGCCTTCGGCCGGCCCAGATCGACACCAGGCCGGGCACGGCGACGGTGAGGAGCGGCGGCAGCCGACGGAGCAGCGGCCGGCGACGACCCCATTTTGGCGGCGCTCCGTGGTGTGCGTGAGTGCAATCGTGTGCGGTGTGGGGGCCGTAGCCGTGCACGAGATGGTAGGGAGGACGCACGACGGCTCGCGCGTGCTCGACATCGCACGGCCTTGGCGGTCGGCCGGTGGCCTCTCGCACGAAGGCGAGGCTACAGAGGTGGAGGAGGAAGAAGGAGTTGTCCCGGAGGAAGGCGTGCTCACCCTAGACGAGTGGGGGTGCTCGGCGTGGTCGGAGGAGGTCGGTGGCGGACGGAATTTGGCGAGGACGACAGCGGCGAGCGGCGGACGGACTTCGGAAGAAGGGCTCGATTAGCTCGTTGCCGGGCCTCCCAGCAAGCGTGCGACGGCGGGTAAGGTAGAGGGCGACACGGCGGTCCTTTTCCCCCGCTTCGATTCGCTCGGGGGAGCTCCTAACGACGGCGTGGCTCGGTGGCCGGCAGCGGGCAACGGCGGACGTAGAGCTAGGGTTAGGGTTTCGCGCGAGGGGGGGAACGGGGAGGAAAGGGGAGTGAGCGGAGCAGGTGGCGTCATCGGGCGGCCTCCTTATCCCCAGGGGGGCCACGGCAGCGTGCGGCCAGAGGCGGGGCGGCATGGCGGCATGGGCGCTGGCCCTGTCGCCACAGTGAAGGAGAAGAGGGGATTTCGCGAAAACCCCCTGGCTCCAGAAACTTTATTTGCAAAAAGGTCCAGCAGCAACCTTAGTGATTTAAAAAAAGGCACTTAAACATTTGTATAAAATCTGCAAAAATTCAAATAGGCTTCCCATATCATTTAGAAGCTCCACTAAAATTGGTGCCCCAAAATAAAATGTTTTGTACCACATTTGTTCATAGAGTTTAAATATGATCAAATTTGATAATTTCCAAAATGCATTTACTTGGAGTACTTAAGCATCTTCAAAAATAATGAAAATATTCACGGGGGCTACCAATATATTAATGAAGCTCCCCGTAATTTTATTTTGAATTTTTGGAAAGTTTAACTTGGTTTCAAAAATTCAAAGTTGATTTGAACCCATTTTGAATTCTCCAATGTTTATTTCTTGGCTTGGCAATAATTTGCTTTTGCCAAAGTTATAACATGTAAACTTGGAACTTCCTGAACAAATTGGAAATTCAAGAATAATTTGGTGTTGCAAGATTTGAGTGATGCATTTGGTTTGGAAGTTTTGAGATTGGATTTGTTTCATTTTAATGTTTTCCAATCTTGCTTTAATTTTAAATTAGCAATTTAAAAGGATGCCATGATGCAATGTTGCAAAGCAAAAAGTGAAAATTTGGCCCATATTTTAGGGTACCAAACTGGGGCTGTTACACAGAGCGTCGGCGACGGCGGCCTGCCCCGCACCTGACCGAGCACGGCGGGGCTTCGGTGCGCGGCTGCGCGACCAGAGCGTCGGCGACGGCGGCCTGCCTGGACCTGACCGAGCACGGGGGCTTCGGTGCGGCGGCCTTCGTCCTCGCTTTCTATAGCCGGTGGGGGGCTTCGTCCGCCGAGGGGAAGGACAAGGCCAGCACGGCGGGCTTCGTCTACGGATAAGGCACGGACGAACCATATGTGTGGCTGTCGTTAGGATAAGACCACCAGATCTGGATCTCATGTGTGGCAGCTGGAGCGGAGGTACCCGTGGTGTAGGAAGGTGGGGTGCGCCAGATAAGTGAAGCCCCCACGGGTACGTATAGCTGGGAGCACGGCCAGCCGTGGCACAGCAACTTAGGATGCGCCAACAGTGGTGCGATACTCGTGGCGCATGAGATCTGTGTGCGCCATGGGTAAGGAGGAGTTATACCAGATAGCCTGGCCACCACATAGCCGTGGCGCACCACGATTTTGGTGCGCCACGGGTAATGGCCCACCCTTGGCGCGCTGTCTTTCCGTGCGCCACGGCTATATACCCGTGGGGCATCAAAACAGTGGTGCGCCACGGCTATTTAATCCACCTATAAGCCTATTCCTACTAGTGATAGCACGCTAATAGCGCATTTTAAGGCCGTCGCTATTTTGTTATAGCATGCTATTTTTTTCTTTATTTAATGCAAAATCTCCTGACCTATATTTTTTATCATTGCTATGAAAAAACAATGTATAATTTTTCTGATACTATGTACTATTTGGACAGAAATTCACTTTGGCTCCCAAGCTCACATGCTCCTGGCATGTATATTTATTTTAATGATGAACATGTATAAGTTTCTCCATACATGCCAAATTACGTGATGAAATGATAATTTAATCGGCCTATAAAAAAGTCAAAATGGGATTTACAAAATATCTTTTCAGAGCACCGATTTTGTCTTATTTCTACAGGGTAGCAAAAATGTCAATTCATCAATAAATTTGGCAAGTACGTAGAAACCTTATACTCCCTCCGTTCCTGAATGTAGGGTGTATAGTTTTCTAGGACGAATATTAAGAAATGAGAATTTTGTACACGGCGGAATCATTTCACATGCAGAAAATCGGGGAGAGAGGTGTTCCTGACAGCCACAAATTATAAACAATTCGTCAAATCTCTCCATGGAGGGATTTAACTCATCTTTGAAGTGGTAAAATTATCTGAAATCGTAATACAGCTTATATTTTGGATTTTTTTCTCAAAAAACTATACACCTTACATCATGGAAGGAGGGAGTATATGTTAATCATAAAAAACTAGAATATTTAAAATATTTTACTTTTTTTATTTGGGCATGTGAGGTCGGGTTCCAAAACAGCACGCCCCTATTTGGATGGTAATTTAAACTTGTAACATGGTAGATACAATATAACCCAGCAATTGGCGATGATTTTCATTATATTAAGATCTAATCCTGTTTTAAATTTCTCGTCCAGACAAAGACGAACCCAACGGTGAAATGAAGCGCCAATTGGATTAACAGTTTAATAGATAACTAATTTAAATTTTCAGTTTGTGTAAAGATTCCTTGCATGCGATTAGTTCGCCACACTTATATTGGCCAATGCTAACCCGAACGCGTCGGACATAATCGTTTCCTAGGACACATCCCCTTTATTAGAATAATCATAGATCAAAATACTTAGGTTGTTATATTTCGTTTTTAGGTATTTTCCCTTTTGCGAATAGGTACATACGGGTGTGGCCAACATGCTGTTCAAATCAAATTAGGAGCAGTCGGCTATATATAACTCCATAAGCATCAATGCAAAATTAGGTTATGTTTGATGATTGAGAAATATAGAAAAGTTCCCATGTTAGGGGCGAGAAGATATCTAGTGCTCGCATCTCTTATGCTTCGTTTGGATGTTTGCATTAGGAGACTTGACATTGCATTGGGTTGAATACCAATATCATACGATATTGATATTGAGACTGAATGCCAATATTTTTGTTTGGATGTCTAGACATTCGCACCCCAGACTTGATATTGAGGTTGAATACCGAAAGTTGTTTGCATGGTTAAAGTGATGAATTGTCATTGTATGAGAGTAAGATCATTATACCGTAAAAAATATTTTACAATTTTTTTTGGATGCTCATAATGCAGGTTCGTAAACCCTCCAAAAGTTTCAGCTTCAAATTCAACATGAATATTAAGAAACAAAAAAGACAAATCTGACATGAATAGTGTCATTTTTTTTTTTGAGATGGTGTTTTGGCTCTCGGGCGCAAATGCACCCGGTATTTAAAATCCACTTTAGACATGTTTCAAAATGTCATAAAAATAGTGAAAAAAATGTTAGCGCATAGGTTTTAAAATCCCATGTGTTCACGAAGTCGTTTCACCGGAAACCGACGTATTTTGTGGCCTATGTAAAAAAGAGAAACTTTTGGTCCTAAAAGACTTTTCACGAGACTTTTTTTTTATCTTTTTTACATAGGTCACAGAATATGCACCCGGGTGCCAAAGTGGACTTCCGCATTTGTCTGCTTTCGTTTTTCAGTGACACTATTCATGTCAGATTTTTCTTCTTAGTTTCATAATGTTCATTTTGAATTTGAAGTTGAAATTTTTGGAGGTTGTGCCAATATACCCTTTCACAAGTTTTCGTAGATTTTTTTTGAAACATTTAAAATTTGAACTTTTTTACATATGATGTGGTCCTTTGGTTGCTGATCCGTAAGTATCTGTTGTGCGGTTTATGGAGAAGATTTAATCTACTTAATGATCGAGTTTGTGGAGTATCATATATTTGAGTTTCGCCGTGAAAGATCGGGCCACCCCGTGACAGTCAGAGCGCCCTTGTTGGTCACAGCGAGATTTGACTGCTGGCTGGTAAAAATCTGACTGGATCATTCTCCGCACAAGGATTGACGCGGCTAAAGAATCCGTACCATGGGTTTAAGCGTGTGTTTGGTTCCAGGCATTAGGAGGGATGGTGTGGGATGGTCCTCCTTTTTGACATGTTTGGTTGTGAATTCAGTGGATTGATCCACCCACATGCAAGAATATGCTCTCAAGATGCTGACCCAATCGATCCCAGAAAATCGGCCGAGTCATTTGGTCCATCTTTTTAATCTCTCTCTCGTTGCTGCTAATCTCTCTTCCTCTTTTCTCCATCCTCTCCCCACCGCATCGGAACTCTTCTGGCCATGGCCATGGTCTCCTCCGTAGCCTCGACCTGGGTGGCGTCGGAGCTCACCTCAACTAGGCGGCGGCTGAGCTCCCTCGACCTGGATGGGCCGAGCTGGGCGGCGGCGCACTCCCTGGACCTGGGTGGCCGAGATCGCCTCGACTTGGCCATGGCCGAGCTGGCCTCCTCGAGCTGGGCGGAGCCGGAGCTCCCTCCGGATGGGTGGCGACCGAGCTCGCCTCGACCTGGGCGGAGCCGGAGCTCGCGTCGACTTGGCGGCGGGCGAGCTGGCCTCCTCGAGCCGGGCAGCGGCGCAGCTCCCTCGAGATGGGTGGCGGCCAAGCTCACCTCGACCAGGACGGAGCCGGATGTCGCCTCGACTTGGCCGTGGCCGAGCTATGCGGCGACGGAGGTCGCTAGTTGCCTTCCCCGCGCCGCCGCGCCCGGCTGTCCCGCGCCGCCGTGACCCACCGTCCCCGCGCCGCCGAGCTCGGCCGTACCCCGCGCAGCCACGCCCGGCCGTCCCTGCGCCGCCGAGCGCTGGGCCGTCCGCCTCCATTAGCTTTTTTGGTTAAACTAATTGCAATTAAAGACCTGTTAATCCATTCCTATTAAGCATGGTAAACTAAACAGCTACCATCCCATCCTCAAACCAAACAAAACACCAAACGTGAATTTGAAACCATCCCACTCTTAAAAATCTGGGCCATCCCATTCCATCCTTCTTAGTCCATCAACCAAACGGACGCTAAAGCAATCGTACTACGTACGAAGACCAAGATCCCCGCGAGGAAAGAAAGAAGACGAGTTCATGGACGCGTGGCCGATGCGCGGGTTATTTTGGCTGCCATGGCCGCTCGGATATTGACAACACCTGCGTCGGCACGATGTCGGCCAGGTGGGCCCAGCCGCCCTCCCGTGCGATTCGGCCAGACGCCCTCGTGATGAGGCCGCGTACGTCCAGGAGGCGCCATACCCTGCCACGTTCCTTCCCTGGACGGTCGTGGGCCCGCTCTGCGCAGCAGTCGTTTTCAAGGACGGCGATCAAACCGGAAGAGCTCGTGGTAACTACTCCGTCCGAGACGTTTTAGAAAGCTAATTTAGAACAGTACGATAAAACACCAGGAAGAACAGCACGTACTTAGCTAATCTTCGCTCGCTGTAATTAAATCTCGTGCGTCAGATGGAACTCGCCTAAAACAGCGACGCTTAGCTGTCACACTGATCCTTAATCGGTGGTGGCTTCTGCCAGGCTTCCTGCGCATGCAAAACACACCTTTCTTGTTGTTTTTTGTAACTCAAAGATTACAAATCATTTACAATGTTACCCATCGTCCATTTGAAGGAGGTAAAACAACGCAAATTTATAAACGCACAACATAGTATTGCCCCGCCCCGGAAGTTGCCGTCCACCAACACTAGATTTCTAAAAGCGTCTCCACTCGGTGCCCCATATCTCATCCGGATTGACGTCGAAACAAGCGATACGAGGGGGGCGTCCAGGCGAGATGGCATCTATGGAGGCCGCCTCTCCCCACTTGGCGTTCCGAAACGCACTCTCAAACTGGTTTTTAACAAACAAACAAAATGTAAATTGGAGTTCAACAAATAAAGTACAGTTCCATAAGTAAAAATAGAAGTAAAATTATTTATACAAGAGTTCAACTATTCCGCGGTCAATATTTTACGCTCGCATAAATGCTCCACGGGATCATTTTGGAGTTGATCGTGAGCATCTTCATCTCGGATCTCCGTATGCATGACGATAAAATCAGTTCAATCCACTGACACATTATGATCAATATCGACGAGACTACCCTCGAACTCGTACGGAAAAGGATCACTCGTCCTTAATGATCACGTTGTGTATGATGACAGCTGCATTCATGACATGCGACATCTGCTAGGTCGACCAAGTGAGAGCAGGGTACCTGACAATAACAAACCTCCGCTGGAGCACATCGAATGCACGCTCTAACACGTTGATGTCATTGTGTGATTCTGTCATGCCAAAAAAAAGTTTCAAATCCACGCCTTATGATCGGCCACGGCTTCAATTATCACACTGCAATATCCTGTGTGGCCACCTTTTATATTATCTTTACTAGCACAAATGCCCGTGCGTTGCAACGGGAATAAAAGCGAGGAGCAACGGGAATATGTTTGCTGAGGTCATAGCTCGGCCACAGTAATAAAGCGTCGCAACAACCAGTCGACGAAAAGGGCTTCGTCGACGACATCCTTTGATGAGGACGAGTTGGGAGAAGACGGGAGAGGTGATGCTGGGCATGGCCATTTGTGTCGTTCCCAGAAAGCGACGCCGAGCTATTTCTTTTTGGATTTGTCAATGTCTCACTTGACTGAGAATTTTAAGTCTGATTCATTTAAAAAAAATGCAACTGCTGTTAAAAAAATTTCAACAGTCCAAAAAGTGTAATTGCACATTTTTTGGGTGACTAAGACTTAAGAAATTGTCAAACATCTGAGGATTATCAAATCTATTTCTTTTTTAGAGGACGATTTGTATGGATGTGACTATTTAGAAAGACTACACGCTGCCATCTAAAGAGACCACACATCTCTAAGAAATAACACACATCCCTCAGTCAATGATCGAAGGTGAGAAGTAAAAAAAAAATATTGATGTCTTCCCTATCCCCTCGCTCCCTTTCCCAGTCCCCACTTCTTTGCTAGAAAGAAAAATTCTTCAATGTGGCGCTCGATTCCGGCGGCCGCTCACCTCTCCTCCGCGGCTCCAAATCGGCACCGCGCACGCTGAACGGCGGCATGTCGAAGGCGGCGACGCACGAACGCATGAATCGCGTTGGTCCCTCCTAGCTGCACTTACGCCGCCGTCTCAATCATAACGGCCGCTCGCCACGATGCCTGGAAGCTCGTCCCTCCTTCCTCTCCTCTGCTGGGAGGTCGACTTAGGCGGGCGTCCTGGAGCGGAACCACGAGAATGGCGGCCGGCAACGGTAAGTTCTGTCTATGGTATATGGATGTAGCCTCGCTTGTTTCAGCAATGTCGAATTTTTCCTATCCTATTTCTCTTCTACATGGACTGGCCAGCGCTTGGCGCTCGGGGCAGTTCCCCTGCCGCTGGAGCTCAGCGCCCGGGGCAGTTCCCTGCCGCTGGAGCTAGTCTTGTGGAAGGCGTGGGAGCAGGGCACCAGCACGTGCGGCGCCCACCAACCGACAACGGCCTCTCCCTGCCCCGTACGGTAGCATCGGCGAGGGCCAGGACCGGGCGGAGATCCTAGATGCGTGGGACGGCTCCGCGTGCGGGTTGCAGATGGGGAGGATCATGGGGGCCGGCGCGGCGGCGTGGTGGTGGTAGGAGGGGCACACGGGAGAGGAAGGAAGACGGGAGGAGTAGGTGGTGGTGAGCTCGCGGAGGAGGCGAAGGGAGAAGGGGACGAAAAGATAAGAGCGAATCGTTTTTTCCACTTATACGTGGCAGTGGTGGGCAATAAGAGACTTGATAAAAGGATAAATCGGTAAAATAGTGACGGACGAAACCAAAACCGTGAAAGACTTATTGCTTTTATTATTAGGTGTAGATTAAATAAATTAATAGACCGTTTTTACCGCTACAATACATATAATCGAAATTTTCAAACATGCCCACAAAATTTTCATGCTTCGTTCGTTGCCATGACGTGTACTTTGCTAATCTTCGCTCGCGGTAACTATTCTCGTGCGTCGGCTGGAACTCGCTTAAAACAGCGACCCGTAGCTGTCAAACTGATTCATAATCGGTGCCTTGTGCCTGGCTAGCTTCCTGGTGCGCATGCAAAACACGCCATTTCTTTTTCGTTTATAAGTTCAATTTTTTGTAATTCAAACACGCACAGTACACTACGTCACTGTGCACATAATATTGACGCGTCGCCCCGTCCCGGAAGCTGCCGTCCACCATCACCAGATTCCGTTGTGCAAAAAAAAAAAAAAACCATCACCAGATTCCTAAGCCCCCACCACCACCCATGGCCGTCCACGCTACCTGATTGACACGTGTTCCCATCCCGTGATTTATCTCCAGGCGAAACAACACGTGTACCGTCGTCTCTACAAATAGCTCCGCTTCCAATTTCGGCCGGCAGCCGCAAGAACACAACAAAAGAAGGAGAGAAGATATTTCTGAACCCGCGCAATAAATTTGTGTACATGCCATTTTGTTCCCTCCAAATCCAATTGCCATTCGCCCGATCGCGCGCGACGGCGCGAGATGCCACCGCCGCACGAGCGTAGACCGCAGCAGCCGGGTCGCCGGATGCTGGCGCTGCCGGCTGTATGCCCATGCGAGGACATCTCCCCGGGGACGCTGCTCGCGTCGCTCCTCGCCCTCGCGGCCGACGTCGCCGGCCGTGACGCCGGGCCGTTCCCCGCGCTCCGACGAGGGGCCGGTGAGGCCCTGCGTATCACGGGNGCATCCTCCTCGCCTTCCTCGAGGAGCTCCAAGACGGGTGGCCCGTCGGCGCCGAGCCGCTGCCGGGCGCCGCGGTGCTCGGCCTGTCCGAGCTTCACGTGGCGATGCAGAAGCTCCGGTTCCTGCTCGCGGACTGCGCCAGGAGAGGGGCAAGGCTGTGGGTGCTGATGAACGCCGACCTGGTCGCCTCCGAGCTCCGGTTCGTCCTCGGCTCCGTCGCCACGGCGATGGACGTGCTGCCGGCGGACGTCGTAGGGGCGTCTGTCGAGGCCGAAGGCCTCGCGAGGCTCCTGTCCGAGCAGGCGTGGCGCGGCGCGGCGGTGCGGCCTGACGCGGACGACGGCCGCGCGGCGCGGAGTGTGCGCTCCATGCTCGCCGGGTTCAGGAGCGGCGCCACGCCGCACGCCGAGGACGCGAGCATGGTGCTCGGCCGCGTCGGCATCACCACCTGGTGGGACTGCGCAGAGGAGGCGGCCTTCCTGGAGGCCGAGCTGCTGGAGCGCTTGGAGGACGGCCGCGAGAACGACAACGACCTCGTACTCATCAGCGGGCTAATGGCGTTTCTGGTGCACTGTCGCGTCGTCTTGTTCGACCGGGTTGAGGCTAAGAAGGCTGATACCGCGGCGGCGCCGGAGCCGATGCAAGCGGCGAGCTGCGCGGCGTGGACCAGCACCAGCCAGGAGGCGCTGCTGTGCCCGATCACTCTGGAGCTGATGACCGACCCCGTGACCGTGTCCACCGGCCAGACGTACGACCGGACGTCCATCAAACGGTGGGTCAAGAGCGGCTGTCGGACGTGCCCTGTCACCGGCGAGAAGCTCCGCAGCATCCAGTTCGTGCCGAACGTGGCAGTGCGCGGCATCGTCGAGCGGCTGCTCCTCAGCAAAGGGACCTCGGTCCACGAGCAGCCGAGCAGCAAGCACCGGTGCGCGGTCGACAAGACCGTCGCGGCGTTCGGACCGGCCGCTGCCGGCGGCGTGCGTATCGCAGTGGCCTGCCTTATCGCCAGTCTCTCCAGGGGCACGCCGGACGAGCAGAGGAAGGCGGCGTACGAGGTCCGGAAGCTGGCGAAGCGCAACGTGTTCCACCGCGCGTGCCTCGTGGAGGCCGACGCCGTGCCGTGGTTGCTCCACCTCCTCTCCTCCACGGACGCGTCCGTCCAGGACAACGCCGTGGCCAGCCTGCTGAACCTCTCGAAGCACACGGCCGGGCGGCGCGCGCTCGTCGAGGCCGGCGGGCTGAGCCTCGTCGTGGACGCCGTCAACGTCGCGGCCAAGGTGGAGGCGCAGCAGAACGCGGTGGCCATCCTGTTCTACCTCTCGTCCAACAGCGACTACTGCAAGGAGATCGGCCGCATCCCGGAGGCCATCCCGACGCTCGTCCACCTCATGAGAGAGGGCACCTACCGCGGCCGCAAGAACGCGCTGGTGAGCCTCTACGGGGTGCTCCAGGGCGCGGCGGCCATCGCGAAGGCGGTGTCCGCCGGCGCCGTGGCCGTGCTCGCGAACCTCCTGTGTGGAGATCGCGAGGACCTCATGAACGACTCCATCGCGCTGCTCGCGAGGATCGCGGAGCAGCCGGCCGGCGCGACGGCCGTCCTGGCCAGCTCGGAGCTCGTCACGGGCCTCGTCAACTTCCTCGGCGCGTCGTCGTCTCGGTCGGGGAAGGACCACTGCGTGGCGCTGCTGGCCTCCCTGTGCCGGCACGGAGGCGACAAGTTCGTCGCCCTGATGGGCAAGATGCCGGGGCTGATGCCTGCGCTGTACGCGCTCATCGCCGACGGCAGCCCTATGGCGGGCAAGAAAGCTAGGTGGCTCGTCAACGAAATCCACCGGGTCTATGAGCAGCGCCAACAGCTGCTGCCGGTCGCGCCGCCGGCTGGTGACCGTGTCATTCGAGTATAGCGTACATTTTGGTTTTTTTTTTTTTTTGGATGAAGTGTTTCTCAGTCTGTCGTAGCTCGCCTTTTTTGAAGAGCAAGGATGGATTTTCCATACTACGATGGTGATGTGTGTACGTAAGGTTGTATAGAAAGAAATATAAGCTTGTACAGAGAACGATGTTCAGGATGATTTGTGTTTAATTGTTTTCCTCTTGTGCATAAGAGAGAGCCAAGTGAGTGAAGAGTCACCAAGGTTGCATACAATGCACCTTGTGCCGACTTGAATAACCAAATAAATCGTCTTCACGCGGCAAGATGTGTTGATGATTGCAATTTCAAAAGTATATCCAAGTGCCGAAGTGCGCCTATCATTGCCAGCTTGGGTGATTTATTTCGCTGCTTGTGATTTGCAATTGGGGGAAGGGTTGCAGCAAGCAACTGGTTTTGCAGCAACAGAAATATCGTGCTTCTATTTTTTATAGCAAAACGACAGTCGACTGTTCCTTGGTTGTTAGCAAAACATTCCATGACTGAAAGCAAGCAAACTGGTTTGCAGCAACAGAAGTATCTTGCTTCTGTTTTTATAGCAAAACCGACTGTTCCTTATGATCCCCGTTGTCTGGAGACGGAAGAAAAGCGTACGGTTTTGGGAAATAGCCATCTGAACATGGGCATATGCCCCGTTTTTTAAAAACACATTTCCACATGCTAAAATAATTTGAAAAAAATTCCGGACATACACATCCACATAATATGGCGGCGCAAAAAGTTTCGTTAATAAATGATCATTATTTTGGTCAATGTGAAAAAGACAAAAGAATGTCTCAAACAATTTTTTTTTCCAGCACAAAATTTTTTCTTTTTTGCGCCGCCAAAACAAAAGTTTTTTTTCACAAAACTTTATGCCGCACATATATTTCGGTGAGATGTACACATAAAATTTTATTTCGGATTTTTACACAATTTAAAACGTGTTTTAAATGCATTTTTTCAAAAACAGGGGCAGATGCCCCTGAGTTCAGATAGTCCACTCTCGTACGGTTTCCCCATACTGAAGCTCCAACCGCACGGAATGTTTGAATTGGAATGTTGAAGAAGGTACTGAACAAATGCTTGCTTTCAGTCAAGATCTTTTGAAATTCAATCGAAAAAACAGAGATCTTCCACGAGTATATTTACATTATGATTGTACATTACATTTACAAATATTTACGGTTTGATTTTTCTTTTTCAAAATGGGATATCCCAGTCTCTCTCTGCATCGATTGATGCATGCAGCCCTTTACAAATATTTAGGGTTTGATTAATAAGTTGCACCGATTTTGCCGTACCCTCGGTCCTGTCATGGCAAATGCTGCCTTTGGGCCATGTTATGTTACATGCTTGCTAGGAGCAGTCATAGTACATGCCCACGGCGCGATGCGGGCATGTGAAGCTGAACCACACAAGTCTCCGTCCCTCTCCCATCGCTCCCGTGTGGCAGGGAGGGAACCATAATCACACCGCCAACCCCTCCCGCAACATGAAACAACCTCTGTTTTTTCATACTCCCTATGTTTTGATATACATGGCCACTATCTCATTTTCCAGATATCAAGAAAACAAAGACAACTAATAAATATCATGAATAACTATGTGAAAAATCTCTTATGTTTTGAGCTAATTAATTATGTTTTATGTGATGCCTCTTTCTCTTTGAAGGCGTGTCACATTCACATTAATAAGCAACAACATTGTACGAGGTAGAAATTAAATCAAGGGAAATGTTGAGCATCCCCCGGGGATCGGAACCCCGATCCCCCGCCTCCATCGTCATACGCGTGTCCCCAAAATCGCTTTTCTCTCATTTTCGTTTACCCAGCACGCAACTCCCCACGACCACGAAAAAATAACACCGCAGGATCCCATCGAAGCACATCGACGAGGTGGCAGCTCGTACCACCATACTCACCGCCTCCGTCGGTCGCCTCTGGTGAGGGACCTCGCCGGCTCGCGCCATCGCCAACCATGTTAGTAGCACCGCGTACCACTCTCACAGCAGCACCATGGTCAACTTGGTAGCACCCGTCGAGTCTATGGTAGCATCACCGCCGGCCTAAGGTGGCACCTATGCCTGTCGTTCGTAGCACGCTACCGGCCTCGGGTAGCACTGCCGCTTGCCTACGGTAGCATCACCGCCGGTCGTAGCACGCTGGCGGCCTCTGGTAGCATCACCGCCAGACGCTCGTAGCATTGTTGGTAGCAATGCCTTCTGCCGCTAGCAGCATCACCGTCGACCGGTGACAGTGACAACAGCCAACTTTCGTAGAACCACCGGCCACCGCGTCCTGGCCTAGAAGAAATGCCATCGACCGGTGGCAGCAACAACGAAGTAC
This sequence comes from Puccinellia tenuiflora, assembly GCA_012064385.1. Taxonomy (NCBI): domain Eukaryota; kingdom Viridiplantae; phylum Streptophyta; class Magnoliopsida; order Poales; family Poaceae; genus Puccinellia; species Puccinellia tenuiflora. The sequence continues at coordinate 1,551,370 of QRDG01000062.1, read as the reverse complement.
TTCCGTAGCACCGCCGGCCGTCGCTAGCAGCAGGTCGCGTGCTCGTACCCGTCGACGCGGCATCCACGGTGTGTACCCGCCGACGCTGCTGCAGTAGGAAATAACCTCGCCCGCCCATGGTTTGCGAACAACGGTGACAGATCCCTTGCGGGTGTTCCCGACAGACAACGGCGGCGCGACCCCTGGATCAACAGACGCTAAAAGCTAGCAAGGTGCAGCGGCGGTTCCATGGCTCTGTAGCACGACACAGGAGATATAATAGACGGGATAGAAGTGAAAAGGAGAGAACCGAGAAAGGTAACTGTGTGGAGGAGGAACGCACCGAAGTGATGAGGTTTGACCCATCCATCGTTGTGTCATACATGAAAGGGCACGTGGCGCGCGCACAAAGAGGACGCGAGGCGTCGCAACCTCCCCCAGTTGTATATTTGCGTTGTCCTTAAATCAATTCATCTTGAAAACAAATAGTGGCCATGTATATATGTAAACTGTATTTCCGATAGTGGCCTCGTATTATAAAACGGAGGAGTATATTGTATGATTACAAACAAAAAAAATCACTGTCTACGTTGTATAGAAGAGAAAGGTTCTGATGAGGGAATACCCAACCGGTTAGGCCCAAGCCCACGAGTCGGCCCACAAGACTCGGGAGGGTCAAGGCCCACCCGATGGATCCTTTCAACGTGGCGGGCTAGGCCCAACACTCTATGGACCGACTGGGCGAACGCCCGGGTTCGGCGGAAGATGGCAGCAGTTGTGAGGATTGTGCCTCAAGTATCTTAGCTTTAGCCAGATTAGTTGCTACGATCCCAACTAACCTGGATATCTTGTAAACCCTGACTGGTTGTCCATATAAAGCTGGCTACGAGGAAACCCTAGGGTTGATTCTTTTACCACCTCTAGACACTTGGCACCGGAGCCCATCTACGCTCTGATGCGCCGTCATTGGCACACCTTGTATACCCATCAATTAAATATGATCCAAGCAGGAGTAGGTCTTTACCTCGTTAAGAGGGACCGAATCTAGATAACTCGCGTGTGTCAACTCTCATGTGAATCCAATGTCGCCTTGCCCTCCATACAAACTAAGCCATAAGGTGTCATTTGTCTCAACAAAACACCTACAGTTTCAGTCCCATCCAACATCATGACAATTTTTCTTGTGTTCAATTAGTTCAATGATGACTTTGGAGTGCATTTGCTCATTCAGAAAAAACTATTGTATCCTTTGTAGGATTCGACGGATCGCGTTATCCAATCTTCCTTTTCTTTTTTGCGACACTGTGATCCCAAATGAGATTGCGAATCGATCCAGAACGTTTAATTACTCTCGCCGTGCTCCCGGCCGACCACTCTCGCTCTGGCACAGTCTCAGACTGGTGCCCGCCATCTGCCCATCATCGGATCAGTGATCTTATATTTTTTATTTTGGAATAATCGTCCTTGTCCGCCATCAACAGAACCCTGTGTCACTGTGTGGTACTCGCCGTGCCGAATCAATCAACCGGAGGAAGAAGTGAAGAAGCCACCTTCGCAGCTTGTGGCCGGCATAATATGGCCCAGTCCTTTTGGCCACAACGCCCTCAGGCGGCGATAACAGCCACACATGCCTTCCAACATTGGCGTTCCCATCATTGGGTTTCAAAACAATGATGCGGTTTCATGGTGCAGGTTACAAGACTCTTAGCGTCCTCTTTGGCGGCTTCTCCGAGAAGCTGCCCTACCCCAGCTTCCTGGGGAAGCCGCACCAAAAATTTAGGTAGGCTTCCTAACTAGTTTAGACTAAACCATTTCGAAAGCCTACCTAAATTTTAAGTTGGCTTCTCCAGGAAGCTGGGGGTAGGGCAGTTTTTCAGAGAAGCCGCTAAAAGAACTGGGCCTATAACGGTCGCCGGTGACCTAAACTGGATGGCCGGCGGGCAAACGGTTGCAAGACGGCAACGATTTTTAAGATCGGGGTACTAGGTGCATGTTGCATACAAGTGAGGCAAAGTAAAGGGACATGGACTACCGAATACTGATTTTTTTTTTGAGACAATACTGAATACTGATGACCAACTGGATTCGTTTTTTTTTTTTTTGAGAATGGGAGGTTGTTCTCGTTATGCCAGATAGACCAGGGTTTTTTTTTTTTTTGAGCAATCCAGATAGACCTGGTAGATTAGACCTGGTAACAAATAGAAACGAAATGTTTTTTTTTTGAAAAACTTGAGACTAACATTACATATCCAGCACAGCAAAATCGCTGGCTAGATGAATATTTACAAAGTCTGGGACATCATGATACCATATTACAGCATTGTTTTGATCTGACTTTCTACCATAGTCAGCTAGCACATGTGCAACTTTATTACAAATTCTAGGGCAGTAATTTATCTCAAAAGTACTAAAGTTTGAGCTAGTAAAGGACTTTATTTCTCTGAATAAGCTCCCAACTACCGTCAAGTCCTGATTACTTCCTTTTAACGCCTGGACAAGCAATTGGGAATCAGTCTCCACTTGGACTCTCCTCATGTTCCATTTTTTAGCACTCTGAAGACTGGTAAGACAAGCAACGGCTTCAGCTTGTAATGCATTATATGCATATGGGATTTTACCTGCACCTGCACCCATGAAATGTCCATCAGAATTTCGAATGATGAAGCCCCATCCTCCATTGCACTTGTCAGCTACATAGCTACCATCTATGTTGATTTTTAAGATATTTCCTTCTGGAGGACACCAAGATTGAGTACTCTGCTTTTTAACTTTCTCCTCCTTTTGAAAGAACTGTTTCAGTTCATCAGCCATTTTCACAGCCTGGAACGAGATGGAAGCATGTAGATTTTTGTTTTCCTTTGCCACCACCTTATTCCTAGCCTGCCAAATCCACCATATCAAACTTATTGTTTTTAGTTTCTGATCTCTTTCTAAAAGAATTATTTCATTGACAAAATCCTGGGCATCATAGCATTTTTGTAGCTTCTCTCTAACATTATGTAATTGAAGATCTGTCCATTTTCCTTTTATATTCTTGCATTTAAGAAAGAGGTGAGCTCCATCCTCATTAAATCTATTGCAAACCGGACAAATAGGATCTAATACCACTCCTCTCCTCTTCAAATTGATTCTATGTGGAAGACTATCATGAGCTATTCTCCAAATTAGCATTTTGACCTTAAGAGGACATTTCAGTTTCCAAATAGAGAGCCAATTAAAACCTTTCCCTATATCTTGACTCCCTATCTGTCCACTCCTAGATATATCTTCTAGCTGTCTCTGAAGCCTATATGCAGATTTGACAGTAAATTGGCCATTTTCTTCAAAATGCCAAGCCCAATCATCTTTCATATTCTGAACAACAGGAAGAGACAGAATCAGACTTACATCCTGTGGCCAGAATAAATCCGTTACCAGTTTAATATTCCAAGAGCCTGTTGTTGGATCAATTAGTTCACTGACTTTGGAAATGGTCATTTTTCTTTTCATAGTTATTGGTTTTCTACTCCAAAGTCTAGGTAGCCATGGGTCTTGCCATATGTTTATAGTCATTCCATCGCCCACTCTTTTAATTATGCCTTGTTTTAATAGATTGATACCTTTTAAAACACTTCTCCAAGCATAGGATATCCCAGACCGACATTCTGCTTGCAAAACAGAAGTGTTTGGATAATATCTGGCTTTCATAACTCTGGCACATAAAGAGTTAGGCTTAGTGAGTAGCCGCCAACCCTGTTTTGCTAACATGGCTAAATTGAATGCATATAAATCTTTATACCCTAGTCCTCCTTCTGTTTTTGTTCTGGTGAGTTTTTCCCATGCTAGCCAATGAATTTTATTATCTTTATCCTGTTGTGCCCACCAGAATCTATTAATTACACTATTGATTTCCTCACAAAGGCTCTTAGTAATATCAAAACAAGTCATGGCATAGACTGGTATTGCTTGGGCACAGGCTTTGATTAGTATATCTTTCCCTGCCTTTGATAATAATTTCTCCTTCCAGCCATGTATTTTACTCCAGATTCTTTCTTTTATGTAATTAAAAGCTCTTTTCTTAGACTTTCCTATAAAGGCTGGCATACCAAGATATTTGCTATTTCTACCCTCATAGGTTATGTTCAGGAAGTCCATCGTTTTCTTTTTGTCACTTTCCTTTGTGTTCTTGGTAAACACAATGGAAGATTTATCCATATTTACAGTCTGTCCCGAGCTCTCCCCATACATTTTTAGAATATTTTGCAGATGATAAGCATTTTCTTCTGTCGCTTTTAGAAGAATTAGGGAGTCATCTGCAAACAGTAAATGATTAAAACTCGGTGCTTGTTGACAAATTTTAATTCCTTCTAATCTTCCCTCTTGATCAGCTTTATTCAGCATACTTGAAAAAGCTTCAGCACAAATCAGAAAAAGATAAGGAGAAATGGGGTCACCCTGTCTAAGGCCTCTCTCAGGTATAACTTCATCAGTCAATGCTCCATTTATTTTGAACTTGTATTTAACAGTAGAACAGCATTTCATCACTAGCTGTATCCATTTATCATGAAAGCCCATTTTTCTCATCATTTTTTCCAGGAAATTCCATTCAACTCTGTCATACGCTTTACTCATATCTAATTTGACAGCTGCATAGCCAAGTGAACCACTTCTTTTATTTTGCATGAAATGGTTTACTTCATAAGCCAAAAGGATATTATCAGTTATTAATCGGCCTGGGACAAAAGCACTTTGATTGGGTGCTATAATATCCTCTAGAATAGTTTTAAGCCTATTAGCTAATACCTTTGAAACTAGTTTGTAAACAACATTGCATAAGCTAATAGGACGAAGATCTTTCATGCATTGAGGATTTTTTACCTTTGGTATTAAAGTAACCCAAGTTTCATTCCAGCACGGAGGTATATCACCACCATTAAGTACTTGGAGAACCTCTTCCTCTACTTGGCTGCCAATAATATTCCAGTACTTCTTATAGAATATAGCTGGCATGCCGTCTGGACCTGGAGCTTTGAGATCTCCCATCATGTTTAGAGCTTCTCTTATTTCTTCTCTTGTAAATTCCTGAAGAAGCATATCATTCATAGCTGGCGTTATACGGTGGACCACTTGCTCAATGGTATCTTCTAAGTTTTTACCTGCAGTAGAGGTAAACAATTTGTTATAATATTGGGTGACCACGTAAGCCATATCTTCCTCTTTTTCCACCTCTTCTCCGTTTTCATTTAAAAGTTTTTTAATTCTATTATTCCTTTTCTTTCAGAGGCAAAAGAGTGGAAAAATTTAGTGTTTTTATCACCTTGTTGGAGCCAGTTGACATGGGCTCTTTGTTTCCAATATAAATTTCTTTTTGTTTCCAGTTTTTGCAACTTGTACTTTAATATATGTTCTCTGTTTACTTGACTTTGGGAAATAGGACTTCTGCTGCATTTTTCCAGCTTCTTTTTCAAGCTGAAAATACTTCTCTCCATGTCACCTATAGAATCTCTGCTCCAACTTCTCAATTCATCTGCCACAGTGTTTAGCCTTTGTGCTACCGTGCTTCTACCTATTGCTTCTGCTTTATGCCAAGCATTAAAAACCACTTCATCACAAGTATCTTCTTCTAGCCATCTTGCTTCAAAACGAAAAGGGCCAGGACTCCACTTAGTTGGACGGTGGGTATATGTGCCTAGTACATGAATTATCAATGGTCTATGATCAGAATGACCTAGATCTCCATTGACCACCTTATATTCTGGAAAATGTTGATACCATTCCTTTGTAGCAACTGCTCTATCTAATCTCTCTTTTATGTAATATTGACTGCTGCAACTATTATTCCTCCATGTAAATGGGTCACCCAAGAAGCCTAGATCATGAAGACCACAATCCACCAAAGTGTCTCTGAATCTATCCATCTGACTTTGTGGTCTCGCTGCTCCACCTTAATAGAAACGAAATGTTGGTCCAAAAGAAGCTATCAAGGGCCTGCCGAAATCGATGTGCAATAATTTGTTCAGCCCAACCAAGCGGGCCGCGAACAGACGCCCGCCCTCCCTCGCGTGGAAAGGCAGATGGGTCGGCTGGCTGGGCTTGATAATCTGTTTGTTTTTTTTGTTTCCCGTGAGACACCCCAGTCACATAGCTTTCCATTCATCGCGTAGACCTGGAGTCGGATTGCTCAGGTGAACAGGATAATGTTGTCATGTTGAGCACGAAATTGATGGGAAATCGAAGGTGCATTCATTCAGGTAAGTCAAGATGAGGCCGCATGGTTTTTACGGTTTCACTTCACCTCGTAGCTTTAGTTTTCCATGGGGACAGCTGCTGCCTAGCATAAGCCTCGCACACGCAGAGGCAGCTTTACTTTGATGCCAAGACAAAAGGATGAGGGCGTAGGATCTCCAAATATGTGCAACCAAAAGCTATGAATGATCCAGGCTATACCTAGCTTTAGCTCCACATGGATGGACGTCCGGCGTTCTGTTCTCGAGAGAGCTTCATCAACTAGGTTAGCTAACCCGTACGTGCATGCATGGCAGGCCAAAGTCAAACAAACAAAAGCTACCTACTGTTTGAGCTTCCTTTGTTGACTTGAACATGGCATGTTCTAGTAGTAGTAGTACATTGTTGAAATCGAGTTGACTCTGATGGATGAGCCCTCAAAAGACGAACCTTGACTTTCGTGTTAACTTGAACATGGCATGTTCTACTTCTACAGAGGTTAAGTAATCCTCCCTTTCCCCTCGCAAGAAAACAAAAAAACCTCCCCTTTGCTGTAAAATCGGCCGACAGGCGGCATGCATAGCAGAGACCAAAGTACTCCAGGGTGCAAACATATCTTCACGCTCATCATACATACATAGATAGAAATTATGAAAGCAAAGCATGGCATGCAAGAACCAAAGAAGTGCAACTTGCTTCTTCTTAAAGCAGCAAACATGCATCATCTTCCGAATCCGAGACCTTTTCCATCCCGCGACCTTGGTATGATCTCAGAGATGAGACACATACATAATTAAATACTATCCTATTCCTATCCTTATCTTTCTAGGTAAGTAAAGGAAGGTTTTTGCCCGGCCGCTCCATGCTGATGCATCCTTTTCAAAGCATATCTGTCCGATCGATTGAGATGCACCGTAGTTCCCATGCAATGCAAGCATCATGACCTTATCCTACGGAGTATATATCCCTCCCGAATCAATGACTGACTGCAGGTTCCATATATATATATGTTCATGTGCCACGGTTCAGAGAGACAGATCAGGCCGGCCCATTTCGATTTGCCAGCTGTTACTGCTGTGCTGCTCCTCCTCCCCGACGGACGCCTTGGCTTATCTTGGCTCGCGACGTGCAGCTGCAGCTGTACGTAGTAAGTACGACGTATTTCCTTCGTTCATGAGTGTGTTTCGTGTAAGTCAACAGCAGGGTCATCATCGTGACCACTGACAGCCAGCCTATAGCTAGCTACTCTTACACCTCCCATGCTGCGCCACGTGCTCGTCTCATGCGCCGTAGAAAAAGAACAGCTAGCTGGTGTTTGTCATGTGGATCTACCGACATGGCACACATGCACGCCGTACCGCTGCCTAGAAACAACACATGTCGAGCTTCCTCCAGCAGTCAATGCATGCTACTCAGAGCACCTCAGCCTGGCTATAATGTAAGTAACCTGGATAGTAATATCAACAAATATGCATATATGAAAGTAAATAAAATGTCAAAATTTAAAATGGTATAACACTAAAATGGGCAAAAATTAGTGTGATAAAAATAAAATGGTAAAAACTAGTGTGGCAAAAGTCAAAATTTAGAGAGGGCATGCCTGTCATCAACAACGTCATTGATTCAACTATGCAGGCGTTTCAGTGGCTAATCAAATCAATGCCCCACCCGACGAGGTGGCGCATCATAGCGGCACCCACAAATCCCACGCGACGGCATGCATATCGTCTCGACTTTAATCATTAAGGCACATGGGGGGGGGGGGGGGGGGGGGGGGGCGAACATTGAGCATAACACTAAATCGTCAGTCTTCAGAATTTTAAGGCACTAATACAAGTTTATTCAATAGAAAAACTCAAAACGATTAACATGGAGTCATGTCGCTTGAAAAACTCGTTGGTTGTCCCGATTTGACCTCAAAACTATATGCGCTAGTGATGATCGAGGTGTCGAGACGAGGTAGGGATTCGGAGATGCCGAGCTAGTAGATTCGATGGTCGCTGAATCTTGCATCGAGGAAAACAATTTACATTGATAGTCATATTGATGTGAAGTTAGGCATCGGACACCACTTTTTTCTGCACCGATCGAGCACTGCTTTTACCTAAATCTTTCACACCATCGTGTGTTGTTGTATGTCGAGAACTCCATTGCAATCTCCTCCTTGATGTATATTAATAAGCGATCTCTTAGAAATTTGTCTTCCATATTATTTTATTTTTAGCCATGATTATCCTATAGAGATTAATAAGCAGAAGTTAAAAATAATGTGAACCACAAATGTAAAACAAAAGGACTAGATGTCTAGATCCATTTCTTTCATCTTGTATCCTGGTGTGCTTTAAATCAAATAAGAGAGAAGCTTTTTTTACAACAAATAATAGAGAAGCTTTTTTTACAACAAGTAAAAAGAGAAGCTTGTGGCTGCTTCGACGGAAGAGATGGAAAAACATACGTACACTAGGATACATACAGAATATAGTTTAGGGAGACCAGAATACAGAGAGAGATGAGATGCTATAGGGAGGAGAAAGGGCACACGAAGAGACGAAGAGTACAGCTCGTGGGTGAATGAAGGGGAGCAAAAGTCAAAAAGGCCTTCTCTATGGGATCTTCTGCGGACAACCAATGTGTTCCATGGTATTAAAATCAAGTTAAAGAGGATTGCACAGCAGGATGCAGAGATATTTGCATAATTAATCAGGGGCCTTAATTTTTTTACAGATTGTTCGGGGGAGCCATGGCCCCTGCTGGTCACCCCTGGTTCCGCCCTTGCTTTTCAGGCTGGGCGTTCGGGATTTCCCGAATTTTCGGGACGGGAAATTCGGGAAAAAAGAAGTTCGGGATCCACAAAATGACTCCCGATTTTACACTCATTTTTTCTATTCCCGACATTTCGGGATCCCGACAATTCGGGATCGGGTTCGGGAAATCCCGGATTACCCGAATTTCACCAGAACAGGAGCAGCCGAGGAAGAGCCGCACGACATCGGTACCACATCACGCCGTCGAGGTCGGTGCAGCATGGCACGGTGCGCCGGCGCGGGATGCGGTGAGGCGATGGGCGGCGGCGAGGAGGCGAGGCTCGAGGCGCGACTGGGCAACGGGGCGTGACGATGCGGCGGGGCGTGACAGCGCGGCGGGGCAGCAGGGCGCGACGGTGCGGGATGCGGGGGCGGGGCAGCGCGTGAGGCGGCGGGGATGCGGGGCGGCTGGGGGTGAAGGTGGGGTGTGCGAGGCTGTGAGCCGTGGACGCGGAGCGGGGTGCGGCCGTGCGGGGTTTGTCGTGCGCTGGGAAGGGACGGGTCGTGCAGGGTACTAGGGTTACAAGTGAGGGAGAGATTACTAGGCTTTTGTTATCTTGTTGGGCCTGGTCGCTTTGCCTTTTTTTATATTTGGGATATTCGGGTAATGAAAGTTAAATCCCAAATTTCCCAAAATAAATTCGGGAATTCAGATCAGCTTCCTGAAAAAGTCATCGGGATTTTCGGGTTCGGGAAATTCGGGTTCAGGATCGAGAAATTTGGGTTTCGGGTTCAGGAATCGGGAAATATGCCCACCCTGACTTGCTTTAATGGCAAACCAGGCTCGCTCCTTCGGACGATTTTAAAATTCCTATCCATACGACCGTGACATGGACATGGCCCTCGCGCGTGTCATCCAACGTGCCCAAGGACATACCATGTCATCTCGGCCATACGTCCAAGGATCACACGTCCAGCCCACCTCGGTATCTAGTAGTATGTACGACATGTCCATGGAGAAGAAAGTCAAAGAAATTTACAAAATAAACGTTCCGACGAAACTATTTCACAAAATAAATATTTCGGGTAGCGCCCAACACTTAGTCGCTATGGTATACTACGTAGCGATTCAGGCCAAGACGCTACTCGTCCTGCCTACGTGGCGGCTACGGCCCCACTTTGGTTGTGTAGCGTCTTGGCGTTAGGCGCTATACTATGTAGTGTAGTAGCGCCTAGTGTTAAGGCGCTACACTAGGACTTAGAAATTTTTCGGCAAAAATTTGATAAAAAATTTAATGTTTTCAGAAAAAATTGAAAAAATTGCAGTAATTCAAATATATATATATAAGAAATCTAGGAAAGTTTTAAGCAATTTGGGTGGGTGAATTGAGAGAAACATTGATTTGAATGTTCAGTTTCAATTTTAGTCAAAAATTTAAATTTCCAGAAAAAATTGAAAAAATTCATATAATTCAATTCCATATATATAAGCAATTGGGAAAATTTGAACCAATTTTGATTGGTGGATTGAGACAAACATTGATTTGAATATTCAGTTTCAAAGTTTAGCCAAAATTTAAAGTTTTCAGAAAAATTGGAAAATTTCCTATAATTCAAGTCCATATATATAAGCAATATGGGAAAGTTTCGATCAACTTAGATGGGTGGATTGAGAGAAACATCAATTTGAATGTTTAGTTTCAAATTTTGGCCGAACATTTAAAGTTTTCAGAATTTTTTAATTAATTCCATGTGAAAACATTAATTTTTTGGGGGGGTCGGCTAAGGCATTTGCTTTTGATCTACAAAAGAATAGCACTTAAAGTGTAAAGCTCTACAAATATCTACCCATTGATTGATGTATTGAGCCAAATATTTGGTCTCACTATTAAAGGAACTGGGAATGTCACCGTGTCCTTATAAAAATGCACCAAGTAGATCAATTTTTCTGAAAATATTAAAATTTTTGTCAAATTTTGGCCGAAAATATCTAAATCTCAGTGTAGCACCTTAGCAGCATAGCGCCTAAAGTCAAGGCACTACACAACCAAAGTGGGGGCCGTAGCCGTCACGTAGGCGAGACGAGTAGCTCCTTGGACTGAGGCGTTATATAGCATACCATACCGCCTAAGTGTTGAGCTACCTGCAAGGATTTCGCGGAATGCTTTATTTTGTAAATTTCTTTCGCTCTGTGTTATTTTCGGTCATTTTTCCGTCCATGGACGTCGTCAGACATAGCTTCGCCTTCAGTTCACGGTTCATTCGGTGACTTGACCGTACGTACCAACCACGTACTGTATTGCTTACCTAGGCTAGGCTAGGCTAGGCTAGGACATTCACGCCGTGCACAAGCAGGCACGACAAGTCCGGCGGCCGTCGTACGTTGCCAAAAGGCCAGCCGTCGTCGCAGTGTTCCGTCCATATTCTTCATTTAGTTTGAGAGATATGTGCGGCGCATCTTTATTGGAGGCCTAATTAGAAGTGTCCGACACTTGTCCAACGTTTTTTTTTCTCATACCGGCACCCCCTAAATGTCCGGACCCCAAGCAAAAAAAAAATTAATATTGCAATAAATTCGTTCGATTCAAATATAAAGTTCGATACAATTTGATTCGATTTCGATACAATTTTTTTTAATTTAAACACTAAATCTAATTTGACCTCCAGACTCTAAGACTTTCCTCACGTATGTCGATCACGGAGAAGTCCAGTCAGAATGTATCTCTGCTCGGGGCCATCCTCGTCGGCACTACTCGAGTTACTTCTTACAGACTTGGTCAAGAGGCCGTTTCGGACTACGTCGATATCAATGATCGACGTAGCCTGTGGAGAAACCACTGCTTCACCAGAATCCTGAAAGTCTTTGTCTGGTAGGGGCTCGATATCAATGGTCGGCGTAGCTTGGTGGCGGAGCAAGAGCTGGCTCCTCCTTGTCGGACACGGGCTCGGGCGGCTCGTCGTCCTCGGTGCGGTAGCTGTGGAGGCGGCAGGCGTGTTGGGACCTCACAATGGCGTCCCAGTACGCCGCCGACGCGTTGAACGGAGGCATATGGCTCTGCTCCTCCTCCGTCACTGCGCCGGTGATGTCCGCCTGCCACATCGACTAGATGTACTCCAGCCTCGCCTGCCCGGTCAGGGGCGGCGCAAGCGGGACGTTATCCAGGTTGACCAGCCAGCCGTCCGGCAGGCTACGGTCGGCGCGCAGAGGGAGGTAGTCGCGCACGAGCTATTCCGCCTCCTCCACCGTCAGCGGACGACGGTCGTCGCCCCGAGTAGGCGGAGGGGGTGGTGGTGGCGGCGTCATAGCCCTAGCCGCCGTAATCCGGATCCCCTGGATTTGGCGTAGCTCGTTTGCGGCGTTGGCAGCGCACCAACGATATCGCGTCAAGGCGCCGGCGCCGCTCGTGGTCCTCCTCCGTGGGCTGTTAACCTGGTCCGCGGCGGTGCATCGTAGCTGTGCGACTGCAAGGAAAGGAAGAGGGGCGGTGGTGGAGTGTGTGGGACGAGAGTGCCGGTGGTGGCTTTTTAAAGCCGGTCTAAGGAATGGAGATGACGTCGCCATTAACGCCAAGATGGCATGCATACCGCCGCGTGGGCTCTGCGGCGCTGCATCGAGACGACGCTTCACTGCGCCGCCCACCTAGCCACTGAAAGGATGCGCCGCCCGACGGCCCGTGCAACGATGCGACAACTCGCCTCTGAAACGATGCGGCGCCTGCATCGCTGAAACACTGCCGCGTGCCTGCGCCTCGCCGGTTCGTTTCATGTGTATGACGGGTGGGCCATCCCTGTCAAAGGCGCAGGCCGGACAGTGTCCGGCACCGCGAAGTCAGCCCCAAAGTTGCAGACCCTATTCACGGGACCGGACAGATTTTGAACCGGACAAAAGCTTTACGACCCCGGATGTGATCTGTTTTTCTGACCGCCCCCAAATGAGGTTTACGGCCAACCCCGTGGAGATGCTCTAAGAGCAACCCCAGCCGTCCCCCCGAGAGCCCCCCCAGGACCCCCTTTTTGACGCCGGCGGATCATTTTTCCCGTAGTCGCCCCCCCAGCGCCCCCCCAAGGCCTCTTTTTTCGCCGGATTTGGCCCAATTTTTATCCGGCGTCCCAGGCCGAACCCAGCGCCCCGGGTTCAGCCTGGGGGCGCCGGCGAAAGGGAAAATGGCGCGAAACGGCGCGGAGCCGAGGGAAACCGCGCGAAGCATCCCGTGGACCCGCGGTGTCAGCCGCACAACCGTTTCGTCGTCCTCATCGCCTCGCCTTCCGCGTCGCATTACTGCTCTGCCGCCGGTCAGGCGTACCGCCGTCGAGTCAAATCGGCCACGCGGCGGAGTTAGGCGCGCCGTAGTTATTACTGCCCCGCCCTCTCCCCCGCCGGTATTTATTTACTGCACCCGCACACCGCCGATCACACACTCGCCGCACTTCCTCACCGAGCATACACCCTCGCCGCGCTTCCTCTCGATCACCGAGCGCACACCACACCCAATGGCTAGCGGCGCGGCGGCGAACGGCTTCGGCCGGAACTGGCTTAAGGAGCGGGAGGCACGCCTCCTTCACGAGGCGGGCTACCCATGCCCACCCGGCATGAAGCTTCCCGGAGGAGGATGGCGGCTCAGCCAGATGGGGATCCCGATCCCCCCCATCCCCACCGCCGACCGGCGGTGGGCCGAGATCTACGCCGTCCGCGATGAGCTGACGGCGGAGCAGCAGGAGGATCCCGCCTGGCACCCGGAGAACTCCTCGACGTGGGTGCCTTTCTTCGAGGACCGCCACGAGCGGCAGCTCAACGACTTCCCCGGCCCGAAGGACCTCGCCCCCTCCCGCAACAACAGCGAGGGCCGGAAGGACTGGTGGGGAGTCCCCGACCGCTCCCTCCAGGCTGTCCTCGACCACATCGAGGGCGGTAACGAGCCGCCGCTGCAGGGCCCGGCGAGGAGGGGACGGCGGCACGGATGGGAGCCGAGGACGATGGCGTGCTCGTCGTCCTCCTCCTCCGACGCAGGAGCCCGCTCCTCGACGCCGCTCGCCAGCGTCATCAAGCAAGAGCCGGCGGCGCCCTCGCGCGGCATCGTCATCAGGGAGCCGGGCACCGGCGGCGGGAGCGGGAGCTCCTCCCGCCTACTGATGCCGAAGCGGGAGCCCGGCACCGGCGTCGTCGGCCGCGCCCTGAAGAAGGCCTTCAGAAAGAAGGCCGTCGTCAAGGAGGAGCCCTACGACGAGGAGCCCTACGTCGAGGCTGGCCGCCCAGCCTCGACGACGTCCCTCCGGCGCCGGCGGATTTCGCCTGTGCGTGGTCGGCCCGCGAGCACGAGCGGGAGGAGGAGGAGCGCAAACGGCGCGTCGAGGCCGAGCTGCGGGAGGCCTTCGAGCGCTACGGGCGCCGCAGCCGTCGTGCCTCGCCGGAGGTCGTCGTCCTGGACGACGACGACGAGGAGGCCGGCACCAGCACCAGCCGGTGGCTGACGCCGAAGCAGGAGCCAGGCACCGGCGGCGACGGCGAGGCCGGGCGTGCCCCTGCTGCTCCTCCGAGCTATGGCGGCGGCGACTCCGACGACGGGGAGGACTACACCGTCTTCTACAGCCGCCTCGGGCTGTAGACGCCGCCGCAGTTTTTTTTCTTTTTTTTTTTAGTTTTATTGTAAAATATCGCCAAATATCGCTAATTATCACCGAATATTATGAAGTTTCGTCGAATTTTATGAAGTTTCGTCGAATTTGATGAAATTACGTCTTGTTTTCGCCGTACCGTCTGGGGGTCACGACTGGGAACCACTCCAACCGCACGCCATTTTTTTTCGCCGGCGCCCCCCCAGCAGGGCCAAAAAAACGCCGGCAATTCGGCCTGGGGGCCAACGGCTGGAGATGCTCTAACTAACCGCCATATCTAGATTAAAGAAGAACAATATGCATGGGGTGCCTGCATTTCGTTCTGTACTTATCCGTAGCCATAGCCCATATAGGTAGGTACCCCAGCCGAGATTTAGGGTGTGGCCCCGCGGACCAACGAGCGCCAGTCACAGCGAGGAGTGGCGGGTGGCACACGTCGTGTCGCTTGTGGGACCCTCGAGCGGTCGTGGACGCGCCGACCGAGGCGGCCGCGGAACGCGGCGACTCGCAGCGCCTGCTGCTAGCTGTGGACCCGCACTACTGGTCGTAGCTGCTGCTTCTCACGAGATACCGCATGTCGTGGCCTTTTGTTCAGCCCACGGCCGACTACAAGCCGCGGAGAGGCAGCCAAATACCCAGCGGCTCCGTCTCGAGCGCGCGCCGTATATTTGATTTTTGTTTTTGCGGGTGAAAAGGTATTTAGCGCTAAAAATAAATTATCAGTCGATTTCATGTACATGGCAATTGTCAATCCAACGGTCGATAATAGTAAATAATAACAAATCTATAAAAATGAATGTACCGCTAAAACAAAATTAGATTGTGTGATACCTTCATAGAAATGAGTAAAACTTACCAACGATGACCTTGTATAACACGCAACTCGCATTGGTGTACAAAATGCGTCTTTTGTAATCATGATTAGACAATTAATCATTAGTTTTTATCGTAACTTTGCTCGTTCTATATGATAATTCATCTAAATAGGTTCTCACTTGTATCCGACGCGTCGTGTTCCAAATGTTTTTCACGATTCACTACATGATATTCATCACAAGTTTAGAGTTCTTATTAGGATGTCTAGGTCTATGTAGAATGATAGAGTTTTAATGGTTTTCTCTTATGCAGGTCATCTACCGGGGTATTTATTTGCTCCGTTCATGGTCGTCTCTATAACTCGTTGTCGCGGGTCGGACCGCGGACACCGGAGAGTTCAGTACGCTCTCCTATCGATTGTTCGGAGGCGGATGCGAGGAGTTCGCTCACGGTCGAGGTGGAAAGCGATGATCACACAACGAGCCGAACACATGAGATTTTACCCAGGTTCAGGTCATCCGGAGAAGATGGCCCTACGTCCTTCTTGTCTGATCTGATATTGATTTTGGGTGGATCTCATTACAAGTGGAGGACACACACTCTTCTTCCCCGGTTGGCTCTCCTTCCTGGGGGCTACACTCTCGGTCTTCCTACTTCGTCTTCCTTCTGTTTTCTCTTCCTTCTTTTCACCACTTCCCTCGCCTTTGTTCCACAACCCTCTTTTATACGGCTGGTGGCTCCTTCAGTCTTCAACTCTTCATGCTTGCATGGGCGACACCTCATAGTGGCGGTGCCACCTTAAAGGACGGGTGTCGCCGGCCAGGGTCCGTTGGATGCCAGCTTGCCTTCATGTTCTCCACGCGGCGCACCAGCTCTTAGCGACAAGTGGGTGGAACGTCTTGTCCCGCCCTGCCAAGCCGACCAGCCTGCCGGCCGGACTGGCGTGCCGCAGGCGAGTCTTGCCAAGTGTCGGTCTGGTGTCTGCCTCGTCCTCCCCGGGCGTAGCCCCCGGGGATAAATGCTTCTTTACTCCCGGAGAGTGCTCCCGGGAGCCGGCTGATTTTCCCCAGTCGGCCCACACTATCTTCAATCATGACACCCCCGGTGGGCAGGGTGTCGACAGTAGCCCTCGGGCGTGGCCCAGTAGCGCTGGCTCCTCGGCTGCCGAGCTACGCCCTATCGTAGTGTGGGGCCGCCTTGGAGATACGATCTGGTTCACACGGATGTGACTGGTCGACGTTCAGGTACTCGAGTGGTTTTGCCGTAGCCCGGGCCTCGACTTTACGAGGCCCCGATGACCCACAAGTATAGGAGATCTATCATAGTCCTTTCGATAAGTATCGAACCAACGAGGAGCAGAAGGTGTTGACAAGTGGATTTTAGCAAGGTTTCACTGCAAGCACTAAAAGGAAAATATTTATGGATTTTTGTTATAATGAGGCGTAGCTACCGACATCAATGCAGTTAATTATGTCTCTCCTAGAAGTTGGTTATCCACTTCTCATTTTGTTCTAGGATTCTTCTTTTTTACAAATGAAAAGGTAAAAAAATAACTTGAAGCAAAGAACAAGTAAATAAAAGATTGCAACTATTGTTGCAGCAAGTGGTCCAATCCTTTTTAGCACAAAGGATAAGCCAGTGGTGTTACTTATGATGATTAAAACGTTCCTGAGTACACATGGGAATTTCTGCCGAGCTACTTTCATTGCAAGCCGTTGATTAATCTTCAATGTTTTGATAAGTGTTGTGTGGGTGAACCTATGCTAATGCACCGCACTTGCATGGACGAATGCATACTT
The DNA here is from genome assembly GCA_012064385.1 of Puccinellia tenuiflora. Lineage (NCBI taxonomy): Eukaryota > Viridiplantae > Streptophyta > Magnoliopsida > Poales > Poaceae > Puccinellia > Puccinellia tenuiflora. The sequence goes on along the minus strand of QRDG01000062.1, from coordinate 1,534,215 downwards.
GTGATCAAAGCTCTTGCAAGCTTCCGCAACAGAAGAAAGTAATTAAGATAACAACCTAACCACAACTTTAAACTCCGAGATCCTACACTCCCTAGTGCACTGGCTTGCGAATTGGGGTTCAGGTTTCTGTCACTCCGGCAACCCTACCATATGCAAAATAAATACACTATGCATTCCCCTAGGCCCTAAAAAGGTGAAGTATCATGTAGTCGACATTCACACGATACCACTAGGAGGAAATAACACCACAACATGGATCATCAAATAATTAAATATTACTCAACATTATGCAACTACTAGCAACTAGGCTTTCCCCATGTCCTCAAGAACCAAACGAACTAACAAGTCACTGATCGTAGCGATAATTCACCGATAAAACTCATTTGAACCTTACACTAAAACATGTCTAGATACGGATGGAAAGAGAAATGCTAAAACATCTTATATTTAGGAACGGAGGGAGTATAACACAAAATTTTTGAGTTCCACCAAACAATTATGTTACCTCAAACTTGATGGCTATTGTCCCAACCATAAGAATTTGATATTCCTTGTGATGATCATATATAGGACAATCAACTTCTCCTATCTTGATAGTTTTAATATTTGCAATGCAATTCAGACCATAGACCTTGTCAACCTTCTTTGGAAAATAAACTGTCTGCTCTTTTTCATTGACATTGAAAGTAACCTTCCCTTTGTTGCAGTCAATAACAGCCCCTGCAGTATTTAAGAAAGGTCTCCCAAGAATAATAGACATATTATCATCCTCAGGCATGTCAAGCACCACAAAATTAGTTAAGATACGACAATTATTAGTCACTTGAACAGGGATATCCTCACAAATGCCAACAGGGACAGTAGTTGATTTATCAGCCATTTGCAAAGAAATATCAGTGGGTATATATTTTTCCAAGTAAAGCCTTTTATAAAGAGAGAAAGGCATAACACTTACCCCTGCACCAAGGTCACATAACGCAGTTCTAACATAATTATTCTTAATTGAGCAAGGAATAGTTGGAATACCTGGGTCTCCAAGCTTCTTTTTAATTTTGCCATTAAAAGAAAAATTAGCAAGCATAGTGGAAATTTCCTCAGTAAGAATTTTCCTTTTGTTAGAAACAATATCCTTCATGTAGTTAGAGTAAGGAGGCAGTTTAATAGCATCAGTCAAAGGGATTTGCAAAAAGAGAGGTTTCATCCACTCACGGAATTTATTATAATGCTCTTCTTCCTTTGATTTATAATTCTTGTTAGGGAAAGGCATAGGTTTTTGCACCCAAGGTTCCCTTTCGCTACCATGCTTCCTAGCAACAGTTTATTAGGTTTATTGTCTTTATCAATATCATTAACAGGTCCATTATCATCTTTAGTTTCAGCGTCAGAGATGGAAATATTATTAGGATTTTCTAAGACAGGTTCTTTAGCTATTTTCAACTCACTAGCCTCTCCTACTTCTTTATGCTTCTTCTTTTTCTTTTTCTTTTTAGGAGGACTAGCAATGTTATTCTCAGCTAATTGAGACTCTTGTTCAATTATTTTAGGATGTCCCTCAGGATATAAAGGATCCTGAGTAGAAGCACCACCTCTAGTTGCAATACCAAAAGCATGTTTATTATCCTTTTTAAAAGTTTCAGCAAGCAAATCTTTTTGCACTTTAGCGATTTGTTCAAGTTGAGTTTGAACCATGGTAAAATGCTTGGTTAGTCCTTTAACATCATTAGCAGTTCTTTCTAGAACGTCATGCAAATTTTTAACTATATAAATTTTTTCTTGCAGTTGATTTTGAACTTGCATATTGAAATGAGTTTGCTTAATAATAAAATTATCGAATTCATCCAAACATTGATCAGGAGGCTTCCTATGAGGAACATCACTAGCCTTAAAATCAAGAAGAGAGTGTACCTCTACCATAGGGGAATGAGTGATAGGCTCACATAACGCTTCAATAGGTGGTAGATTTTTAACCTTTTCAGCTTTAATACCTTTCTCCTTAAGAGATTTCTTTGCTACCTGCATAGTTTCAGAATTTAGCACATGTATGCCCCTCTTCTTTGATGTCTGAGCCGGCTCGGGTGTCGACCAATCATCATGATTCTGGCTTATTTTAACCAGTAATTCTTCAGCTTCATTCGGAGTCCTTTTCCTCAAAACACAACTAGCACAACTATCCAGATATGTTCTAGATTCATCTGTTAGTCCATTATAAAAGATATCCATGAGCTCATTTTTAGGTATCTTGTGTCCAGGCCGCGCCCTGAGTAAGGCACAAAACCTCCCCCAAGCTTCGGGTAGACACTCTTTCTCAATTTGTTTAAAATTGAAAATTCTTTGCAAAGCAGCGTGTTGCACATGAGCAGGATAATATTTTTCAAAGAAGATTCTTACTAATTCATCAAAGCTTTTGATGGATCCACTAGCTAAATTGTTAAACCAACTTTTAACTTCATTTTTCAATGAAAAGGGAAAAAGCTTTGTTATGTAATAACCTTGTTTCTTCTTATCGTCAGAAAACAGCCTACTCAAAGTAGTGAGTTTACTCATGTGTTCTATAGCATTATCATTTTCTTTTCCATCAAAAGGTTCATTTTCAACAATAGATATGAGTGACAGATCAACAGAAAAAGCATAATCCTTTTCCTTAATGCTAATAGGAGATGTAGCAAACTCGGGATCATGAGCAGTTTTATATTTCATGGCATGTTTTTCAAGAAGTTCCTTCCGTATCTCAGGATCGGAAGTGTCAATTTCCATACTTGCTCTAACGAATTCATCATCAATTTCAACATAAGCATCATCAGGATAACTACTACCATAATTCCCCTTCTCAGGAGAGACAGCAGGTGTAATGACATTTTCATTAGGAATTTCACCAGTTTCAATTTCTTTAGATTTAGCAACCATAGAATCCAAAAAAGGACCTAGAGAGCCAGAATCATCTAATATAGTAGAGGCATCATCAAATTCATCAGACACAGTATCAGAACTAGCAGAAGCAACATGTGAAGTGTGCGGTGGTGGTGGTGTAACAAGCTTATTCAAAACAGTAGGTGAATCAAAAGCAACTTTAGAGTTGAGAGCAGTACCTTTCCTTGTGGTGGATGGTAGTATCGGAAACTTAGGATCACGCTTATCCTTCATAATGAAGAATAAATTGCAGCAGATAAAATAACTCCCAAGTGAACTTATAAATAGAGCTATGCTCCCCGGCAACGACGCCAGAAAATAGTCTTGATGACCCACAAGTATAGGGGATCGCAACAGTCTTCAAGGAAAGTAAAACCAAAATTTATTGATTCGACACAAGGGGAGCCAAAGAATATTTATAAGCCTTAGCAGCTGATTTGTCAGATCAGGCACACCTGGAAAGTAACTCACTAAGAGATTGTTTTCTTAGTTTAGTTTCTGGAATTTTTAATAAAGTGCCAAGTTTTACCCATTTTGGTTGAAAAAGTTGCTATACCTATTCGGAGATTTTATTCCTGCACAGAGTCTGTGCACGGTTTGATTTTTCATTCCTATTATGTAACTCCACATGAGCTGATATTTTTACTGTAACTGAAACTTTTCATATTCTATATGCCTGAATGTTTTTAGATTTTTTCTACAAGTTTAAGTAGGACATAAAATTACGTTTTGATGCTGCTGTTTTTCTGGACAGATTCTGTCCCATATTGTTTTATGCTTAGTTTGAACTATTGAGTTGATCCAATTGAGTTTATGAGTAGGCATACAACATTATACATTCTCTGGTCATTCATATGAATTTTAATCCATGGATTATATGCAGCAAAGAAACTTGTTTATTTATCTCTACTAATATCACCCCATAGGAAAGAGATGAGAGAAATTGTGTTTTGAAGTTTTTTTCACAGGGATTGGAGGAGATGCACCATGAGTTATCCAAGGATGGTGAAAACCATAAGCTTGGGGATGTGAACATCCCCACTGAACCAAAACACTCTCGGTTTGCACACGTCTAACTTCTATTTTTCTATCATTGCACTTTATCGCATAAACTTGGAGCGTCTTTTAGTTTGTTTTGCTTTGATTTTTATTTTGTGAGACCACCACACTATCTTTTATATATGAGAATGCTACTGGAAATTTGGGTTGAAATATCTTGCATGCTTTTATTGTATTGGGAAAAGGGATGTCTAAGTTGATTTTTAATGACACATATAGTTGCATGATTCATGAGCCTCTTTATGAGTAATAATTTGCAAATGCTTTATCATGAGCTATCTTTTATTCATGTTTTGATGCTGTATGTTATTTCACTTTGTTTGACATGAATTAGTTAGTTCTATGGACACTCATGCATGCATCTAGATGGTCATCTTTCTCCCTTTTGCTAGCCCAAAAATTTCAACAAGTAAAAACTTGTTTCCAACACCTTCAGCCCAAGTTTTTCCAGTGAGTCCACCATATCTACCTATTAGCTTTATGCTATTCCAAGTATGTTTATCATGTTATTTGTGTTATCTATGCCTCTAAATGAAAATGATGATGTTATTTATTGTAATGGTAAAAGTTGGTTAAAAAGCTCTCGCGAACTTGATGCACACTTTACTTTTATTGCATTTAAAAAGATGAACCATTGTGATTAATATTATGAAGATAGTGGCTTGATAAATGTTTAAGGTTGGGATTTAGCCCATATGTGCTGTCACATGAAAAGCTTTCAACATGTTTCATCATTTGTTTAGTTGATATCATGTACTTTTGTCTATGGATGCCTATCATGACGAAATAAATGTGGAAATAGAGTTAAGTTTAAATGAGTTTGTATAAATGGTTAGAGAGAAACCTGGGCCGCTAATCTAAGCCATGCATCATTCATGGTGGAAATTTACTTACATGCTATTTTGAACCCTCTGTGATACACCCTACAATAAAAAGCTATATCAAGTGGTAAATAAAGAGGGTGTTGAGATTGTTCAATATGTTTATTTGTCTTGTTGTTTTGATATGGGCTTGATCCATATCATGGGACAAGAGGTAGCCCAGTTGAGACTCTTGATGATACCGTTATTACTTACAATGATAGATAACTTAAACTTGCTTTGTTTCCCAAGTTGAGTAATTATGGTGTAGGCACTTATATTCAAGGGGCATGAGACATCTAACCTTTACTTTATCAAGGCCACTACTCATATTCGCTTTCACATTCAACTTTAATCATTCAAGATGCTATGATAGGGGAATGAGAGCTTGACACCAAGTATTACCATTGCAATCAATAACTTAAGTAGAATAGTTTGGAGGATAGATGAAACTTATGCATGCTTTACCTCTACTTATTTATATATCATTTCCAAAGTGTCCACCTTTTATATTCAGATTTTCTACACTCTATGGACCACAAGTATGCAAAAGTAAGAATGTCCATAGTACTATCTTTTATGTTGCACTTTGTGAACTATCATTGATCATCTTTTCATTTGAATACTTGATATCACTTTATAAACTGTTTGCATATTGCTACTTCTTTGAAATAATGAATCATTTGACTTTATGTAGCAGTAGCAATCATCTTTTATATCCATGTTGTGATTATATTGCAAAGTTCATGTTAGTTTTATCACTTTCATACTCGAGGACGAGTATGAGTTAAGCTTGGGGATGTTGATGCATCTAAAATGCATACATGAACTTTGCACTATAATAGTCATATTCCAATCATATTTGCATAATATAAGGGGTATATTACTGTTATTTAATGATTTTTTGTAATTAATAATGATTTCCCCTTTTTATGGAATTAATCCTGCGCAGGCAGAAAACCCCTATTTCTTTCCTTATTTGTTTCAGGACCTTAACGACGTCATAATGAGCTATAAATTTAGGAGGGTCAATATTTTGGAAGGAGAAGATTTAGGAGCGAAAGAAGTCAACGAACGGAGGCCGGAGGACCAAAAGGGAGGGTCCCACGCGGCTATAGTACTAGGCCGCGTGGGCCCATCCAACTTGGCCCTCGTGGCCCCATTTGCATCGATCCTTCGCCCAGAAGCTTCCTCGTGACCTAAAAACGCCTATATAAAGAGCCCCCCGACGTTCTCCGAGGAGAGAGCCGCCACACGAGAGAAACAAGAAACAGAGACCAGGAGGCTGCAGATTGGAGGGGGAAAACTCCGGCGGAGCCCTGCCGGAGAGGTCTCCTTCTTCTCCATCGACATCTCCACCGTCTTCATGATGAAGAGGGAGTAGTCCACCTCTAGACTATGGGTTTGTGGCAGTAGCATATGTATCTCTCTCTCTCTTGAGCTTCACTAATTAGCACCGTATGAGCTGCTGAACATGATTACGGTCACAGTTGTATTACCATTGTGGTGGATCTTTCTATGAGTTAATATATGTTGAGATTGCAATGTTATATTTCAGTTATGAAAGTAGATGCATATTATGTAACCCATTCTTATATCCTTGTTATGATCAAGCATGTTTATGAGAGTGTGTGTGGGGGAACGTGTGCATTAGTTGGAGTAACGGGGGTGGTGAAGTGATAAGCTGACAACTTGAATATCATGATCCATTGGGTGTTTACCTTACTTTGTTACCTCACTAGGGATAAACCAAAATACCATGTTGTAGGGTAGGAGGAGTGACATGCCTCTACCCAAGACTAGATCCATCATGTGTTTATTTTCACTTCATGTCATTAATCTTAAAGCTATACTCTGATGTTATCTTAATTACTAAGGTGCATGATTTAGTTCACATCTTGGTGGAGTATAAGTGAGACTAATAATCAAAAGGTCTCTATGCTAGGACGTGATGCCCATATAATTAGTAACATGTCATTAACCTTGTTTGCAATCTCATATGTTAAATATATGTCTACTCATTTGCCACACTATATTAAAGAGAGAGTGCATGTGTGAAACCATGAACCCCGGTCCATTTTTAATCATAAGAAACACTTTTCCAACCACTTTTAAGCATCTTTTACATTCAGCCATTTTAAAATCAGAAAATACAAAAACACTTTTACTTCTTGCATTCACATATAAAAACCCCAAAAATACCATCCATCATCATTACTATCATCCTTGCATACTTGTTCACCACCATTGCATATTTATTTACTGTTTTGCATTCATTGTCATCTTAATATCGTTCTCACACCTTGTGCTTGACAACTACTTGGTGAGGTTGAGGGCACAAAGCAATCTATTTGTTTGCAGGAAATCTAGAGAAGGACAAGAAGATAAAACCCACACTACTGATTCCCCGAGAGTTCGATATTAAACCCTCGAGTCACCTTCTTGGGGAAAAACTACCACTTCTACATACTCTGCACTTGGAGGCTCAACCTATCCCTAATATATTATCTTCCTTTCAGGGTATCAAGAGTACTTGTTGGCGTTGTTGAGGGAGAAGAACACTCTCATCAATCCCGTCATCACCGTGTCAGCGGGGCCTTTATGAGGAATCGAAAGTTGATTAAGGTACTTTACAAAGTACCGGAGCAAAGCATTAACATTCAATGAATATATGTAATCCTCAAGTAAAAACCATCCCCTCCGGTTATCCCATAAGCTGTCACTTTGGGGCCTCGGGTTCCGGACATTAACAGGTGCAAACAATTTGTAGATACGATCCAAAACAACATTTATCATAATATGTTCAGATCTGAAAACATGGCACACAGGCCCTAAGTGTCAAGCATTAAGCACACCAAGTTGCAACAACGATAAATAAGCACTCTCACGAATACTAGGCATCATGCCCTAACGATCCGGCATCTTATTACATGAACAATCTCATCCAATCCCTAACATCCCCTCAGCCTACAGCGGGGAATTACTCACACATGGATGGGGGAAACATGGACGGTCGATGGAGAGGCGGTGGTGATGGCGATGGCGACGATCTCCCCTTCAATCCCCGTCCCGGCAGGGTGACGGAACAGGAACTTCTGGTCCCCGAATTAGGTTTCGAGGAGGCGGCGGCGCTCTGTATATTTTCTGGAAAAACGATCGGGGCTTCTGGCGTTTTTAGGTCGAACGAAGTAAATAGGTGAAAGGGGCGTCACCAGCCGAGCCACCACCTGGCCAGGTGGGACCCAGGCGCGGCCATCACTGGGCCGCGGGCAGGTGGCTTCTGGGGGCTTTGGCTGGCCCCCGCAGCCCCCCTTCTGGCTCCATGGATCTTCTGCAAAAATATAATTTCTGGAATTTTTCCAGATTTTTCCGAGAACTTTGATTTCTGCACAAAAATAAGACACAAGGCAATTCTGCTGAAAACAACGTCAGTCCTTGTTAGTTCCATTCAAATCATGCAAATTAGAGGAAAAACAACAGCAAAAGTGTTTGGAAAAGTAGATATGTTTTGGACGTATCAGGGTTGAAAGGGAGCAATCTAGCTGAAACAACTCGAAACAAAAACACGACGGAAACACAGGATACGGTACTCTAAAAATTTGGGGTATAGGGCGGGTTCCACCCGCGGCCTGGAAGGCAGCCGCGGCCAGGGGTCGCCCCTATCTCCTGGGCTCCATTTCGTCTCCTAATTTTTCATATTTCCAAAAATCGACATTGTATTTTTTCTGGAATTTTCCGAGGTACGTTACTTACCGATATTGTTACCTATTGTTTTTCTGATTCTGGAGTCTTCCGGTATTTGTTTTCAATAAATTCTTACGGAGTGACCACTGGATATCAACATCTTTCTCTAAAGGATTGCCGAAAATATAATGCTTGAGTCGTTGACCATTCACCACTTGAGGTTTGTCTCCATCGAGGGTGTTAATTTTAATAGCACCAGAGCGATAAACTTCCTCAACAATGAATGGTCCTTCTTATTAAGAGAGTAATTTTCCTGCAAAAAATCTGAGACGCGACCTATTCAACAATACTTTACCACCAACATTAACTCTCTTTTTAAGATTCTCTTATCATGACATTTCTTTACCTTCTCCTTGAACAACCTGGCATTTTCATAAGCTTCGCTTCTCTACTCATCCAAAGAACAAAATTTAAGCAATCTTTTCTCACCAGCAAGAATAGGATCAGAATTAAGTTGTCAAACAGCCCAATAAGCTTTCTATTCTAACTTAAGAGGCAAATGACATGCCTTCCCACAAACCATTTTATAGGGAGACATGCCCATAGGATTTTTATAAGCAGTTCTATAGGCCCACAAAGCATCATTAAGTTTTTTAGACCAATTCTTCCTAGACTTGTTGACAATCTGTTGTAAAATTAATTTAATCTCTCTATTAGTTAACTAAACTTGCCCACTAGTTTGAGGATGATAAGGTGAAGAAACTCTATGATTAACATCATATTTAACTAGAACTTTCCTAAAAGCACCATGAATAGAATGAGAACCTCCATCTATCATAAGATATCTAGGCACTCCAAACCTAGGGAAGATAATTTCTTTAAGAATTTTGAGAGAAGTCTTATGAACAGCACTTTTAGTCGGTATGGCTTCTACCCATTTAGTAACATAATCGACAGCAACAAGGATATGAGTATTACCATGCGAAGTAGGAAATGGACCCATGAAGTCAACTCCCCAACAATCAAAAGGTTCAATAACAAGAGAGTAATTCATAGGCATTTCATTACGTCTACTAATATTACCAACCCTTTGACATTCATCACAAGACGAAACAAACCTTTTATCATCCTTGAATAAAGTAGGCCAATAAAAACCGGATTGTAGAACCTTGTGGGCGGTTCTTTCTCCTGCGTGGTGTCCACCATAGCCACTATTGTGACATTTTCTCAATATTTCATCTTGTTCATGCTCAGGAACACATCTCCTCATAATTCCATCAACTCCCTCCTTGTATAAATGTGGGTCATCCCAAAAGTAGTGTCTCAATTCATAAAAGAATTTCTTCCTTTGTTGATGAGTAAAACTTGGAGGCAAAAATTTGGAGACAATAAAATTAGCATAATCAACAAACCAAGGACTATTATGAGAGCTTACCTTAACAACGGCGAGTTGTTCATCAGGGAAACTATCATTTACAGGAGTAGGATCATGAGAAATATTTTCCATTCTAGATAAATTATCAGCCACAAGATTATCTGCACCTTTCCTATCAACAATATGTAAATCAAACTCTTGCAACAGAAGCACCCATCTAATAAGCCTAGGCTTAGCATCTTTCTTTTCCATAAGGTACTTAATAGCAGCATGATCAGTATGAATAGTTACTTTTGAATACACAATGTATTGTCTAAATTTATCACAAGCAAAAACGACAACAAAAATTTCTTTTTCAGTGGTAGCATAATTCTTTTGTGGACTATCCAAAGGTTTGCTAGCATAATGAATAACATTCAGTTTCTTGTCAACTCTTTGACCAAGAACAGCTCCAACAGCATAATCACTAGCATCACACATAATTTCAAAAGGTAAATTCCAATCAGGTGGTTGAACAATAGGAGCAGAAATTAAAGCTTTTTTAAGTACCTCAAAGGCTTCCTTACAATTTTCATAAAAAACGAATGGAACGTCTTTTTGAAGAAGATTAGTAAGAGGTCTTGACGTCTTAGAGAAGTCTTTAATAAATCTCCTATAGAAACCACCATGACCAATAAAACTACATATACCTTTAATATCCCTTGGATAGGGCATTTTCTCAATTGCTTCAATTTTAGCTCTATCAACTTTGATTCCCTAGTCAGAAATTTTATGCCCAAGAACGATGCCTTCATTCACCATAAAGTGACATTTCTCCCAATTAAGAACAAGATTTGTCTCTTCACAGCTCTGCAAAACTTTGTTAAGATTATGGAGACAATTGTCAAAAGAAGTTCCATAGATAGAAAAATCGTCCATGAATACTTCCACAATTTCCTCACAAAAGCCATGAAAAATAGCAGACATGCATCTTTAAAAATCAGCGGGAGCATTACATAAACCAAAAGGCATACGTCTATAAGCATAAGTTCCATAAGGACACATGAAAGTGGTTTTCTCTTGATCTTCAAATTTAACAGCAATTTGAGAGAAACTAGAATAACCATCAAGGAAACACAAGTGAGTGTTTTTAGATAACCTTTCATGCATTTGATCAATAAAAGGCATTGGATAGTGATCTTTTCTAGTAGCCTTATTTAGCTTCCTATAGTCAATGCACATTCTATATCCTACTACAGTTCTTTGAGGAATGAGATCATTATTATCATTAGCAACAACAGTCATACCTCCCTTTTTAGGAACACAATGCACAGGACTAACCCATATACTATCGGCAATAGGATAGCCCGCTTCAAGAAGCTTGAATATCTCATTTCTTACCACATCCTTCATCTTTGGATTTAATCTTCGTTGATGATCAACAACGGGCTTTGCATCATGCTCAAGATTAATAGTATGTTGGCATATGGATGGAGAAATCCCTTGAAGATCATCCAAAGTATAACCAATTGCAGCTCGATGTTTCCTAAGAACTTCCAATAGTCGCTCTTCTTCTTTCCCTGAAAGGTTAGAATTGATAATAACAGGATATATTTTCTTTTTTATCTAAATATGCATATTTCAGAGTGTCGGGAAAATTTTTAAGATCAAACACAGGATCTCCCTTAGGAGGTGTGGGCGTCCCCAGCGACTCCACCGGCAAATTGTGCTTTAGAATAGCTGGTTGTCTAAAGAAGACTTCATCAATTTCTTCCCTTTCCTGCATAAACATGTCATTCTCGTGCTCCTCTATAAATTGCTGCAAATGATCGTCAGGTGGTACAACAATAGAAGCAATCGTTTCTATTATAAGATCCTCATTAGGTAACTCTTTCTCATAACGATGTCTATCAAACTTGGAAAAATTAAACTCATAAGGCTCTCCAGCAAATTGTACTGAATTTTTTCTTTCTTAAAATCTATAACAGCACTACATGTAATTAAGAAAGGTCTACCAAATATAATAGGACAAAATTTATCCTTAACCGAGCCTAAAACAAGGAAATCAGTGGGATATTTTACCTTACCACATAAGACTTCAACATCTCTGACAATTCCCACTGGATAATGGGAATCTCTATTAGCCAGTTTAATTTGCAAGTCAATATCTTCAAGCTCACACGACGCAATTTCGCGCATTACTTCTTGATAAAGTGAATAAGGACTAGCACTTGCACTTACACCCATATCGCAGAATCCATAATAGCAATGATCACCTATTTTAACAGAAATGATAGGAGTACCGACAATTTTCGCACTCCTTTCCTGTCTAACAATGTCAGTAGTAGCTTCACACAAATATACAGAACCCCCGTCAACATTTTCAGTGACAAGGTTTTTAACCAAAGCTACTGCACAAGCAATTTCAATTTGTTCATCAGGTTCTAAAGCTTTTCTTTCATAACCACGCTAGCAACAATAGAATGTTCTTAAATTCTTACAGGGAACGGTGGTTTTTCAAAGTAAACAACAGGTAGAACAGATTCAACGGTATGAACTTGTATCTCATTTTTAGCAAGCATGTCTTTTTTACAAACATCTTTAAAAGGGTAGTGATACATACTCCACTTTTTCTTTTGTAATATTAATATGAGTTGCAAAGGACTTACAAACTCAACAACAATTTGAGAATCAAGCCCAAACTTAGCACTAAGCATATAAAAACTTTCAGTTTCCACAAAAGATTTAATACAATCATACTCATAGTTTATACGTGTTCCTTTACCTTTGTCGATCTCCCAATCCCCGGCATTACGATAGATCCTTTCAATAAGATCCCATTTAGCATTCACCTTTTTGCTTGTAGAAGACCCAAGAGAGGCATCAAGCATATCTTTATCATAACGTGATAAACTTGCATAAAAATTATTAACAATAATTTCATTAGAGAGCTCATGATTGGGGCATTTGAGCATTAAAGATTTAATCTCCCCCAAGCTTGAGCGATGCTCTCTCCATCACGTGGCCAACCATTATAGATATAATTTCTATCTTGATGTATTTCATGAAGAGAATAAAATTTGGAGTAGAAGAGAGACATAAGCCCTTTCCAATCCATCAAATGAGAATTATCCAGAAGCCTATACCAATCCAATGCTTTCTCCTTCAGTAATAATGAAAATAATTTCCTCATGATTACCTCTCTTGGTACACCTGCAATCTTGAATAGCTTACACTGTTCTTTAATATAAAGCAAGTGATAACCAGGATGGATAGTTCCATCTCCTGCATAACGATTACTCATAACACGATCAATTATTCCCATAGGAATTTTAAAAGGAATGATTTCAGTAGGTGGAGGACCCTTATCCACCATGGGAATGGTGGGAGGGTCACTCTCAAACAACATATTTAGTGAAGAGCGCTCCATAATGAAGCAAAGTAACAAACAAAAATAAAAACATCACTTATAAGAAAAGTTTTCCTTACCAATTCCACTTACCAATAGCGCTACACTCCCCGGCAATGGCGCCGGAAATGAGTCTTGATGACACACAAGTATTGGGGATCTATCGTAGTCCTTTCGATAAGTAAGAGTGTCGAACCCAACGAGGAGCACAAGGTGTTGACAAGTGGATTCCAGCAAGGTTTCACTGCAAGTACTAAAAGGAAAATATTTATGGCTTTTTGTTATAACAAGCAAGTAAAGAACAAGTAAATAAAATATTGCAACTATTGTTGCAGCAAGTGGCCCAATCCTTTTTAGCACAAAGGATAAGTCGGTGGTGTTACTTATGATGATTAAAACGTTCCTGAGGACACATGGGAATTTCTGCCGAGCTACTTTCATTGCAAGCCGTTGATTAATCTTCAATATTTTGATAAGTGTTGTGTGGGTGAACCTATGCTAATGCACCGCCCTTGCATGGACAAATGCATACTTGTGATTAAACCTCTTGCAAGATTCCGTAACTACAAGAAAGTAATTAAGATAACAACCTAACCACAACTTTAAACTCCGAGATCCTACACTCCCTAGTGCACTGGCTTGCGAATTGGGGTTCAGGTTTCTGTCACTCCGGCAACCCTACCATACGCAAACAAAATACACCATGCATTCCCCTAGGCCCTAAAAAGGTGAAGTATCATGTAGTCGACGTTCACACGATACCACTAGAGGAAATAACACCACAACATGGATCATTAAATAATTAAATATTACTCAACATTATGCAACTACTAGCAACTAGGCTTTCCCCATGTCCTCAAGAATAAGGATGGCAATTTTTCCCATGGGTACGGGTACCCGCAGGTACCATACCCGTATGGGGAGGGTATGGGCACATTTTTATACCCATGGGTAGTATCCATACCCTACCCGCCAAGTCGTGGGTAGGTTATGGGTAGTATCCATACCCTACCCGTTTATACTGACATATGGACACTACTCGGTTGACTTACTAGATATGACCATGGGATTGTGATTCCAAAGTTAGATAATTTTCATGTATTCATCTACCTGTTACTGAGTTGAGATGATTGATTTTTTTTTGTCAAATGGGCTACCAACGAATGTAAAACTTGAACAATCTGTGCACTATTTGATCTACCCAACGGGTACCCAATGGGTACAGGTACCCGTCGGGTATGGGTATGGGTATACTTTCATCCCCGCGGGTAAGGGTATGGGTACAATTTTGTACCCATAGACTATATGGGTATGGGTGTGGTATTGTTCTACCCTGCCCATACCGTACCCATTGTCATCCTTACTCAAGAACCAAGCGAACTACTCACAAGACATCATATGGATCATGATCAGAGGTGATATGAATATGGGTAATAATCTGATCGTAATGATAATTCACCGATAAAACTCACAAGCATCAACTACAAATGGTAATCAACACCCGAGAAGTGATCCCAATGAACTAACAAGTCACAACTTTAAAAGCTACAACGAGATGAGATGGGGTGATGATGGTGATGAAGGTGCTGGTTATGGAAATGAGGTTGATGACGATCCCGATGATGCCCGACATGATGGCGATGACGGCAATCCCCCCCTCCCCCGGGAGGGAATTTTCCCGTCAGATTTCTCCCTGCGGGAGACCTTCTTCTTTCTGTCTGGTTTCAACCTCGCAGAGGCGGCAGAAAAACTATTCGTGGATGGCCCGGACGTTTTTAGGTCAAAGGGAAGTAATGCGCCGAAGGGGTGCCGGAGGGGGCCACAGGGGCCAGGGGCGGGTCCCAGCCGCAACCCTAGGTGGACCCGCGGCCAGGGGTCGCCCCTGCCCCTGGTGGCTCGCCTCCGCGCCTCCTTTTGGCTCCGTGACTTATTTCCCAAAATATTATCTTCCATATTTTTCTGGAATTTTCTGAGCTTCGTAGGTCAGGTGTCTTAACAGGTACTTTTCCAGCTGTTTCCGGACTCCGGCCGATGAATTCCCCACAATGCAAAACTTGAAAAATAAGATAAAATAACATAAGTAATGTATCAAAATATAAAATATATCACTGAATAAAGATAAATTATGATGTAAAAAAGTGATGCAAAATGGACATATCAGGCCCGAAGTGCGCAATGGCCCACCAGGTCGCCATGTGGCGAAGGTTTTGTTTCATCAGTTAAGGCGAGCGTGGAGACGGCATGGGCGGTTCGCCTCCAATCTCTATATAAGAAGGGGAGTCCCGCCGCGGTCATTCCCTGCTCAGATCTTCCGTCCCTTCTCCATGGCTCGTTGCCCTCGGAGAGTCACGCTCAGCGCGTCCCCTCAGGCAAGGTCTTCTGGCGTGGCGGCGAGAGGGGCCTTGCCTGGTTGGAACGAAGTCAGGGGCCGCCACCGTAGCGTCAGGGTGGCGGTTTCTTTGGCGGGTGAAGGATCTCCTCCTCCGGCGTGACGGGGGCGTGGTAGAGGTCGCAACCGCGGCCGCGGTCGTGGTCGCGGCGGGCGGAATGGGGCGCAGCCAGCGGAGGCTCAACCGGTGGTTCCTCCGCCGCCACCCACGCCACCGCAGCAGGGCGCGTACGCAGATCTTCATGGCTTCGAGTTCGCCGTCTGCTTCCGGACACGCAGCATGGCGCTCGGTTGCACATGTCGGAGAAGTTCCCTCATGCCTTCCGGGGACGCAGGTCCAGCCACCTGGAGATGCTCATGGAGGGCAGTGCTGCCTCTTGGATGGTGCCAGTCTTCTTTGACGGCGCCGACCACATGACCCTCGGAGAAGCCTGGCGCGACTTCGCCAAGGCCCGCGGGGTGCGGCCCGACTATCTGCTCGTCTTCGAGTTCCTTGGTGACGGGGTCCTTGTCGGGAAGATGTTCGACTCCAACCTATGCAGGAAGGAGGTCGACACCAACTCCAGCAACTCAGACGGCTCGCTGCTGTCTGGGTTCAGCGACGGCGAGGATTCCGACTAGCGGGTTCCTCCCCTTCTTCAGTAAGGGCCCTCCGGTCTTTTCATGCGCCCTATGTATCAACATCTTTTGTTCCTGTAATTAAGTTCAAGTCCGTCTTTTGGCCACCGCCCGTAACTTCCAAAATTTCAGATAAAGCAACATGCATTCCCCCCATTTTCAATATGCAGCAGAGCGGAAAACACGATTCAAAAATCGCACGCAAGTACGGCTTCCGGTTCTCGGGCATGGCCCGAATCATCCTCAGCCTCTAAGTCATAGCGGAGCCAAGAAACAAGATCCGAAAGATCAAGGCAAAAAGGAAGAGATACGGTTGCAAAAGGCAAAGGGTGAATAAAGAAATGGAGATTTTCTTTACACACAAAGGTTTTGTGGGGGGGGGGGGGGAACCCACCAGGGTATAGAGGTTTACTCACGGGGCCATCCTGGACACGCTTTCATATAAAGGTTTTGTGGGGGGAAAACCCCCCAGGGTATAGCGGTTTACACACGGGGCCATCCCGGACACGCTTGCTCATTTGCTTGTGCGATTACGGAACCGGTCCTGTGGCAGGCACTCTAGCAATTTACAAATGGGGCTATCCGGACACGCTTGCGGCCTGAATGGTGCGATTTTGGCACCTTATGACACGGGGCGGTCCCGTTCCTGCGGGCGCCTTACGGGTAGTACTTCTGGAGGTGCTACCTGCAAAGGCGCTCGATGTTCCACAAGTTCTTCACCGGTACTCCCTCCTCTGTCTCCAAGCGGGCCACGCCCAGTTTGAGGACGTGTGCCACCCGATAAGGGCCTTCCCATAGAGAGGAGAACATGTTCATCCCTTTGGTCTTCTGTTTGCGTCGAAGCACCCAGTCCTCTTCCTACAGTTCCCGAGGAAGAATCCGTCGGCTGTGATAGTGCCGAAGTCCCTGCTAATACTGCGTATGTCGCACTGCTGTCCGACAACGAGGTTCTTCCAGAAAGCAGATATCATCAATTCTTGCCTCATGCTGAGCTGACTCGTCGTAGATGTGGGTCCGTGGAGAGCGTACTTGAGTTTGGTCGGGAGCACCGCTTCTGCTCCGTATACCTGGTTGAAAGGTGTTTCCCCGGTGGCTCGGTTTGGTGTGGTGCGTAACGACCATAACACAGGAAGTACATGCTCAATCCAATTAACTCCAGCACGCTTCAGCTTATCGAAAGTCATTGTCTTGAGTCCTCTTAGTATTTCCTCGTTGGCACGCTCCGCCTGTCCGTTACTCCGCGGATGCGCAACAGATGAATAGCATATCATAGTCCCCATTTGCTCACAATAGGCCCGAAATGATCCACTGGTGAACAATGATCCATGGTCTGTGATGATGCGATTCGGGACTCCGAAGTGGCACATAATTCCTCGGATAAACTTGATTGCGGCCTGTGCTCGGAGTGGTTCCACTTTGATTGCTACTGATGAAGAGTTGGGTGGTGCCCGAAGCGAAGGCGGAGATGTAGCAAGCAGCAGTTTTCTCTCGATATCGAACTGAGGTTTATCGAACCAGTAGGATCTTGAAATCAACAACGAGGTGAACGTCAACATGTCACGCGTTCCGTTGACGAACTTGGACCTGCACACACTCAACCGAAATACTTTGCCCCCACGGCGGAAAGGTTGTCAATCTTTCCAGTCTCGTAGAAAACAAAGCGGTTAATTGTATGGTGAAATAGATGAAATATGAAAAGTGACCAGAGGAGTAATGATGGTGAAAAGTGTTGAATAAAAGTTGCAATCAATGTAAAAAGATGGACCGGGGGCCATGGGTTCACTACTGGAGTCTCTCAAGTAAATAGAACATTCATATGATGGGTAAACAAATTATAGCTGGGCAATTGACAAGATTATAACACAAACTTAATCTTGCCATGACAAAGAGAACATGATAATATTTAAGTAGGCATCACGACAATGAACAAAGACCATTGAGTCCAACTGCATCTTTGTCTAAAAAGTCCACCGTGGGATCGCTATCCAGCCTGTCACCCATCGGTATTAAGTTGCAAGAAACAAACATTTGCATTAAGTAAAGCGCATGAAGTAAGCAATATTAAATATCAAAATAGACTTTAACACCGCTGTTTTACCCTTAGTAGCAACAGCACACCCTCGCCCTTAGACGTTTCTGTCACTCGTGCCCAGGAACAAAAGGGGGCATGAACCCACTATCTAGTATAAATACTCTCTCTTGGAGATACACACAATCACTTGGCCAAAGTAACTACGCACATTGGAGAGCATGCAAGAACATAAATCAACATATAAGAATCATGCACAATCTGATCATAACTTTATAATCCATCGGATCCCAGCAAACACATCACATAGCATTACAATAATCGATCTTGATCATGTTAGGCAGCTCACAAGATCATAAGACATGAAGCACAAGAGAGAGAGACTACCATCTAACTACTGCCATGGACCCAAGGTCCAAGGCGGGACTACTCACAAATCATCCCGGGGGAAGGCATGGCGATGAAGAGCCCTCCGGGATCGATCTCCCCTCCGGCAGGGTGCCGGGATTTGCTTCAGAATCACCCCCGAATTAGGGTTTGAGGTGACGGCGCCTCGGGATGACTTTTCTGGAAAATAATGGCCGCCCCGACGTTTTTAGGTTAATTGGGATTTTATAGGCATCGGAGGGGGCCGAGGCGGTGCCCAGAGGGCAGGGGCGGGCCCCACCCACGGGTCCAGGGGGCGCCTGTGCCCTGTGGGTGGCCCCTCAGGCTCCCCTTTGGTCTTCGGGTGTCTTATTTCGCATAAAAATCTCCGTAAATTTTCGTCCAATTCCGAGAATATTTCCAGAAGTGATTTTCTGAAATACAAAAACAGCAAAAACAGGGAACTGGCACTGGGCATCTTGTCAATAGGTTAGTCCAACGAAAATGCATAAAAATGATGTGATATGATAATAGAAACATGTGACAACATCACAAAATTAGCATGGATCACTCAAAAATTATAGATACGTTTGACACGTATCAGCATCCCCAAGCTTAACTCCTACTCGTCCTCGAGTAGGTAAGTGATAACAAAATAATTTTTGATGAGACATGCAACCAACATAATCTTGATAAAGATAGTAATGCAAAGCACATGATGTGAATAAGGTGATCCAAAACAATTGTCTATAGTTGACATTAAGCAAACAATGATTAACAAACGCTAGCTAACAAATGCTAAAAACTTTTCATGAATAAGTGCGTTGGAGACATGGAACCATACATAAGGTTTAGAAAGAAGAATTGCAAATTATGTCTCCAATGCAAAGTATCAATCATTCTTCAAAGCATCTAATTAGTCATTCATGAAATAGCCAAGCTCAAGTCAAGTGACCTAATCCATCTACTTCACAAATCAACTGGAGAAGGTAACCACAAGACAGAAGGAAGTCCCGTAGTTGACACTGTATGAGGAGTAGTGATTGCCATGCAACGGATGCACATAGAGCTGTAAGTATATGAAAGCTCTCCAATGGAACTAGTGGGGGTGCATCCAACTTGCTTGCTCATGAAGACCTAGAGCTCACTTGAGGAGGCTCATCCTTGGAATATACAAGCCAAGTTCTATAACGTTAGTTCCCCACTTAGTTATACTACTAAAACAACATGAGAATTCTCTACAATGGAGTGTAGGTTCTACTAGCACAAGTGTGGTAAAAAGGATAGTAGTGTTGCTCCCTCTCTCTTTTTCTATTTTTTTGGATTTTGGGTGGCCTCCTTGGCTCTTTTAAATGCTCTCTCATTTGGCCTCCTTTGGGCTCTTTTATTCTTCTTTTTTTATACCTCACTGTAGGAGCAACACTCTATATTACAATTGAATCATCACACTTTTTGGTACTCGTAACTCATAAGAATAATACATGATGTAAAAAAGGAGATATGCATGATCGAGCGTAGTGTGGAAAAATGTAGAACATGTGGCAAGCCACGCAGCACACTAACTCAATGATCAAGCAAACTATATGGTAATGAAGAACGACATCAAGTCATGTAATGTAATAATGGATGTTGCATTGGCAATGTATCTCGGAACGGCTATGGAAATGCCGTGATAGGTAGGTATGGTGGCTGTTTTGAGGGAGATAGTTGGCTTATGTGTAGGAGAACAGGATGAAGTTCTCCCACGGAGTTGGATGTACTCGCGAAGTATGCACCAATCTCAATGTGAGAGAGGGCATTGCGCAGCACCGAAGAGGCTAGCAAAATATGGAAGTGGAAGTGCCAAAAAACTAAAACTCACAATGCATTTTGTATATTGCAAACAACTAGCAGTTTCAATGTTCCACAAATGGTTAGAGGCACCCCGAGAGGGATCGTGGTGGAGACACAAGTGCCCCGTTGGCTTCCCCGACCGTTGCAGTAACTACCCACTAGGAACTTATTTTCAACTGAGGAGAATTCATGATACATTAGCATTGTTGACTTAGGTTGTTTAGTTCAGAAAAGTATGACTCCACGCTTTACTAACACATCTCCACTAATCAGATCTAACACCATTAACCAACACATTTTAACCATTAGTTATTTTAATGTCTCAAAACAATTGAAAAGTATCAAATTATCCACATAGTGATCTACAAGACTATGCAGGTTTTTTCTACTTCATACCACTACCACATGCATAACATTTTACCGATCTAACACATTAACCAAGCAACCAAAACAACTATCTAACAAATATAAGTGAAGAACAAGAGAGTTTAACATCAACCACTAGCAGCTCTAAATAAGATAAAAGTTAAAAGCGAGAGCTTACTAGCAAACAGACAGTAGCTAAGAATACTCAACAAAATATAAGCGAAGCACAGGAGTATTCAGATGAAAAAGCGGAGCGTGTCTCTCTCCCACACAAATAAAGCAAGGATGAAACAAGCATACAACCAGCAAAATAACAAACAAAACTGAAAGTAAAAAGACGCTCCAAGTATAGCACATAATATGTAAAGTGATAAAAACATAGTTCAACGAAGACGACCTCATGATAGTCGATTAAAAAGAGGGGATGCCTTGGGCATCCCCAAGCTTTGACGCTTGATGTTTCTTGATATTCAGAGGGGGTGCCATGGGGGCATCCCCAATCTTGAGCTCTGATCCATTTTCAATTTCTTCATCATCCTCTCCTTTGGAACTTAAAAACTCCCTTCACACAAAACTTCTCATAAACTGATTAGAGGGTTAGTGCTCATAAATTAAAATACACATGTGTTCAACTCAAGACAAATTGCAAAACAAATTTATTAGGCATTAGCTACTGTTCACTAAGCCTCAATGTGGCACTCCACCTCTAGAGTATCACATTTGACGACAGTAAAGAGACGAATACAAAATAAAAGCAGAATCTGTCAAAATCTGAACAGTCTGTAAAAATTCGAATTTTTCGAGGCACTTCTGTAGCTCAAATCAGAAAACTCAAAACTAACGAAAGATAGATAAAAGTATCAGAATTGCTGTCTAAAAATGTCAGAAAAATATAAAATTCAGAGATTTTTTTGGATTTTCGAACAGTGAAGGACAGAAATCTGTTTCTGGACAGCAAAACAACACCTCGCACTTTCAATGCATTAGAGGCTAAACTTGGCACAAAAACCAAAAGAAAAAGATACAATGAAGTTGCTACAGAGGAAAAAACTTAAAGACTCAAGAAAAGTAAAAAGCAAACTGAAAGTAAAAGATGGGTTGCCTCCCAACAAGCGCTTTTCTTTAACGTCTTTTAGCTAGGCGCAATGCCAAATATCAAGTTTTTTCGGAGGCCTTTGCAACATCAAGAGCATAGCTTGACCTTATGATTGATTCAAAAGGAAGCTTTTTTCTCTTTCTAGGGAAGTGCTCCATCCCTCTTCTGAGGGGGAACTGAAATCTTATATTTCCCTCTTTCATATCAATTGACAAGATTATAACACAAACTTAATCTAGCTATGACAAAGAGAATGTGATAATATTTAAGTAGGCATCACGACAATGAACAAAGACCGTTGAGTCCAACTGTATCTTTGTCTAAAAAGTCCACTGTGGGATCGCTATCCAGCCTGTCACCCATCGGTATTAAGTTGCAAGCAATAGACATTTGCATTAAGTAAAGCGCATGAAGTAAGCAATATTAAATATCAAAATAGACTTTAACACCACTGTTTTACCCTTAGTAGCAACAGCACACCCTCGCCCTTAGACGTTTCTGTCACTCGTGCCCAGGAACAAAAAGGGGGCATGAACCCACTATCTAGCATAAATACTCTCTCTTGGAGATACACACAATCACTTGGCCAAAGTAACTACGCACATCGGAGAGCATGCAAGAACATAAATCAACATATAAGAATCATGCACAATCTAATCATAACTTTATAATCCATCGGATCCAAGCAAACACATCACATAGCATTACAATAATCGATCTTGATCATGTTAGGCAGCTTACAAGATCATAAGACATGAAGCACAAGAGAGAGACTACCATCTAACTACTGCCATGGATTCAAGGTCCAAGGTGGTACTACTCACAAATCATCCCGGAGGAAGGCATGGCGATGAAGAGCCCTCCGGGATCGATCTCCCTTCCGGCAAGGTGCCGGGATTTGCTTCAGAATCACCCCCGAATTAGGGTTTGAGGTGACGACGCCTCGGGATGACTTTTCTGGAAAATAATGGCCGCCCCGATGTTTTTAGGTTAATTGGGATTTTATAGGCGTCGGAGGGGGCCGAGGCGGTGCCCAGAGGGCAGGGGTGGGCCCCACCCGCGGGTCTAGGGGGCCGCGGCAGGGGGGCGCCTGTGCCCTGTGGGTGGCCCCTCAGGCTCCCCTTTGGTCTTCGGGTGTCTTATTTCGCATAAAAAATCTTCGTAAATTTTCGTCCATTTTTT
Source organism: Puccinellia tenuiflora (assembly GCA_012064385.1). Classification (NCBI taxonomy): domain Eukaryota; kingdom Viridiplantae; phylum Streptophyta; class Magnoliopsida; order Poales; family Poaceae; genus Puccinellia; species Puccinellia tenuiflora. The sequence continues at coordinate 1,511,063 of QRDG01000062.1, read as the reverse complement.
AGAATATTTCCAGAAGTGATTTTCTGAAATACAAAAACAGCAAAAACAGGGAACTAGCACTAGGCATCTTGTCAATAGGTTAGACCAACGAAAATGCATAAAAATGATGTGATATGATAATAGAAACATGTGACAACATCACAAAATTAGCATGGATCACTCAAAAATTATAGATACGTTTGACACGTATCACACTTCCATCCATTTCGTGAATTTGTTGACGGCGACGATTAAGTACTGGTATCCTCCCACTGCCCGAGGGAAATTGCCCACCACATCGAGCCCCCGGACCGCGAACGGCCATGACGAGGGGATGACTTGTAGGGCCGGAGCTGGCTGGTGAACGTTCTTGGCATGAAACTGGCAAGCTTCACAGGTCTTCACCAGGTGCTCTGCGTCGGCCACGCCTGGTGGCCTGTAGAAGCCTTGTCGCATAGCTTTCCCCGCTAGCGCCCTTGAAGCAACATGGTGGGAGCACAATCCCTCGTGGATGTCTGCTAACAGTTCCAAACCCTCCTCTTGGGATATGCACCGGAGCAGGACTCCGTTCTCCCAGCGGCGATACAGCTCCCTGTTGACCAGGGTGTACATCTTAGCTCTCCTGGCAATGCATTCCACATTCTGGTCATCATTCGGGAGGTCTTGATGGTGTATATACTTCCAAATTCCTTCTACCCACGCCAGCCTCGCGGGTTCTGCTGCAAGTACCGAGCGACCCCCGGGAATCCTTTCCTTCCCGGGCACGCCAGTACCATCTGCTCCCTTCCCGGGCGAATACTGAGCAACTGTTGGAGGCTCGATGGAGGGGCGGGTAAGCCTTTCCACGAAGGTCCCGGGTGAAACAGGTTCGCGACGGGCGGCTATCTTAGATAGCTCGTCTGCAGCGAAATTCTTCCTCCGGGGAATGTGCTCCATCTGGAGTCCTGAATTGGAGCTCCATCTTACGAACTTCTTCCACATAAGCCCACATGCGGAGGCTGTCGTATTCCTTGCACACCTGATTGATGACTAGCTGTGAGTCGCCTCTCACAATCAATCGCTGGATCCCAAGGCCTGCCGCAGCCCGCAAACCAGCCAATAACCCTTCGTATTCTGCAACATTGTTGGAGGCTATACCTCTCTCGAAAAATCCATCTGTACAACATACTTGAGCTGCTCCCCAGTGGGGGCTTCGATAACCACCCTGGCTCCAGCGCCTTCATATGAAAAAGCTCCATCAAAGTACATAATCCACCAGTGCGGGTCCTCCGTCCCGGGCAATGGGGACAATGACTCCGGCTCTTCTATAAGAGTGGGGGTCCATTCTATCAAATCAGCAAGGAAGTTTGCCAGGGCCTTGCCCTTGATGGCTTTGTCATTGTCGAAGCGTATGTCAAAATGGGACAGTTCCACCGTCCACTCCGCTACCTGACTCGGAGGATGGGTGTTCGAAAGCACACGCTAGAGTGGGTACGAAGTGCGTACGCTGATGGGGTGTGCTTTGAAGTAATGTCGTAATTTCCTCCCAGCCAAGACGGCCCCCAAGAGGATCTTTTGGATCTCAGGGTACCGTTCCCTTGCGTCACATAGCATGAAGCTGACGTAATACACTGAAAACTGTACCGTGTGGGGCTTCTTGGTCGTATTGGCGGCGACTTTCTTGGGCTTCGCCCGCTCTTTCTCTCGTTCGGCTACCAGCACACCACTTATCGTTTGGTTGGTGGCGGCTATGTGAAAGGATCGATGAGGTTAACTAGAGGGGGGGTGAATAGGTTAACTACAAATTTTACTTCTTTTTCGTTTTAAATCGGTATTGCTCAAATATAAGTTCTCTAGATTATGCAACTAGATGAACAACCCTATATGTTAAGCAATAGACTACTAGCACAAGATATATATATGAATAAGCTAGTAGCAACAAGTAAAGGAAAGTTGAGGAATAACCAACAAGATGACGCGGAGATTTATCCCGAAGTTCACTTCCCAATGGAAGCTAATCTCCGTTGGAGCGGCGCGATGTTCACCAAAGTGAAACACCGAGTAGCCTTGATATGGCACACCGTATCTCCGAAGTGTCTTACCACCGATGTGGCGAGGCACTTGTCACTATGTTGTCGTTGAGGTTGACAACTAGAACCTTTACAAGGATGAAGCACACTCCACAAGTTGGAGGGTCTTCACCAAATGCACCGAGCCGCTAAGACTCGATGCCCAAGGCCGGGGCACACACCACAACTCAATTGGTGGCTCCCGACAATGCCTTCTTAGCTCCCAAAGCTCCGAAGGACAACAAGCTCTTAGGGTTCCAATGAACACCAAGAGTAACAAGCCCCCTCTCACAAATCAAGGGGGAAAACGAATCGGTTTGGTAGAGATTGTAGATCAAGAGGTTCTCTCCCAACTCACCAAGTATCAAAGAGATTGATTGGCTAGTAAGAGAGATCTATGTGGATTGAGGTGGTCTAAAATGGTAGAGCTTCAACTTCTTGCTTTTTGATAGACAAGTGACCAAGGAGGAAGAAGCAACATATTTATACTTGAAGAAGAAATGTGGCCGTTGGAGCTGGATGGAGGTGCCCAGCCATTAGCCCAGCCAGGCCGGCCAAAGGGCTGGCCAGAACCTTGCGTAGCCCAGCCAGTAGCCCGGCCATGATGGTCGGCCCCCTACAGAGGAGCCCCGGCCATTTGCCCAGCCAGGCCGGCCAAGTGGCTGGCAAGCCATCTCCACATCTTCTTGCTGAAACTTTTGTCATATTCCTTTTCTAATCATGTCAATTTTATCTGTAACACTTGAACAAAAAGGTTAAACATGGTTGTGTTGTCATTAAACATCAAAACAAAGTTTAGGAGAAGAAATGCTCTTTCAATCTCCCCCTTTTTGATGTTTGATGACAACACACGGATTTGCAGTATGAGATCAACAGAAGAGAGCATATGTTTACAAAAGTTAGACAGGCTCCCCCTAGATGTGTGCATCACCTTAAGATGTGTGTGACTATAACATGCACAACAAGTAGGGACAAGAGCTCCCCCTAAATTTTGTAAAC